>OW679194.1:245901444-246219489 GCA_940337035.1 Agriotes lineatus | reverse complement strand
AAACTCATACGTATATAGCAAATAAGTAGAGTAATATTACTATGTACGTAACGTTTTATATGTGTTGTAACTAAGGAAATGGTGTTCCAAAACTGTTTTTTCACTGCTAGCCGTGAAGAATAGTTATTTACTATACAAGTGGGATAATAGCATCATTAATATACGTGTGTGTAAGTTACAAACGAGTGCGTAGCACGAGTTATCTAAGCACACAAGTATATTAATGATGCATTATCACACATGTATTGTACAAAATTTTATCCACGACTGCCTAAAATTCAAAAAAGTGCATTAAGAGAAATGTCAGATCTGTCATTTTCAAAAATATTTTAGTAGGCAAATGTCATTATGTCATTCATTTTACACTATTTCAGTTACGTAATGAAGTCATTACACAACACAGTTGCGTAATGAAACCATTACATAACTGAGTGGTGCAATGAGCTTCATTACCTAACTGAAATAGTGCCAAATGAGTGACGTAATGAGTTACTTATCCCACCGGAGTAGATAAATATTATTTTTCTTCAAACGGCAGTAAAATATGGCATTATACTGCTGGATTGATGATGCTAAACTGTCACTTTATTGCCAAGCGGCAGATAATATTATCTGCAAGCTCGGCAGATAACCCGTCCAGCCTCGCCACATAAAATATAACTTTTGCTCCTAATAACATAATATACTATTATACTCATAACTCCCAAGGGACTTGTCAAATTATTTCACCCTCAAACTCATGGTAACCATGCAACTACAAATAACGTCTTAGCAACCATACAATGAGGCAATCCTTGATGTTACTTACATATTCTAATTTTAAATGTCATTACGACATTTTGAAATTTCATACTTATTTTACGAATATGTTAGTAGATAAAATATTGTATGCACCACGGGAGATATTCATGTTCTTTACCTTCGGTTCACTATGGCCCGAGGTCTATAACACATGTCAACCTAAGGGAAAAACCATATTCATATCTCCCTTAATGCATAAATATGTATTTTTCACGTGTTAAAAAAAGTTAAACTTCGCGTATATATAGCGATGCATAAATGTCACGTTTTTTTGACGGCTGTAGAAAAAAATGTTTTTCACTGCAGTTTATTAGGGCGGTATCAACCTTAAGGTAGGCGTTTTTCGCTTTGAGTTAGTAGTGCTAATTATGAGATTCGCGTTTAGGTCCGCTAGGAACCACTAACGTCCGCTTTACATTCACTGGCGCACACATGCAAAATCTGGCCAGGTAAACATTTTACTTATATGGATTCAGCGCATTCAGCTACCTGTGCACTTTTTTGTTTCGATTCCAGTGAAGCTCTCCAGGAGAGCAATATGGCCATGGCCGCGCTAGGGCATTATCTTTATGTTACAGTTCTATTTTTAATTTGTTGTAATTTAATTTGTGGGTAAGATAGTACCAAGGGAATATCTTTTTTTAGCCTGTGAAGATAGCCAGCGAAGGGTCCTTAAATATTATTCTGATAATACTTATTACAATTTATACTTATAAGTCTTTCGAAGGCCTGCAAACAGACTTTTGCGTTCTGTTTCTCAGGTTAGTGATTAGCTTTTTTGCCGGCGCCTGAAATATAGGGTGAATTGTCGCTGATTGATACTTGCGCAGTTCTAGTAACTGTATTATGATTATGAACCCTGATACTATTAAATCCACAATTCGCCAAAATTTCAATAAATTCTTTACAGTATTTAACCTTATTCATTTTTTTGCCTAACCTATTTTTCACATACAACCTCCAGGATTGTTTACATTCAGCGACCCAGTTTAACATTTATGTGCCCACTTTGAACTAGTGACGTTTAACTTCGGGTTCTTTTGCATCGATGAACCTGATTGATTGTTTATACGTCTTTGACGTTATTTGTTTATCATAATCTGCTTGACTGTATCTACTCACTTGTTTTTTATTTGTAGTTTGGGGTTAGCCGTTGATATGTCACTTTAACCGGCACTTGCGCCGCCCTTATTAGCGCTTTGTTGATGCTTAATTAGAGCTTGGGTACTTGACTTTCATTTCTGATTTTTTTTTCTTATGAGCTACCGCAACTTTTTCTAAACTTGAAACCTATACATGGTAAGTCAGTTTTATTTAGACTGTAAGTTAGTCTGGCTTTATTGATGTCGTGGTTGACGACTGGCGCCCTCTTGTAATTTGCTGCACTTTTTATTTATTTAATAGTCTTAAAAATTATTGCCTTATTCTTACCCATGACAACAAATCGCCAAGAGTTTTGAGCTAGTCCGGGTTGTGTCTTTTGTTCACCGGCGGTGCACTGTTCCAGACAACTTATTAAAGCATTTTACATTATAACCTTCTAGATGCTATTTAATTCGTGCAGCATAATGTCGGGTAGTCTTGTGTCTGTAAACCTTCAAATTATAAAATTGCTAATTTCAATTTTCCCCAAGTCTGCTTATTCTTCATTGTATTCGGAATTAATAGTTTAATCTTCCGACGGTTTATTTGAAAAAAAAAATTGTTTTACTTTTTCTACCTTTTTTAAAATGTTTTGGGGTTTTCTTTTTGTTGTCAGATTCGTCTTTATCTGGATTATCTTTGGCTATTATGAATCTTTTTCGTTGGTATATTTTATTTTTCTGCTTTCTTGCTAGTGCCTTCGGATATGGAAATATTTTAAAAGAGTTGATGTAGCCATTTTCATTGGTGCTGGTCAAGTCAAAATTAGATTTGGAAGAACTTGGTTCTAAATTTGCACCATATTCTGGAGAAATGCCATTCAACATTAGTTCCATTAGCTCTTATAATTCCGACCTTAGTGATCAACTCTCCTCTTTCTCTTGATGTCACTTGCCCAACTTGGTGCTGTTCTTTTTAGCATAGATGCTAGATTCGTTGCTTTCAGAAGAGGTCAGTCTAGAGGTCCGTGTTAAAATCAGTCCTTACCTGTCATTGTATTTCCATATCAGGATTTGGGAGCTTTAATGGAATTTATAATAAACACTGTGGCACGACGGCTAAAATACAACCATTTTACACAAGAGATTTTAATCTTCCCAGATGCTTCCGGTGTCCTGACCCTTCCCGCTCTCCCCTACTCACTAAAACCATGAATAAAATGAGAGTAGCATAGTGGCTATAAAGCGTAAAAATACATGAGGTACTCTAAGCGGGCAGAAGCCCAGAGTTGAGGATATAGCAATGAGAATGGATCAGCAGAAGTTGTAATAAATTGACCAAGAAAGCTATAGATTGAAGACCATGAAAACATCGAAAACGCATGGACATCGATGATAGTGTGGGTGGAGAATATAAGAAATACAGCAGGAACAAGACTACAAGAGATGGCTAAAAACCCTAATAAATAGAAGGGAAGAAACCACAAATTTAAATAACTAATAATCAGCAAAATTTAAATTGGAATATTCTCCGTTATTAAGGAGTATCAAAACCTGCAAGGAAAATTAAATTTCAAAGGCAAGCTCTCAAAAAGTTGCCTTTAATATACACAGAATCCTTGATACACCATAATCTATCGCAGCAATAACAAGACATAAATTCGATGCAGTTACAGTAACGTTTATTTTGCTGATTATACCATTTTACATAATAATAAGAAAACAAAATACAAGCGAACAGTCGCTACATGTGGTAAGCTATATAAAAATAGAATAAAACGAAAAAAAGATAAAAAAATTTAAATGCTTATTACATTTACATTTTAAGGTGCTTTTTAACATTATGAATTAACGTGTACAAAGATACATTGAATAAGTCAACATCAATATAAAACGTGTTTACAACTTGAGATATTCTAATTACTGAACTGTTAGCACCATACGTTGTTCTATGATAAATCACTTTCAATATACCGGGTAGCTAGAAAAAAAAAACGAATCCTGTTTAAGTCCTCACATCTCCGAAACGCTTTAGCGATTTCAGTTTTTGCTTTTCAAGAGACAATGGATTGAAAATTATTCCTGCCAAATTACAAACAATTATTTTAAAAAACAAAGAAATGGCGAATTTTTTATTATCAACTAGAAAATAGTATATTATACATCAAGGTAGCGAAGCGCAGTATTATAACCTGAGCGCATATTAGATACTGAGCGTGCAGCGCGAAGTATCTAAAGCGCGAAGGATATAAGACGATTCGCTACCGTGGTGTATATACTATTTTTTGCACTACAAAACGGCTTAATACCTACATTCCCAACAAATTTCGAAAATATTTTAACTGTCAATATGACAATACAGCTCTTTAAAACGTCAAAATTAAAATAGTCATATTTGGTAACTTAGCAATTTATTAGTTACCAAGGTTGTTTATTTTACTTTCTCTCCCTTGGTGGAGAAAATCAACTTCACGGCCTAAAGATAGGCCAATAACGGTGCGTTCTGAGACTAATCGTGCAAAAAATCAATTACACGTTGATAATTTAATAAGCAACTTAAATCGAAGCAACCTTTTGTTAAAACAAATGAAGGTGTGAGTGACATTTGCAGTTAAAACTGAACTCGCTATCACAAAGCGTTCCGGAGATGAGAGGACTTAAACAGGATTCGTTTTTTTCTAGCCACCCGGTATAACTATTTCTAGTATTAACTTGAAAAACATACAGGTCAATATTTCTGGACAAGATATAAAACAATTTAGGCATTTATATGCAAAGCATAGTTCAAAATAGTTTCTTCTGATATGGATCAGATGAAAACCAAAATACTGTAATATGTATATCAGGTAAATAAAACATGTATATATCTAAAGACAATTCCTCACACCGAAGTAATATATGTAAAATTTTATGATATTTAAATTAAAATAATATTACGTAAATACGCGACGTAATCATATGGCGTTTACAAATCAAAATTTAGCGTTGTATTAATTAAATTCCAAGGCAAGGGTATGTAAAGTACTGTTGATTTGATATGTGAAAGACAAAACCGATATAAGAAAACATTTTTGTAGAACCTAAATTATCACATATAATCTCATAAGAGCATTAATTCTTTCCGGAAATTTTTTTGAGTGCGTTTCAACAACGTCGTATTAATTTGCCCGAGCGGGACGCGAGGGCAAATTATGACGTTGTTGAGTGCACGAAAAATAATTTCCGGATATGAATTAATGCTCGAATGCAGATTCGGTAAGAAAATCGTAACGACACAAACCCTAAAAAGAAGTAATGTCTACCTACAAAAAATTTCCAAGAAATTTTGTTGTTGTCTTGGATACGGCTCGTGAACTGATTTTTCTATTGGTCATTAATGAGTGTCGTACGATTTTCAAACTAATTCACGTCACTATATTTTTCAATTGCAAACTGTTCATTTAAATATAAATAAGTGGCTTATCTTAGAATCCAGGCGTACTGCGACAAGAAAGTCAAGAGTCCCAAAGTCGCTCCAAATCTAGTAGGCGGAGTCCACAGCTAAACACTCAAATCTAGACGACCGTGATCTCAAGATACAAACAAGAAATCAAAATGACCAAATACCATAAGTGGAAAAACGATCAATAAAAAACATATGATAAAGGTGTCATTAGCTCGCATAAAAATTATATTTGTAGATAACAGCTGTCTTCCAGGTACGGGTCCAATATGAGTTTGGAAAATTAATCAGACAATATTTCTTAATTTATATATTTATCGTAACGTTTCATTAGCTTCAGATAACTTCTTCAGAATATAATATGGATCAAACTTATGTTATATGTAGAATTAACAATACTATTATTTTTGTAAATAACTCAAATATTTAAAAATTATAATTAAAAGTTGTGAAGTATAAATAAAATGTATTTTATAATAATTTGACATTTTTCATTTTACAAAAGAAATGTTATTTATACTTCACAATTTTTAATTATAATTTAAAAATGTTTGAGTTTATTTACAAAAATAATAGCGTTGTTAATTCTACATATAACATAAGTTTGATCCATATTGTATTCTGGAGAAGTCAGCTGAAGCTAATGAAACGTTAAGACAAATATGTAAACTAAAAAATATTGGCTGATTAATTTTCCAAATGCGTGCAATTAATTTAAAAAGCTTACTCGAAATATAAAACGCCGTTAAAGTGCGTTTTCCAGTCATACGCAGAAGCGGAGGTGTCGACTCAATAAGTATCTAAAGAATAGAATAAAAACACAGTTATCCATTGAAACATACATCCTCAATCAATTTGGGTTGATAATAAAGTCCCATCAATTTGCTAATTTTTGCTCAAGTTGTTTTTCTATTCCTAAGCACCGAGAACAAAAATGGGCTGATACCACCACAACGTGACGCAATGACACTAGAATTTCTGATCGCAACTGGAAATTACTACTGCAGTCAAACGTATCGCTTCACGAAGCAGGTAAACAACACTTCGAATCTCAACAGAGAACGTCGGATGAGTTCAGACAACTTCGAAATAAATATTATGAATAAATTGAGATGGACAGCCCAAATTAAGGCTTAACGAGCATCAGCTGTCAGTTAGGGTCACTTTTATAAGAAGGGAGGCATTGCTGAACATGTCAAATACGGAACCTTCAAACGTCAAAAATCAACAGATAAGTAATTATCTTAACTGAACTCGTTAATCAAGAAATTCGTTTCAGAAGGCCAACACAACCAAGAGGCATCAGGCACAAGTCGATGAATAAACGCAGTTAGTAGTCCGGACTATGAGCGAAACTGCTATTCTACGATAACTATACCGGAAATCATGATTCATATCCTTTTTATATATTCAACAAGTCAAGTTACTTGATTCAATTACTTTTACAGCTCAGGATAGCTGGATACGCATTAATTCGAAGGCCTCTTCAGGTGTGTTAATAGAAAGCTGATTAAGGACTTAATCGAATTTCGCAGTCCGCGATTGAGCGGTCACCGTGATGGGTTTTTGATCGCCGTGCGGTATCTTTAGAAATACCGGTAATACTAAGCGGGGACGACGCGAATGTATTGATATATTCTGATAGAGTGATGGGAAGCTTTACCGGGAATAACTCCGATATATTTTGCAGCGAATTTGAGACATCCCAACGCGAAAATGGAAGTGCAGGGATTGTATACGGGACTGGAACGCTCGGGACATATTTTTGTATTGATAAATATTTTATGCGGCTTTTCTGGCGGATTTAACAAATGCGCCGAGCATTTCGGAGTTTACCTCCGCCTTTCCAGAATCGCTCTATTGTTTGTTATTGAAGGAGTTTCACTTTATAGAGATTAGGCGGGCTCTGAATTGGATTTTAAGGACCTTTAACGTCAATGGCCATTCATAAATCGTAATACTGTATATAAGCTTTATAAAGATGAATAGTTGATACATTATATGGACATTCGTGACGTCTGCGGAAATCAAAATCTGTGAGTTACGTATCGAGTTTGTATATTTTATTTTTCTGTTAGTTACGATAGCATTTCCTAAATTTCAAGGAAATATTTCTTGAGTGGGCTTAATGACACGAATGGTCACTTCCCATGTCGTCGCAAATTGCAGAAAATATTCTTACCTTTAAAAGTTTGTTTTTTTATATACCTAATTAACAAGAGAAATAATATCTTGTGAAACTGAGTGGGCCCTGATCTGCTTTCCTTTGAGGCTAGTAGTTCTCTATGAACTGTGGAATAATTCCAATTTCGGCATATAAATTCTTGCAGATTTACACATTTTCCTGCCATTGTCTGTGCCCGATCCGTACAGTAATGAACTCAATTTTTACACTCCAAGTTAAAACTTGTCATAAAATCGCAGACCATTCTCAGCGTTCGTTCTCACTTGAATTTGTTTCCAGAAAGGTAAGCTTTCTCGGATCATTGCGTTATCGCAGAAACAAAAGCAGGTTATCAAATGTGCATCTTTGAAAACATTCGTAGCTCCGTCTAGCGGAATAGCAAACAATTTATTTTTAACTTTTACTAACAGTTCTAGTAGATCTTCCGTGATGTCCGCTTAGCAATGATATTATTCGATATCGGTATTTTCTGAATTTACTTGCTATAATTATCCCCACAAACTATTGTGAAGGCAGGAAGAAGGTTTTCTGCAATAGTGTACTAAGGTTTCTTGCAAGGAAAGCTTTTTAAAAGCTAATTTCTGGTTATTAAACTCTTAACTTTTTTTCAAAGAAATCTTAGATTTATTTCAAACTCTTTGTGCTTTGCTTATAAATACGTTTTCAATTTCATCATAGAGATTTCTAAAAAATAAAAAGAAAATTCAATTAACTAAGAAAAAGATATGTTGCAACCTGTGGACGATCAACTCAGGAGACTATATTTCAAAGCACGATTAAATTTGAATTCGAATGAGAATCGGGGCATTCTTTAACTTTCAGACAAAAGATCGCGATTGTTGGTGTGTTTTTTTATTAAACAAGCATGGCATTTATGACAATAACTCTAGCACGGGTATTAATAAAAAGTGAAAAATAAGTCCACTCCAGGGAACTTTGACATCCCAACTAGTATCAAAGTGTCCGCAACTGAGACAGGAAACTCGAAACAGTAACAGTTACGGAACCGCCACTAAAATTATTACTTTGATATACAGTGTGTCCAAGATAAGGTGGGCCAGTATGGGGATCTCATTAATAGTCTCTCTCCTCAGTCCGTTCACCCCTCGTATGGGTATGGTGGCATCATGAGTTAGGTAGTTGAGTTGATGGTCGTTTTCGAGAGATTTCTATCTTGAGCTGAATGGGTAGCTTCTTGTAAAGTTTGTCCTGTTATCGTCTTCATTTGGTCTATTCATCTCATTGGCGCCCTGCCCCTCGGACGGCGTCCTTCCATTTTCCTTGAATTACTAAGGTTTCCATGGCATTATCACGTCTCGCGAGATGTCCAAAGTATCTGAGGTATGACTGGGATATGGTCGTGATCATTAATAGTACGACATACAAATTTGCTAAAATGTGAAAAAAAGTTGCGTAATTAAGGAAGTAACAAAATTATGCCTAGAAATCTTTGATGCGATTTTTTGTTTTTGTGTTATCTTAAAATACCCATTAAAGTTACAGAGAAAACTGACAAAACTTCTTTATAACAACTTTTAATGGACTTTATGAACACTTTATAATTTTTCATCCGACGTTTCGTCTTCGAGCAACCATCATCAACTTCATTTTTTTCAATACTGTCCTCATTTTCTGATGTTAAATTTTAGAAGCTCTTTTTATTTCGAATTCAACAATGTATCACACATTATGGTTTAATTGCGTTTTGAGTCTTTTTTTATCACCATGAGTAATTTTTTTGATACGGACCTGTGTCTTAAAGCATTTCATACTTTGTTTCGGCTTTTGTAATATATAAAGAAAGAACAAATGAGCTACATTGGATGTTCTTAATCCTTAATAATCACGTATGGTCTTGGAATATAACTAATTTTCAAAAGTACTTAATTAACTTATTGATTATTTTTCTTACAAACAATAATTAAAATTAGAAATAAAAGACGTGACTTATTACTTTCATCATTAAATTATAAAACTGAAAGAGAGTATGAAATGCTCTAAGACACAGGTACGTATTCAAGCATTTCTGAATAATGGTAAAAAAGGCTAGAAACGTAATTAAACCATCATGTGTAAATACATTGTTGAATTCAGAATAAAGAGGGCTTCTAAAATTTAACATAAAAAATGAGCGTAAAATCTGGGGTGATACACGCACACAACTTCCTTTTACAGTGGTCTTATAATTAGCCAAAAATTTGATTTTTAATTTTTAAGCGTTTGTCAAAAATTTTTAAAAATTACAAATTCTACAAAAACGGTACACAATAGAGCGTTAGTTGAAGAGACATATTTTCTCTAGAATTTTAAGCTCAATTCAAAAATGTAATAATATACCGGGTGTTCTATTTAAAATAGGAGTTAATAAAAAAATAGTAAAAAAAACAAAAGAAACCCATTTTAGAGGTATTCAACTGGAAAATCACCTATCTCACATCAATACACATTAAAATTAAAAATGTAATAAAAATTAAATAAAAATGTAAAGTTTAAAAAAAATCGTTAAAGCCGTTTTTGAAAAAATCGAGAAAAACTGAAAAATCACAAGAGTAAACACCATACTTCCGGTTATGCGATTTTCTTTAAAAGCTTGCTGTCGCATCTAGATAGTACACAAAACGTATATATGAAGTTTTAACGCCATACCTCTTTTCGTTTTTGAGATATTCTATTTACAGACAGACACACAGACAGACCAATGAACAGAAACATGTTTTTTTGGTTCAGGGAACTTCAAAACGAAAAGATCTGTTAAAAACTCAATTTCGAATTTTTGGGATGAATCCAATACTTCCTTTATTGTAAAAGGAAGTAAAAATGGAAGTTTATGATAGTTGCTCGAAAGCGAAACGTCGGATAAAAAATTGATAACGCAATCTTCAAGTTCATTAAAAGTTAGTATAATAAAGTTCTGTTAATTTCGTTCTAAATTTAATATTAACGCCAGAAAAAAAATTAAAAATCCAAGAATTCAAGATAACTCAAAAACGAAAAATCATATCGAAAATTTGTCAGTTTCTGATTTTATTAGTCCTTTAATTGCGCTACTTTATTCCCATTTAATCAAATCTCTTACTGTTATCGCGATTCCCATACTGGCTCTCCTTGTCTTGGACTGTATAAATCACTTTATTTGACAAATGGACCGTTGATGCTACTTACTTTTACCACTATGGTTACTTTGTAGCTGTATATGACTTGTACGTAGCTTTCCCGATATTGGAAACGACTTTGAAGTTTAAAGAACTTGATGACTAACGATAGTAGCGGCCACTAATTCATGCTACTGAAATGCGGCTTCAAATTTGCAAATACTTTGAAGTAGTTTTGATAGTTACTGCGACGTTATGAAGACCTTTACTATCCCTTTATAACTGTGTGTCACCTTTTAGATTATCCACGAAGTAAACTTTACCATTTAATGCCCAATATTGATAACTTTCATGCTGTGCATATTGCACATTGAGGTGTAGTAAGAAGCAATGTAGATAAGTACTCGGCAGTGTAGCTAATCACGTTTGTTACCAAGGTTTGTCACAAAAAAACGATTTACCAACATTGTACGACCTTTTATAGAAAATTAAAGAATTTTTTCTATATTTTATTAAAAATAAACACATAAACATTGCGTGCGGCACCGGTCATCTGAAGAGAATGTGAAAAAAGTTCCATGTAGAACCATGAAGTGGTAACGGGAGCTTTGAACAGGCAGTTTGTGGTAGTCACAATTCTGCTGCGACTTTAAAGTGACGCTACAGTTCCATTTGGTAACTTTGCAGCAAATGTAATTTTAAAGTCCCATTATCGTCAAGTAACTGTTACTTTCAAGTTATATTTATTAGTTAAAACGACTTCAAAGTTACTCGTTTCCGAAATTCGTCATTTTTAAATGACAAAAATTAGGACACCATTATTAAAAAACTTTACGTCATAATGGTATAAAACAAATAATTTAGTATCTTTTATGCCCCAAATATAATAAGTTACTAGGTATTAATTACTTTCAAGTTCCAAAGAACAATAAAAAAGTTTTCAGCATCTAGGGTCTCATATTCTCGCATAACGTTAAATATTTTAAAGCTAATATTTTAATTTAAAAATGAAATTTTGAATGGCGCGTGGTCTGATTTGTACGAATTATTATTACGTGTAACAGTACACTTGCATTAATGTTGTCACTCATACCATCGAGAAAGAGCACAATTCTTACCCTTTAATATTACTTCTATAGTATTCGATGTAGTTTCTGGGTTAGGGAGATGGACGAAAGATGATGGAGGAATAAAATGTAGGTATAACACAATTAGTGGCAGGGCAAAGCAAGCAACTTTATTCTAAAACAATAGTAAAGCTCTGCAAAAATCGCCGCTACATAATCACAACGTCATTGGAATGCAGCCGGGCAACTTCCAGGAACGTCGCCTAAACGTTGCGGTTATTAAAAATTATTCTCAATTTTGGTCGCCTACGTTCCTATTACGTGCCCGTGACTAGTGACAAAATATTTAAAAGTATCTACAATAATCTAGCGATTAACTGTGCTAATTGGGATGTATTTGACATAAGAAGGGTAATACTAAAAGCTCGAAAGTTAAAGTAAAACAAACGAAAATCTACAATTAGGTATAAATTCCTTGTTAAAACTTGTTTTTCGACTGTCTACTGAAATAAACAAAATTTGAGAAGTTTCATTATTCAAAGTGATACGTAGTGCTTCTAGGTGGGTCCTATTTCTATGAGGGAGTAGAAATTTTACCTGGACTTTCACATACAGCAATAACAAGAATTACACAAACTTCAAAAGAACACGTAGCCACTGCAAATGCTCAAAAAAACAATTGGAACAAGAAGTGCAACTTACCTGGCTCCGCGTTTCTATAATCTTTTGCCAAGAAATTTGATTCAAATAAATTCAATAAGTCTCTTTCGGAAAGAGCTTGGTACTGAATTATTAAATAATAACCTGAATACTTTCTTACGTGTAATTGATTAAATAATAACAGAGTATACTAATAATTTAGCCAAATAAATCGCAAAAGTAATTCTAATTCTCATCCGCTGTGTTACCCCTCTCACTTCTTCTTCTATTCTGTTTTGTTTTGTAATTCTGATTGATGGCCTTAGTGCACAAGCCCTGCTTAGAGACCACAACCATATTTTTTTATATCACCTTCTCATACGACTTAAATTTCTTGCCTGCCTTTGGATCCACACTCACAGGGCGATAAGTCAGGACTATAAGGTGAGTGGAGCGATACTTCCCATTCAATGCACCAACAATAGGTTACGAAGAAGAAGAAATAGCAGGCGTCTGTGAAAAAGTAACAGTATGCATAGTAGAAAATCACACGCACTATAAGCTAATAATTGGGGATTTAAATGCAAAAGTGGGAAAAAGAAGACAAACTAAAACTTGTAAGATTAAGTGACTCTGGAATAGAAAATAGAAACGAAAGACTAACTACCTTAATTAGTGATCTGGGAAATTAACACTTATTCGTAATTGAAATATTCTTCAACCAGAAGGAAAGTAGAAAATAGACTTGGAACAGTCCGGGAGGGCAAACAAAGGATGACAGATTTTTTGGGCTACCAACCTATTTTTACTTGTTTTCAGATTTGTTATCTGTGACCGAAGGTTGGTATGATAACAACAAAATAACAGACCCGTTATAAAATATAACGTTGAAAGGACTGTTATAGAAAATCATTTTGTATGTGGTTACTAATGAAACAACAATGACGCACTTTATTTAGGCAAATGATAATTTGTAGTATTTATTTATTATGGACAAGATCTACGCATGCGGAGTATCAGCTATCTTAGACAACGACTCTTGTGGTCATATGGTCAAAGTCCTACATACATATTGCCTAGACTAAAGAGTTCCAATCGCAGCATGGGATCTTTTACATGCCACACGTCGTAGTAATGTGGAACCCACGGCTTTACATCGCTTCCAAATGATGGCACCTTGAAGACGAATTTTTTATTTTTGAAAACCTCACCGGGACCGAGAATCGAACTCATATCATTCATATAGCTTAAAATTGTTATTTAGACCACAAGTATTAGTAGTGCAACTTTTTTTCAAGTGTTGAGGGTTATTACATCGCTCATTCCTAAATTAAGAGCCTGAAATACATTTTAAAAAGCCTACTTTTTTTAAATGAAGTTAAAAAAATATTTTATTTCATTTTGGAACCATAATCTTGTTGATTGGCCCCGATAGGGAGCATAAAATGGATGTTATGTTAAAATTGCTAATCTGTATAATAAGCACCAACAATGTAGTATATCAACACCAACAATCTGCATAGAAACCATACCACACCAAAAATTCACAGCGCCAGCACAAAGATGACGCAGTATTCTGTAGCTAAAATACTGATCTTTGAATTATGCCCATTTTGGGAACCAAGATGAAATAAAACGTGGTATGTGCTACGTGCCTAATTTAGAGCTCTCCGCTTCGCGTCGCGCTTTAAACATTCCCTCGTGCTATAATTTAGTGATTATGCCCTTAATACATAAATAATTAATACGACAATCGGTCGTTAGGTACCTTATTGAAACAGGCCTCGTATTTCTAACGTTTTCTCAGTCTGTTCCAAGGCATCTACCGATATTGTAACGTAGTACAGTAAGATAATATGGCACGAAGGAAAAATAGAAGCACTTAAAGATGGTGATAATATAAAAGCATGAAAATACTGGGTAAGAATATTACTACATGTATAAGAGATTAAAAAGAGAATTTGAGCAATAACTAAAATAAAATTTTACAAAGAACAGAAGAGTACTGTCAAAAGCTGTACGATTCTGCATACCCGCAAATCGGTTTTAAAGATAGGAAAATAAGTAACGTAAATTCAGAAGAGATTTCCGAAATAAAACTCGCTGAGATAGAAAAACAACAGCAAACCAGTCAGGAAAGATAGAATACTTCCGGAAATGCTGAAAGAGGGTGCAGAAACGTTACTACACCGTCTTAAAACGTTTATTAATGAATGCTTATACAAAAAACGGATACCTTCAAATTGCAATAACGTTATATTGATACTTGCATAAACAGGGGCGGACTGGATAGGGACGCCGGGATGCGATCGCATCCTGGGCCCTTGAGCCGTCCGGGCCCTATCTCGCAGGTTGAGAGTGCCAATTCGGTGTTACTAGTAGGTGGTTGTTACTAATTGGCGCCTGTTAATTGCGTCCTATAATAGCGTTTTAGGCCATAAAAAGTATAGCACCAGCGAAAAAAAATTCGGCTTCAGCGATATCGCACCTAGCATCCCGGGGCTATTAGTCCTAGTCCACCCCTGTGCATAAACAACGTTATCGATCGATTATCCTCCTGTCTATAAATTATTGAAAAAGATCATAACTAATAGACTGACTGAATAAGCCGGATCAGTACCAACCACGGGAACAGACCAGATTCAGAAAAGGTTTCGACAGAAATGATCACCTTCTTTAGAAATACTAGGCGTTTAAAACTCACTCCAGAACAGTCGCGTAGAGATAGATATATAAACCAGATTTAAATTATGTATAACTATAACAACGCAAAGATAACCGTTAAACTTTAGACGCAAACAAAGGTAATGAGAATGAAGAGAGGAGTAAGATAGAGTGACAATAGTACCTAACTCGTTCACCCTGTGTTTAGAAGACGTTCGGTTGGGACAATAAAGGGATCACGATCTATGGCAGCATGATAAAAAATTTCGTAACTAACGTCCTCTTAATAACAGAAAACGTCCCAGATTTACAAGAAATGATGAGCGACCTGCGACAGAAGTCAAACGAAGTAGATTTAATAATTAACAAAGACAAAACTAAAATAACAAGATGCGAAGCAACAATAAAATCGAATTCAAAAACATTATTATAGAAGAGGTAAAACGCTACATATCATATATTTAGAAAATTCATTTAAAGAAAAGCAACCAAGAAGAGATTTATAGGCGTATGAAATTGGGTTGGACACTATTTAGTATATGGGAAGAAGTATTTAAACGCAAAATATATCAGAAATTGAAAACCAAAACTTTTAATCAAAATGTTTTGCCAATCTTCATACATGCGGCAGAACGTAGACCTTGACACAGAAGGATAAGCAAATCTTATGGAGAACTCAAAGAGCAGTGGAAACGTCGATGGTGAGATTAATGCTGTGAGATAGAAGTTTAAACACAAGTGGAAGATTTAATGCAAAAATACTCAAACAAAAATGGAAATAGACAGGCCAAGTGGAGAAGATGGAAAATGACAAGTTGACGATAATGGTTAATGGAGACATACGCTAGGTAAACGATTGAAAGAGATACTCTTCACAAGGTGGACGGACGATGTAAAAAAAAGTGGTGAGTTACGACTGGATGTACAAGGTAAGGGATAGACAGGAATGAAATTAATTTTGAGAGGCCTACAACAAAAATGAATTGAATAAGCAAATAATGATGATTGTGGTAATTACTTAATCATGTGGCTTGACTCGAAGATCAGTTTACTTTCTGTCTACTGCTGCCCTGAATTTTTTTGCTAAATTCGACATCTCGGGTCGTTCGGACTATTTTTGTACAGCGAATTAGTGCTGGAGGGTCGTGTAGAGCAGTTGTGGCCGAATGGGAAATTTGCGTAAGACATTCCACTGAATTGAACTATTTGGTGACTGGTGATTAGGCCAGTAGATAATGTATTCAATTTAATCGTAGGACGATCATGGTATCTAGATTTGGAGGTTGAGTTCAACTAACCTTACTACGTGGAAACTAGTGTAATCTATTCCTTTTAATTGTCCAGGTTTTGAATTTACATAAAATACCAACTTCCCTGTCTTAAATGGTAAAAATCCAAGGTTTACTTTTTTAATTGTTTTATCCAGTTCTTCAATTCACTTAATAAGTTACCTGCCGGTGGGATTTGAGGTTTGAGGTAAATTAAGTCGCTGATTGGCTAACCTAATTTTTACACTGGTACTCAAACAATGTTCTTCTTCTTCTTCTAATTCTTCTGCCCTTAACAAGCGTCAGATAGGGACTCCATCCATTTTCTCAATTCTTTTCTATTGTTTGCGGTTATTTTCATTTCCTCCATTGTTTTTCATCTCTGTTTTCCAGTGTCTTCTATTCTACTTATCCAGTTTTTCTTCAGTCGTGCAACTCTTCTTTTTTCTATTCTTCTCGTTTGTATTACTTTCTTGGCTAGTCCTTCTTCACTCATTCTATGTATGTGCCCGAACCACTTCAATTTTTTCGTTTCCAGCTGGTTATGAATTGGTGTCTGGTGTAGATCTTCCCTTATTTTTTCTGATTCTATCAAATGTTGTTTTTCCTGCTATTTTCCTGCTGTTTCATTTCTGCAGTTATTACTTTATCCTCTTGTTTCTTTTGGATCGGCCAGCGTTCGCTTGCATATAGTATTGTTGGAACCGCTATAGTTTTGTATACGTGTATTTTTCTTTTGGTTCTTAGTTCCTTTTTTCCATAAATAGTTTTATTTAATGTATAGTATACAACGTTCCCTTTCTGAATGCGATTTATTATTTCTGAATTTATTGTTCCGCCATCTGATAATATGCTTCCCAAGTATTCAAAGCATGGTACTTGCTCAATTATGTCTCCTTTGCATATTCATCATATCCACTTACTGAAATATTTATTTTAAATTGTTTGTGTAAAGAAATTGCATTCAGATAAAACCACTAGGCGCCCTTTAATGAATTTATTCGTCCATTAAGATCCATTCTCCCGAGTCGGTTGCATATTTACCGTTTGAGATCAGTCAAAAATCTTGTAACATATTTAAGTTGAATTGAATATTATGTTATTAACGTTTCACGCCATTTCTGGAAATTGTGGTCCTAATAATTATTTAACGACACTGGCCATTGTTAAAGGCCAGTTTAGTTTTTTCTGCATTTTTCTAGTCATTAAAAACACGTTTCGACCCAGAATATAGTAAAATAACTTCTGTTGTGCCGTTTTTCCTCTAAATTTTAATAGAAATGTCATAGAACATGATGGTTTCATATAAGCCCAATTTACAATAAAATAAAACCACTAAAGGTATTTCAAGATTCCAAATGCTTACCACTCAACACGTTGAGAGTGAAAAACGTACACGTCCTGCGAGTACTTCGCCATGCGAGGAAAGTATACAAGTGCGCTCGACGAAAAGGTAGTATTACTGGTTATAATGCAACTTGCGTTAAAGTATTTTGCTGCGAAGGTTGAACCAGACAGAATAAGCAAGGATTCTATCTTTCTCACTTTTCTTTGTTTTTGAGGGATTTACTGGTAGTTAATGATTATTGTAGCATTTTAGGATACTCGATTTCAAAAATGGAATAAATATTATCTAAAAATCCCAAATAAATTTACTTATTATCAAGAAACATTTTTGCTAAAGTATTTTTTCAAAGTTTAATGTTGAATTTGCATTATCTGTGTACTATTACAACTATGACATGCTCGAGAAACCTAAGCAAACACGTGAATTACACCTTTGGGCTTTCCGCTATATGACATCATGTTGGGAGAGCCGGATGCGCTTGTGCGTCTACCTCAATAAAAATCAAAAGCTACTTCTATTTACGAACAGAAGTTGCTCAACATATCGGAGCACGACAACGAGCAAAATATAGAAAAAAAACCGCTTCCGCTATATACAACAGCGACATGGTGGCCACCTGCAGCAAACATGTTAACATCCATACTTACTGAGGTCCGCCGAAAAAGAGATCGAAGTCCCTGAACTCCAGCCGCACCCTTTGCCCAGGGGTCCCTAGGAACTGGTACGTGCAAGAAAGGTCCTTGGGGTAGGTACCCGGGTAAGTCGGCGACATGATGAGCCCTGTTGGCTTCACGGCGCCTTTCACAAGAAAACTGCACGGAGTGTTGGCTACCGGCACACCCACCTCGTATTCCGCTGAAAATAAATTATAGTTATTCCGGATCCGACGAGAAATATTGCGCTTTTCACTAAGGGTATGCGTGTTAAATAAAATATAAACCCTTTTTCAGAACAAATCTCAAAGGAGCCTTAGAAATGACTTTCCACGGTATCGGCGACGGAAACGTTTTGTATTTGCAGCAGTCTCGGGGACGATCGTCCCCAATAATTCATGGGATGGATATTAGCATGAAAACGACAGCTGTGGCCTTGTCTAGTTAAAATTGTTATCGGCAGTTTTATCTTAAAAAAATGCATGTGTGATAGTATTGGAGTTAATAAGGAAATATTCCTAAATATTTAATTTTATGAAATTATTAACTATATCATAAGATATTGCGACATTAATGTATCTTTTTTGTGTCTCTCTATGTTTTCACTGTCACGTATTCTGAAAAGTCGTGGGGTAAATCATCCCCTACCCTCTTTGAAAACAACTTTGACTCTATCGCAAAATCTTTTTACAACGCCGTCATTATGATTCCTCGATAATTACGATTAAAATGCTCTTAATATTTTTGTGGTATACTGACATTTAAAGTGTTTTTTGTGGTGTAAATAGTGCTTGAAGAATAGGAAATTGTTTGTGATTTTCTGTTTTTAATGAGAATGTAATGGGAGTTCCTTTGCTGTTAATATGTTTCAGACAGATTTTTATCTCTTCACTCTCATAATGCAACTCGGTAAGCCTGGAAAAAAAACCTTCCGTTTATCGCGTGTGGATTCACGCTCATTGCTCGTAGAAAATTGTTGAACTGTCGCTGTTCAGTTTTTATCATTTCGTCAACGCAGTTCTAAAGGGTCTGTCGTCACATCGCGTGTAGAATCACGTAACTTTCGCAGTCGACATCCCCATTTTGCTTTAGTTTTTACTCCACATGCTCTACCATTTACGAGTCCGCTTTCATTGTTCAACTTTGACAGAAAGAAACTTTGTATGACGCTCGGGGTCAATGGATTTCATTGGATATTTCATTTTGCCGTCGATCGGAGCGTATTTGAGCTAAATTTAATTTATGTTTTTATAATTTTCTGTTTCATGTGTAATTTTTACTACAATAGTTCATTCACCGAACTGTGATAGTAAAATCTGCATCCCAAGTTACAAATTGATCACTAATACGATTTTATTATAATTGTATGGAACATGGCAATTCCATGAGCAGGGAAATGGTTGAACTACTAAAGTATGATCAAAAATTATTTTCATCTAGTATGGCCATGAAATAGTTCCTCATTTTTGAATGCAACTACGTTTATACTTAATGTCAAAATTTGACATTTGCTTTGTAAATGAATTATAGTTACATTCATAAATTAGGAAGTATTCCATGGCCATACTAGATAAAAATACTTTTTGATCATACTATATCTACCATAAGAGAAACCGAAATAGAAAATGCAATAATTACTTTGGTAGCCAGGCAACAAGTAGCTATTGTGCCTACTTGCTGTCTAGCTACCAAAGTAATTATTACGTTTTCTATTTAAGTTACTCGTATGCAAATAGTATCTGCACCTTTTTCAACTCATGGAATTGCCATCTTCCTTACTATTTTAAGTAAACTGTATATCATTATAGAGGTTACATATTTTTGTCAAATCTGACTACTATTTTTGCAGTAAAATTGTGCGACGTCATACTAACACACAATCATTAGGACATTTAGGTCTCCATGATCCTAATTTTCCGTCAAGTCATATTAGTGATCTACTTACAACTGATATTTGTAACTTGGGTTGCACATTTTATTATCACAGTTCGGTGAATAAAGTATAATTTAAAATTTACTAGAATAAGATTGTGTACGTGTAAATTATCGCCAATTTTGGTATGTGTTTTAGCAAGTAAGCTGCTTGTTGTGAAATAAGCATATTTTCGTTAGCAGTGCAGTATCGCCTTCAGCGCTGTGCACCAGTGTACAGTAGTACCATTCGAATAAGTCCGAATCTGCCCCACGTTTCTTAAGGTTTTAAACCACTTTACTAGCATATTAGTTGAAAACAATTCCTCTACAAAATAGAAATTTTAAACACTTGCAATATTGCTGTATAGCTGGACGTGTCTATTACAAGTAATTTGTGTTTACAACTTTAAAGATTAGTGGAAATTTGGTCCTATTCGATCAGTTGTACATTATCTATATGGAATCCTTTCGAGGCTAGCGCATCCGCTAGTCTTGCTGATAACGAGTTGGCAGAATTCTTATGTATTGCTTGAATTGCTCGTTTTTGTTGCTGTCCCAGCTGCAAGGCTGACCCGCTTAAAAGTGTAATGTTATGAACGTTACCTGAATATCTTTTTTGTAAAGCGCAGAGCAGTTCCGCGTATTTTAAAGTCAAGTAAACATTTTCAGATATCCAAAAACGGGGTATCGACCCCAACATGTTTGACCGGCCAGTATCAATTTCTCCATGCCGTCTCTACCTCTTGTTACATGCCCAAAGTAGCCCAGTATATTATGATTTATAGTAGTAAATAGTCTCATATTTATCTTCAGCTCTTAGAAAGTAGATTCATTTGTACGATCTCCTGTCGAAGGTAGTCTACACATCTCAAATGCACTGAGTCGTTTTGCTTCCACATTTTTTATGTCCACATTTCCGAGGCGTCAATTGTGTTCACAAGATATAATTTAGTGTTCTTATTACGTCTGGTTTTCCATATTTTTGTTAGTTTGACTGTAGGGGATTTGATCATGGTAAGATTCTGACGTATATCATTTTTGCGCAACCTCCCTCGTTTGAGGTCAGTGAGCCTAAGTAATTCAACTGGTGTACTACTTCATATCTGGTGATAAATCTCACTTCAGTTTGATTGTTCCTGGTGGTGCCAATTGTCATCAACTTCATTTTCCATGTGTAGTTTCAAACCGCATTGTTCACTTAGAAACCTGAGCCTGTTCATTATAACCCTTAATTTTATTTAAGGACTAACAATAACGGTATCGTCAGCATAACTCAGATTACTGATGATCTGTCCTCCTATTGTCACTCCTGGTTGAATAACAGAGAGGATGATTGGATCCTTGGCGCACCCCTGTGTTCATTCTGAAATTGCCGCACTGAGTGTTATAAAGTTGTACTTTGACTGTATTGTTGTGGTGCGATATTAAATGATAATGAGCCTAGAGATGGAATTCGCATGACTTTCTCTATAATTTCGAGAGTGTTTATGATTTTCTCGCGTGTTCCTTTTCCTGGTACAAATCTTAACTGTTCTTAGGAAATCTGGAGCATAAGTTGTTGCTTCATATCACGCACTATATTTTGTAACTACTACTGTTTCTGTAGGAAAGCCTCTCTTACAATATCGATGTAAAGATGGATTTACACCAATCGGTTGTCCATTTCGTAGTCCCATAGCTCTTCACAATAATTATGTATAAGTCCTGTTCCTTCATCTCCAATATTTTTAAATGCTTCAGCTAGTCTCATCGTGTCCGCTAAATTTTTCATATTTTAGTTTCTTTATTGTTGTGTTTCAATTTCGATTCTAAGAACGTTCGATTTCTTCTTAAAAACGTCATCTTTCCGCAGTTGTTCTGGTTCGCTGCCATGAAAAAGTGTCCGCAGTAGTTTTTTCATACTTTGACTATGACGTCGCTGCTTGTTGTTATTTTACTATCATTGTTTTTAATAATGTAGGTTTCTGGTTTGAATTCGCGGGATAAATATTTTACTTTCGAAAATAGTTCTAGAGATTCTTGTCGATTAGCACATTCTTAGATTACACAGGCAATTTGGCAGATGTGTCTGTTTTTATCTCCTTTGGGCCTGTAGCATTTTGGTATTTGATAGCTCTAGTCGATATTTTTCGAAGTTCTTAGTCACTTTCTTTCATCTCGTGTTAGCGCGAAAGCGTAAAGTTCTACTGCAAATAGTGCTCTAAGAAGTTTATTTATTTATTTATTTTATTTATTTATTTTAGAGAGTTTATACTGCGTCCAACAGTTAAAACTAATTAAGGACACAGTTACATACATTTAAATAAATATATCATTCACAACGAAAATAATATGATATAAAAAAAACCATAGTACCACAAAACAAATCCACACAATCAACTAAATAATTTAAAAATAATTATTCTAAAACAACAAAAATATTTATCATATAGCAACCAAAATGGGTTTTCTAAAATTAAAGCACAGAAAAAAATATCAATTAATTAGTAATGAATAGAAAAGAAAGGATAAAATCGTTGATTTCAAAATAATGTTAAACATATTCGCTTAAACTTTGCGACAGAAGGCATGTAAAAATCCAGTCTTCCGGCGAATCTGTTGCTCAGGTTGCACATTCGGTATATCGGTGAGTTTAGAAGCATATTTGTCTTAGAGCGGGATAAATAAAATACTAATGGACAGAACCACAATCAACAGGGCAGGGCGTCTTTTCTTGATATCTAGCATCGATGTTCTCCATCTCATTCTTACGAGAATATAATCCCTTTGGTTCGTATATCTTCGATCGAGCGATATCCATGTGGATAACCTTTGTGAGTTTTTGAACATTGTATTTGTGATGATAGACATCTCGTTGTTTATTATATGCTCTAGAAGGTAGTACTACTTTCTTCCGTTCTATTCGCCAAGTCTATAATTACCTTTGCGGTGTTCGTAATTTGTTTTTCCTCCTACCTTTCAATTCCAATTCCCTGTCACCAACATAGGTTCCTTTGTTGGTATCTCTGGGATATGTTCTTTCTCTTCCTCAACATACATTTGTTTTTACAACTTCTCATGACGTTTTCTGAAAATATAACCAGGTGGATTTCCTTTGCCTGCTTGATCATATCCCCTTGGTCACCTAGTAAAACCTCAGCTTTCGGGTTTTAATAGATAATGTCAATGTTCAATGTTGTTCGTGTCTGTAAGGCGCGTTTGGTAATGTCGAGTGTTTTGTCTACTGGAGCGTTTGTGAAAAGACTATAACTACTTAAAAACACATTTTGAAGTGTTTGGTGTTGTTCATCGTTTTTCGAAGAAATATTGTGTTTTTAATGTGTGTGTGTAGCTATTCTCTGCTAAAGGTTAAGTATGAGCAAATAATTCTCTGAACTGTAGGATGGGGAATTACTGAAGTGATTATTGGTCTCCTTTTTTACTTTAGTGTATTGCCCTATTTTACAATGTTGAAAAGTAGGTAACAAAAGGGATAACATCGTTTATATTTTTGAAAAGGTTACAAAATAATGGCTGCTCTATTAAATTTAATGCTATATTTAGAAAACAACAGAACAAAGAAACTGTATGGTGGCATCATCTTCATCTTTGAGATTCCAATTATAAAAAACTGTATTTAACATTTTCTTCTGTTGTTTCAAATAAGGGAGAAACTTCAAGTTTTAGAATTTCCCATTTTTAAAATTGAACTAAAAATAAAAAATGTAAAATAATCCAAAATTGTGTGCGGACCACTAAAACTATATTAAAAATGAAATCAAAGCATGGCCAGTAGTTTTTTTCTAAGTACCTGTAGTAGTTATGGAGGTAGCCTGTAACATACAAGAATTATGGGCACGTTTTGGTGATCTCAGATCCTGCCAAGGAGCAAATGGTTTTTTCTGTGCAGGACCAAAATTAATCATAGTTGCACTATGCAAAGATAATTTAAAGTGAATTAATTTTCATTCGCCGAAAGTACTTCGAAACCAACAATACGTTTGCGAAAGAGGGGAACTGTGGCTCAGACGCCCAAAGTGGGTTTATATTGTTCACGCATATAAATGATTAATAACAGAAAACAATAGAACTCACAATCATTAATAAAGGAATATCTGCCGCTGAAGAGTTCGGGCGTGGAGGCGTTCTTATCCGTGTAGAAGCTGAGGGCGATGGCGCGGTAGAGCGAAATCCGACGTCTTGGGGGGATGGGCCCGCAGTATCGCCCTCCGAATGGGGAGTTGATCAATTCCGCGGCATCCGGCTGCACCACCTCAGAGTACACGTCCATGTACTCGTGGATACAGCTGCACAACACACAGACACACAATCAGACGTGCTGCCACTAATTCAATTACGAGTGGCATTTATTAAGAGAAGAGGAATCTGCAAGTACTAGAGTAATAAATTGCTCCTTGTCTCCTGGATATGGGGATAAAAGATTTATTGTTGGGGTGCACTGCATTGACACAGTATTTAATTTACTTCTGGCATTAAGATTCTAATTACAGGTAATTTATGTTGTCAAATGTACGCAATTTAAGGCTTAAGTGCGAGTCGTATTGTTACGAAAAGGCTGTTCGGAGATATATCGTACTAATGTAGAAAGGACATGTTGCTCAAAATGATGCAAATTTAATGTAAGCAAACATAGAAATTGATTTAAGCGACAGCTTTTGAAACTGACACAACTTAAATTCATGTAAGTACGTTCTGATGATGGCAGAACACAATACAATGCAATAGAATTTACATGCTCCACCGTTTTAGTCTGTTTGGCTTGCTTTTGCTTCAATACGGTATGTATACCGGGTGTCAACGAATTTATTAGACAAGTCATAACTTCTAGAGTATTAGGTGTATCAAAATGATATTTGGTATAGGTAAATGGTATAGGGAGAGGAAAGTTTTTGCATATTTTTCATTTTCTGGTCACTTCCGGTTTCACCGGAAATGGCTCCCGTTTCGAATTTTTAAATAGAACATTCTGTATATTTTTGCATATTTGGATTTCTGAGACAATTTTGGATCAGCATGTGACATTTTAAAAACTTATCCATGGCACACTTGACAAAAGTAAATAAATTATTATCTAGTATTTTGCTTAGAAATATTTAACTTATGAGCTTATTTTTAATCCAATCGCAAATAAATTAGTATCGTTAGATTCGCCAAAAAATTCTCTTTTCGGAAAGTGCTTGTCAAAAAAGGGTCGCCATTTGAACAAAAATAGTTAGACAAGAAAACGTGCTTTTGCCAACTTGTCTTATTCCTATCTATCATACTAATCACTCAAACTTTGCGATTGTAATTTTCTGACATCACCTGAGGTCTTTAGATTAGTTTGCGTCTGATCATGGCCACCTAGATGCCATATTAAAACTGGCTCTAAAAAAATCAAGTAGCCTTAAAAACTTTTTAAAATGTCACATTCTGATCCAAAATTGTCTCTGAAATCCAAATATGCAAAAATATATAGGGTGTTCCATTTAAAAATTCGAAATCGGAGCCATTTCCGGTGAAACCGGAAGTGACCGAAAAGTGAAAAATACGCGAAAATTCTCGTCTCCCTATACCATTTACCTGTACCAAATTTCATTTTAATACACCTAATACTCTAGAAGATATGACTTGTCTAATAAATTCGTTGACACCCGGTATAGTAAAAGACGGATAAGTATTGGAGCAGTAACAAAACATCTGAGGATGTTGATTGTTTAGATTTGTAGAAAATGTGGGATACTTTTAAAAGTTCGGGTGAATTTTTTGCCATTTTTTTGAAATACTCGAAACGTGGATCGTAGATTCATTTCGCATACATGGTGTTATGCAGACGTCAGCACAAGTAATTTAATAGTATATGTAAACCATTCACGAATTTTTAGATTCACTTGGACTATAACCGACTAGTGTGTAGCTGTAGGGCATTAATCTCGACAGCAACTTCTCAATCCATCTGAAAGTGTATAAGTGTGTCCGTGCCACTAAGTTATATACAGGGTGTCCCTAAAATAATGGGACACCGATTAGTCATAGATTCCTTACGTCATAATAAATCGATTAAACGTAATATACCTTAGTACAAAGTCCCTTCAGTAGAAGTTATAGAGACTCGAAATAAAATATTTATTTGTTATTTTTTTGTTAATTTATACAAATGTAAAGATGTCGATTTGAATTTTGGTATACATGCTTACTATTTTGTAGTGTACTAATAGGGAAAATTTCATAAACTAGACGTGACTGTAAGGGGTACTTTACCTATCTTTCAAAACTATGTTTAGCTCTAACTTCATTATCTGTAACATTTTTCAAAATTTTAGGTTATTATTTGAAACAGAATTAAAATACACAAATAGTAAATCACTCCGTTTCGCTAATACAATGAAATGCTATGAACCAGTTATTTATAAAAAAAAAAACAACGACGACCATAGCTCAAAAGTTGATGTTGCCTTCATTTTCGGAGGACCTATCTTATGAAAACTCAGAGTGGTTTTCGATATGAGGGAATTTCAATACTTCGTACAGTTCGTGTCGAAGTAATAAGGGCAGTCAATCACATTTCAAACTGTCAGTAGCTAGATTGGGTTGCTACGATAATACGAAGCTGTCATATTTAATTTAAACAAAAGTTAGAAAATTAAATTATTTTTTGCACTTGCGGGACTAAAGTTGGCACTTTAGTCACTTATTTCAGGGACTAAAGTAGCTCATTTAATCTCTAGGGACAGAAGTAATTACTTTAGCCCCTAGGGACTAAAGTAAAAAATGTTACCGTATCTATGGTAATCTATGGTAAATTCGGGGTTAACAGGTTAGATTTCGCGTCAGTTTTGACATAAACTGACGCAAAACCTAATCTACTAACCTCGAATTTGACATAATTGTGAGCTCTTGTCATAATGACTTACAGTGCCACCAACTTTAAAATTTACCAAAGGCTACTAATTTTAAAATCATTGTAACTAAAATGTCAATAAATGACGTTTAAAAAAAACGGGTTTTCGTTTTAAATCTTCCTGCAACGTGAAAAAAATAGTATATGCAACTCGGAGAGAATGCTATTTTGCTTCAGTACAATTTCTGACACTCGGGCTTCGCCCTCGAGTCAGAAATTGTACCTCAGCAAAATAACGCATTTCTCTCCCTCATTGCATAATCTACTATTATCTATCCTTGATGTTAAAGTGCTACTTTATCTACCCTTGCTGTTAAAGAAAAACTTGACCTTTTGTTTTGAGTTGATAAAAGCACACTTTAACATATGCTATAGAAAAAAATAATGTAGTCTTAATTCATAAGCGTAAGAGCAACCGTTTAGCTTAAAATGCCCATCAAAGGTTTTTGGTTGTCATTAAGACGTGCAATTATCAAGTAGCCATGATCACAAAAACAATGATTGTAATCTAGTGAACAACAACAAGAAATCAATTAATGACGTTGGTGACATCAGTTTTTTGTCTTTTGTGCTTACGAAAATGCTGCGACATAACGAACCCTTCAGCATTGGAGAATTCGTTATGTAGCGGCATTTTCTTAAACATAAAAGAACAAATTCTTATGTCACTAATGTCATTAATTGTTTTTTTACTAGATGACCATTGTTTTTGTGATCAGGGCTACTTGATTATTGCACGTGTTAATGACTACCAAAAACCTTTCATGGGCATTTTAAGGTAAACGGTTGCTTTTAGGCTTAAGATCTAAGAGTACATTATTTTTGTGCTTTTTAATTCTCGTTCAGATAATAACCAAAAATTCAAAAAATGTTACAGATAACGAAGTTATAATTAAAAAAAGTTTTCAAAGATAGGTAAAGTGCCTCTTACAGTCAAGTGCAATTTAGGAAAAAAATTTTGTTAGTGCAGTCCATAATAGTAACCATGTATACCAAAATTCAAATCGATATCTGTACATTTGTGGAAATTAACAAAACAATAAAAAATTAAAATTGAACTTCACGGTCCTATAACTTCTTACTAAAGGGACTTTGTACTAAGGTATATTAGGTTTAATCGATTTATTATAACGTAAGGAATCTATGACTAATCGGTGTCCCATTATTTTAGGGACACCCTGTAGACATGCTACATTCCATTAAATTAATCTTTTCGTATTATGTTATAGTAATTTACGATACAAGTAACGTTATCAAGGTTTTTACATTACAAGAGAATAGTTTGAATGAACGAGCGACGTTAGGAGCGAGTTCTTTAAAATTCTCGAGTAATGTAGAAAGCGAATAACGTTACGTATATCGTAACACGGTTTATTTTATCCTAAAATACTAATCTTGAAAAAATAGGAAAAATGGTTATTGATGACACAACAGCGAGTGGTGGTATCACTAGTAAAATAAAAACTCAATACTGTATTGGTGGTAGCACTGTCAGGTTATGTTAAATTTGAGATTTTCAGGTTAACTTTTGCGTCAGTTTGTGTCAAATAACAAACAAAACCTAACCTACTAACATCGAATTTGACATAGACTGACAATACATTTCAGTGCTGTCAACATGTGATTAATGCTAATAAAGTATCGTTATGTTATTTTTCTTAACAACACTAGTGTTGTTAAATGCATCTTAACGCAACTCGTTGCGAAGGAGTTATTGTCATAATAACATAATAGGATAAAATAAATTAAATAAAAACATTACTCTTTTACTTTCGCCTTAAGTTCCTTATTATACACAATTTCGAACACACGCTCAGAAAAACTTGTTTGTTTATTTGTCGAGTATTATCAATTGAGCTCTTCTTTTACACCCATGGACTAAATCGTGTATATGTTACGGTCAGAGTAATAAATGCGTGAATTATTAATAATTACCGGTAAATATTAATAATAACCGGTTGGTTAGCATTAATAATTGCCGGTAATTATTAATAGTTTCAAGGGAATTATTAATCATTTTCAATTAATCAAACTAACCGTAACATATATACACAGAATATTATTGGCAGCTTGTGAAGCCCAACTTAAATTTGGTATACACCCTGATATGCTGACGAACCGTGTATGGGGCCCGTGTAAGGCATCTGCATTAAAAAAAAACAACTTGAAGTCTGATTATTTGTCTATAAACTGAGGCCGGCAAGTGATGTCTGCTTATACCATATAATAATCCAAGCGGTTTTATATTATATGAAATTACTTGTATTGACGTATTGAATGAGGACTTAATTCATTTTACATTATTTCAAAACTGTTTGGTTGGCTGATAAAGAGCACTTTCTACACACGATAAATCCAGTAATTTTCGTTTTTTATTAAATCCTGCAATCGATAAATAATTTTTTTCGATATTTCAAATTATGACACTTTTATCCCAACCAGGAGCTTCTCGAGGACCTATTTAAAACAGCTCATATAGTCGTTCCGCAACAAATTCAAAAAAAAAACGCACACATAAAATAGTGCACTAATCCATGCAATGCGTCTAGTACTCACCCATTTAAAATATCGTTGTACCTGAAGACTAACACTAAAAGCCATGCAAGAAACATTGGAACAAAGAATTATAAAAAGTGAGAAGAGTGCATCTATTCTAAACGTTGTTTCAAGTTGTAGAAGTTGTACTGTGTTGTGTCGGTATGAGAGAAAGCCTGCAGATCTTTCCAGGAACAAAAGTGGATTCTTATGTTAAATGTTGTATTACCTTCGAAAACGTATAATCATAATGTGCTTGTTTTTGTACTACATTTTAAAGTACCTACAGATTTCTCAAAACGCTTACTATTCTATGAATGAAAAGTTATTTAGGTGAAAAAGTTCTTGCTAACTACTATATTATTATAAAAATACTATAAAATCTTTTTTTCCTGTACTAAAATGTCAACTATTTAGTTGTCATTTTTAATGTTAGAATGACATACTTTTTTAACGTTGCCATGGGTTACAAAAAAAAAACTTTTTTGTAAGGTAATGCGTTGCAAAAATGAGTGTTTTTTCACTCGTCGTAATTGTCCAACTCGCTTCGCTTATCGAACATTTCGTAAATGGTTTCAGAAATAACTATTTTTTTTCTACTGCATCGAAAAGATATACTGTTTAGCAACTGAAAACGCACACTTTTTGTAATAGTAACTTGTACTTTTCGTTAGTAATAACCATAATAACAAAAACTATCAACCATTACCATTGGTCGAAATCAAAATACGCATTGCCATTTTGCAGTATGGTCATGACCTTCTCAATTAGAATAAGAATAAGAAAAACACTTCCAAATTAGTAGCAAAAAATATGTATGTAACTAGTACTTTTTTAATATCGTACTTGTAACATAGCTATTATAACATGTGAGCAAATGAAAACGAAATCAAGTTTGGCTTAGAAAAAATTAAGTCATGTGCTCTATTACTTCTGATATTTTTAATTTAAATGTGACAGTTATTATAATAGTACAACTGTCAAGTTGTTTATATTATCAAATTTTAAATTACACATGCTTAATCAAGAACAAAATGTTTTTATAATCGTTCGATCAGCAGAGTTAAGCAACGCTGTCTCTGGTCAGAACTTGGATGGGAGTTCCACGGCTGCACTTCTCGGCGCCTCGTGGTACGGCTATCACGGAAAAAAGTTGGTCCCGGCGGTCATACAACATCATGAGAGTCGCTAGTGGAGTTTGAAGTCCTCATAACTGCACAGCGACGCCTATAATTGGCCTAACGGCTGTTGGATGAGTGCGAATTAAATTTTAAAAAAATGATTGATGTAGCAGATGTAACATTGTTTAAGTGTTGATTTATATGTTAATTTTCAAATAAATTTTTCACATGACAGTCGGTGACAGTTATGCAATGTTTTAGGTTATGTATGTGTATTTCATTCTAGACCATCAACATAATTTGAATTAATAATCGATATATGTTTAAATTTTCAACGCCAAGCTTGATTTCACTTTCGTTTGCTCATATGGTATAACCTATGTGTACATTTTTGGTTACCATCCACATATCACATTGTAGTATATGAAGACCACATGATAACAATTCAATTGTATAAATTTTATCCAGTGTAGTAATAGTTATGAGTGAATAATAAAATCTAACAAGTTGATTTTTGCACAATTTTTACACAAGTTCAAAGAGCATTGGCTTCAGCAGAACGGTGGAACCTGCCATATCACAAAAATTATCCAACTTTTGGAAAAAATGTTTTCACAGCAATTGACTTCCTTCAAGGCAATCCATAAGCTGTCGTCGCTGATGACGGGGAAAATGTTGCTTGTACTGGCAGAAGAAGAATTTTGTAAAAATATTGCATTAATAATGTAGAAGATTATGATATCAATGATACATGGTGGAGTATAAAGTATATTCCTGATTTTATGTATGATTGTTTTTGTAGTTTTATAAATACTAACAATGTTTAGTGGACCTTTGTTAGCATATTGTATTCCTGCAGGTCTTATACAACTTCAGAGTTAGTTGGACCATTTTAATGCAACTTATGGTAGCTTGCCTTTCTATACTGTCTTTCTGTCTATACTGTTTTTCTCATGTTGTTTTAATTATATACGATTTAGGCAAAGAGTTTTTTTTAATAAACTTTTTCGATTCTTTTCCTTTTATTTGAACGAAGTCAGATTTTACGAATCATTTCAATGTTCTTGTTTTTGTGTACATTTCAATAATTGTTAGTTTTTATTTGAAACATATTTTATGATTACTTTTTGTTCTTCTTTCTTTATAATTATTTAGGTGTCCTGTCTAATGTTTGATGGTGTATTAATATTCGGCTGCTTCATTTCGGTTGCTTAAATACATTTCTCACTAGCAGTTTCAAAAAGTTCACCGTGTACTTTTTTCTTTGAAGTAGAAAAACTAATATTTTTCCTAAAAATGTCCAAGGGCTACTCGATTGTTCTTTAAATCGTTGAGTTCCTTTACCATTCAAATTAGAAACAAATCGGCTTCAATCCTTATACATGAACTCGTGGTGTGCATGCCTGGGTGCCTGCCTGCGTGTCTGCTTAGGAGCACAGTTTGTCCGTCATTGGTCCCGTCGTCACCGTGCCCTTCATAGTGCAACGATAAGAATGCGAGTTTACGTAGCATTCAACGCTCTTCAACCTTTACCCGATCTGGAAAATATTGCTTTTCTTGCAATGCCTTCCTTCTGTAACTTTTTTATTTAAAGATCAGTCTTAAAAATGTCAAGATTATTTTAATTAGAGCAACGCCACCTATGTGTTTACCACGACCTACTAGTATTATTCAAATCATAAAATGGAACGACAACCGTGATTACTTTTAAATGTAATTTTGGGAGTATTGCATTTAAACAAGCCTTAGATTATTTTACATGCTTGTGAAGAGAATTTGATATACGTTTGATACAAGTTTTTTCTTTCATTTTAAAAAACAGGTAATATACCTTTCTTCTTTTAGTAAAAGATCAATTGTTTTATCTTTTTCTTCTTATTTTCGACACATTTACCGAGGTGCAGTCTTTTATTCGCGCAAGCATTCACTCACTTACACGTGCACAACTTTTTCCACTCTTTTTTCTTCATCCACCCATTCCTAGCGTCTACCCAATTAAGATTGCTCTTTTCTAGCACTTTTTCCACTTTTGGGTTCCACGTCTTTACATGCCACCGTTGGCGCTGTGGTTTCTTCCCAGTTCGTTTCGCCTCACATACAACCTCCAGTTCTCTTTCTTTAATCTTATTTACTTACTTATCCGCTTCCCTCTTTTACCCTTTAATGTCGACGGTTGAAGGTTTTGCTCCACAGAATTGTTTCCACTTTTTTTGTCATTTGCGCTTGCCTTGGCTTAATTAAAACTCCTTCCTCTCTAGTAGTTTTACAATCACATTGCTCCATGTTTTTTCATCAGTTCCCATTTTGTATATCATACCATCTTGCATCTCTATCAAGTGGCCAAACCAATCTAGTTATCTTCCTTCAATCATTGTTTCCACTTTTTCAGCTTTCACATTGTCTCTTATCGTATCGTAGTATTTCGTCCTCTGTCCGATCTTGCCACTCTCATTATCTTTCTTAGACGTTTCGTTTTGCATGCTTGAATTTTACTATTTCTTCTCCCATTGAGTATCCAGTTTTCAGACCCACATTTTAATGTGGGTATATTCATTCTGTGTAAAGTCCGAGCCAAATGGTTTACTTCTATTTTCTCCTTTAGTGGTTTCACCTGCAATCTTTCTCTTATTTCATCTCTCGATTTTATTTCCTTAGTTAATGTTGATATATAGATGCTGTTGTAAACTCTTAAGTGTGTCTTTTTCGAGATCTCGTTTTTGTTGATTATTGTTCTATGTATCACATGATGTAGTCTAGCTGCTGATCTCAATCTGCTGTTAATCTCTCAATCTCTATGTCTTGCTTCCATTGTATAGTTTCATCTTTCAGTTTCCTTCTCTTGTCCTTATAATATTCATAACTCACTGTGCCGTTTTTGGTTAAGAATTTCTTCCAAAGTTATGTTCTCTTCTTATCTCTTCATTTAACTAGCCTATTTGTTATATTCGTTGCTTTATGTGGTTTTTCTTACCACAAAGTTATTTCGCCGCTGTCAAGATTGTTTCTTTGAAGTTGGGTCATGCTTTTTCTGTCTTACTGAGTCTTCTGATTAGGCTAAATATGTATCTATGCAGTTCCTGTACTTTTTGCTGATTCTTTTCCTCATTTAATTTGTAAACTCTTATATTGTTTGCTATCCTGTCTGGTCTAGTTTCCGTTATAAGTGTTGTATACGATTCAATCCTCAGTTCCGCTGCTCGTAGTTAATGCCCTCTTCTTATTTCGAAGCTTCTCTTCATTCTTACATATTTTACATTTAGCTTATTCTGTGTTTGTACTAGTAAGTAAGTTTCTACCAGGTGCTACACGTGTATATTTATAGATGCTTTTGTGTTTATAAAATCAGTTTGCAATTATCATATCATTATATAGTATGTAAAATTCAAGCGTGAAACTTTGGGCAATTTTATTAGTCGTTTCCTGTATATAATAACGAAATATCAGCTTGTATCAAACTGTATATCACATGGTATTGCAATTTTCTTATAGATTTTTACATTATAGTGTCTTTACTTCCCTTGTAATCGTGCAAATATGACCTTCCAAGATTTATTCAGATCTTCACGTTTCGGGGTCACCAGATGACGAAATAGCTATTTAAGTAACAAGGAATGTAAGGACCTATTAACATTTGAGGTAGGCAAGTACAAGCCAAGACGAAGTCGCGGCTTGTTGCCTGCCGAAAATGTTAATAGGCAATACATTCCGAGTTATCTTATTAGATTTTTCCCGCTGCTTATCGAAATTTTCCTAGATTTTTGAAAAAATCGTTTGGTTTGTCACCTGTCACCAGGATTAGTTTTCGTGAGTCGTGTTACCTGTGAGTGTCACATGTCACATAAACACTTGCAATTTCTAAACAAAACGTCTAAATCTGCATCTTGTTTTGCTAATTTTATTATCCTAGGAACTTAATAATAATAAGAACTAGAATGAAGAAGGAAGAAACAACTATTGAAGAAATTGAAAAAAGGCGTCTTGTATGGTATGGGCACGTACGAAGGATGAACGAAGGTAGATGGCCAAAGCGAATTTTAGATTGGAACCCACCAGGGAGAAACAAAAGGGGCAGACCCCCTCACACATGGAATAAACAAATATCAGAAGATATGCGCACACGAAATCTAGAAGAAGGAATGTGGAATAATAAAGACCAATGGCGTTTGGGATGCGAGAGACGGCCCAGGCTGTATAAGCCGTTCACGATCTTTTTGGGTCAGGTGAGGCTCTGACCATCTAGTAATTTTGTTGGCAGAACCTCTGTTGCAACTAAACTCCCTAATGGAAATTGACACTTTTTGTGTTAGGTTAGGTTGTTTTCAGTTTAAGGTTATATTTTCTGAATAGGTACATTGTTGCCGGATATCCTCTAGTCTCCAGATCGATTCGCGTTCTTTTAAATTTGGCCTGTCCTTTTTAAATTGGAAGTAGCATCATTTAATGTAAATTTTTTGTTGTAACAAAATTATTTTGGGCATTTTGACTTTTCCTTTGACGGAAATTAGAATTATTTTTACACATTTGATAAATCATTTATTTTCTTACGAATATTAAAATAATAAATCTGGCAATGTGGTGGCAAGAAAATGTCGAACGGACACTGACAGAAAAAAAAATTGCATCCGCTACATCATCGAATCAGTTAGTCCAACATGAAAAGAAAAAATCATAGCCAACTCTGTCCCAAAAAGGTCGTGAACGGCTTATAACACACTCGCTGTATATATAAGTTCCGTTGTCAAGAAAAAGCAGCAAACAAATATAATCACCGACTTACACGTTTTGTTACTAAGGCTGTATCACTGACTTACATGATCAGCAGCGGGAAAAATATGTTTTCTCAATTTCTCCTTTCTGTCTTCCCATCTATCTGTCTGTCGATCTGTTTGTTGGTGGTATAGCTCAGGAACTATTTGTTGGAGAAAAATGATACTCTGAATTTAGATGTCGACCTCGCTCGAAACCGAATATACTTACTACAAGATGTTTGGAATTACTTTTTTGAGGCGATATATTACCTCAAATTGATTTATTTTCATTAATAACCAGTTGTCTGTCTTGCATAATAACCGAATTATTAAATAAACCCACTTTTATGCATTATCTTTAAGAAGGCTGGTAAAACAAATGCCCTCTGTTTAGGTATTAGTCTCTGGCTGTGCAAGTTGACAATTGTGGATTGCACTTAATATTGTTGGTACTTTTCGGAAAGTTCAAGTTTTGAGTTTTATGTGAGTTATACGGTGGAAATCCCTCGTCGCTACTTAAATAAGGAAATGGTGACTATCTAAAACATTTAGTATCTTTACTGATTTAACAATAAGTTTAACAGATGGCCCTTTTCAGGGCCACCAATAACTTGAGCGAAGTTACTGTACGATATATTTTTTTTTAAATAATAGTTACGTATGGTATAAATGAAGAAAGAGGAAAGGGGAAAACTTTAGCTCACGAAGAAAAGCCGAGTGAGATAATTTCTTCGAATGGATAAAGTCTCTTTATTCACGTATAGCATATAGGTACCAGTTTTTCCTGTTCCTACATTTAGTTATATAAATAAGTTTTAAAATTGAACAAATCATTTTAAATAAGTAATCATATGACCTGCTTTTGTACTAGTTACCACGGTAACACGTATGTATCTTGTTACTTGCTATACATTATTGACTATCTTATTCACTAGTAAATAGTATGTTATTCATGCTCATCATTAAAATGTTACTTTACCATGGAGATTTTTATAGATAAAATAGCTTTACAAGTAGGTATTGGATAAAGAACATTTTGTAAACAACTCGGTTATTAGACAAAATAGGTAATTGGTTATTCAAGAAAAAAATTTCAATTCGAGGTAATATATCACCCCACCAGAGAAATTATGAACATTTTGTAGCATCCTGTATACAGCACCTTAAAAAATAAACATATGTCTATTTTTGATATAAATCAGGAATACATGAAGCACAATTTGCACATAGCTCAGGCGTTTACAGGTGTCCAACAGGTACAAGGTGAACATCATAAAGTTAGAGCGTCGTTTATAACACAGCCAAAAGCGAACGTAATAACTCTGTGAATATGGAGGATTGGATGGCATCTGACAACGTTAAGTTATTTGTACCTAGTTGGTATAAGTAGCTAGTTAATTTTGTGTCAGTATTATTAGCAATGTTATGATATATGTACCTAGTTGGTATAAGTAACTAGTTTTTTTGTCTGAATCTGTATTTCTTGTAAGCTGTATTTAACCGCAGTTCCTCGTATTCCTCGTAATGTTATTAAATCGGCATAATTTAGTGTTTTGTTCCGCCCAAAGGATGGCTACATTAAAATCCCCAAACCAGCAACCGACATGCATTCTTGGTGTGCGTCAGTATGTGGCAAATAGCCAAATACCAAGCGGTAATTCCATTTTGTTGCATGGCGCTTTTGGTATATAAAAATCATTGCCCAAATATGTTTTCCTTTGATATTTTCAAAGTTTTGTTTTAGAACTTCCAGTTGCTAGTAAAGTCTCGAATAAAGCCCTTTACAGGTTTTTAATCTTAATTTTTAGTATTCTGTCCATTAATATATTATCTATGTATTCCATGTAATTTATTAAACTTCCTCTTTTCCATGAGCATCTGTTTCACCTATGTCTTGGTTTAGAAATGGTTACAATACTATCGACAACAATCATATTGCTGCTATTTATATGTAGTAATTTAAATTCCTCTTTTTTTCTTCTTACACTTCTCCTCGAAAAATCCTGTTGAATAGCTTTTATTATGTGCACGAGGAAAATCAGCTGCTCGTCCATCTATTGGGTGGTCGTCATTCATTTAAAGGTACACTAAACGGGTATATCAGGATGCCCAGGTAGTTTCAAAACTTTTCGCAATTGATTGTGTACTTTGGATTTGAGCCTCACCACCTCTTCTGTTGTCGCTATTTCAAATTTACATCTCCTGTTTTTGTTTCATTTTATTCGTTCGTTGTCAGCCATTTATTGTATTATAATGCAGCTTTACAACATGATTTGTTTAATTGCTATGTCGTAGCATGACTGTTTAAAGATTGATCTCCATGGTCATCATGAACGGAATCGGAAAGAACACAAACTTTTTTAATTACAAGCATGTTCTTAGTTTTATGAGCGTCAAATTTAAATACGTAACTATCCACCTATTTAAATTCATAAGAGTCATTAGCAGCAGTGTTTAATTACAGCCGAGGATAATTAACTGCTAAGGAACTTATTCGTGCAGCCCTCAAAATCCTCCTTTTATGGAGTGTATCGCCCTTCCGCGAAGGGGTCGGTTGGGCTTTTAATTGTATCTATGGCTGCTTATCGGAGGCCCATTGTTAGTGTAGGCATCCGTGGACAGACATTGTCCTTTTCCGAGCTTGACTTTTGTGCGAATGTTTTAAAACACATTAAACGGATCTAGCGCAAACCGCAGCCACTTCAGCTTTGTTGCGCTTCGGCAATGATGTCGGGCGGCTATAATTGTTGCTGCGAAGTCCATGTGAAAAATCCCAGATAAGGAACTGATCGATGGGTACGGCTATCGAAACGGTGAGGTTAATATGTCGCTTTTTATCATGCCAATGTTCACGGTGTTTCCTTTTGTGCTTTTCGCTTTGGGCGGGCGGCTATATCGAAAATGATTGGGTGGAACCGTTTTCAAGCGATAGGGTGCTGTAAACTACAACTCTGTTTCCTCTTGAGTAAATCGTTGCGTAGGTAGGAAATGCTCAGGAATCTTTCCGCAGCGCTTTGATTTCCGAATATGAATTTGAAAGGTGATTGAAAAGCTGGTATAAGTTACCTCTGGTTGCTTCAACATATTTTCGCTTTTTCAATGGCGAGGAAGTGATTTGACACCATTTCCATTAACTTCGTTTCATCAAATGGGCGTCAAATATGGCCATGCCATCATTAGATACAGATAAAGTGTATTTCAAAATTATACAAATAGAGCAGGTCGTGATTTTGGCTAGTTTTTATAAAGTTTAGTAAACAGTCTTGGTAATATTTAAATGCTATAAATTACTAAATTCAACAGAACATATTGAAATGGAATAGTTATTAAACTGAAATAATATATGTATGTATTACATAATAATATTAAGTTTACAAATGTAAGGTGTTGGTAAATACTATACAAAACAACAGCAGTTTTACTACAAAATCGAAAACACTCATTTTAGCGGAAAAATCTTCTACATGCCAAGTATTTTGAAAAATTTCTTTCACACTGCGAAACACGTTTATCCCCGTTTACTACCATCTGTGTTATGCTGCGGTACTGTGTCACCTGATAAATATAATTTAGAGTCACTCTCTAATTCTAAATCATACTGCGAGCACTTGATGAAACAGAAAGCACTATCTATGGATCACAAATATAGAAAATACTGTGAAACAAAAAGATGGAAATTAACGAACTGGTAAAGTGAAGAAAAGAGATGTTAGTCGCTGCAGCGAGTACTAAAAATTTATACAAGGGGCCAAACATCTCACATCTGCAATAAATAATTGTAGAAAGAGTTGAACACATGATAGAAGTAAGAACAGAAGATGTAGTGCAAACAACAAAAACAAAAATTAATAAAAAGCGAAAGAAAATAGGTTAGAAACGTGTTAGTGAAATTTTACAATAGTATACTTAACCGAGGATTGATACCAGGGCGAAAAAGCAGCCACATGATCACTATATTTGAAAACAGAAATAAAACAACCCGATAATTATAGAGGCATAACACCCAAAACTATTCACAAAAGTAATTCTGCAAATAAAGAAATCACACCTACAAACAAGATAGAAACAAAAAGCAATGGAATATAGCTCTCCAATATCCCCCTATTTCGTAGGTCCAAAAAAGGCGTATTCAATCGAATACGACTAGAGAATGCAATGGCTCTGCTACAAGAAAACCCGAAAATTTAGGCGGATGGCCAAGAAACCGAGAAAATCAACAAGAACAAGGATACTTGGAATCTGGATCTATTTATTTTAATACTGAAAAAACTTGTAGAAAATAGGGGCAGTCTCCGAAGATACCAGGAAATAATCAACAAGGAGAAGTGTGCTTCGTAGACGTTACAGTGCTAATTGCCAATACGGAATACGATCTACAAGGCCTCATAACAACTTCACCAACACATCAAAAGTATCAACCATAAATGCAAACAAATGGTTACAGCGAAATGAAAAGTTGTAATAAAGGAGGAAGTAATAGAACAAGTATCAAGTTTCCAATACTTTGAGATCGAGTTATCCAGTGACCTCAACCTGTACAAAGAAGCGAAACAACATGCATTAGAAGAGATCAAAATACCAGAATATCTTCGAGTTATTCCATCGAAGAACAAATACCAACCAAATACCAAAGATACCGATAAGAAATGTGAAGTGTTCGACGTAGTAATATTAACAAAAAGGATAAAATGAGATAACCACGCTAGCAGATCCAACAGCGAAAAACAAATAAAATAGCATGCAAAAAGGACTGATGTAGAAGCGAAATTCAGGAAGACCAATAAAGAAGTGGATCAAAAGTTAGTAGTCCATATTCGTACACATCATGCAATTAGTGTGAAGAAAATCAAGCTACTGCCTACAATAAGAGAAGAAGAAGATATTTAACCCAATATTTCATGACAAGCTTTCACAGCACTCAAAACATTTCTTTCACTATCTCTCTTAAATTTGGACGGAAATTCTTGCCATACATTTACAACTCTATCTTTAGATTTAATATTCAAATGTATATGTTTATTACAGTAAGTCGTTTAAAATCTTAATGCCCTTTCAATGATAATAATGACAATGGTTTCGGGGTAATCTAAGAACTTTATGCCCATGCGTCATAACCGGTGTGTCAATAACGTATTTCTTGTTATTAATAACGCTGCTTAAAGGTGATTTAATGGTGTCCTACATTTCTTTTCCGTAGCTTTCATCGTAATTAATCTCATGTTTTCGCAATGAATGATAAGAAGCAGTATCCATTACAACAATACACCTACTACTTAATGTAGCCGTTGCTGGAAGTAATTGATTCTCCACCAATTTCTTAAAAATTGTACATTATAATTAGTGATGGGCATAACCGGACAATTTTCATAACCCAATTATTAGCATTCGAATGATATTAATAACCGAATGATTATTTGAATAACATAACGAATACATTTTGGCTCTCGATTCGTTTCGATTTCGCCGGTTTGCCGGTTACGTGGTTCAGCGTCATCTGCATCGGCATCGTAACTTGCAGATAGCAGAGGAACTCAGTTAATCGTTAATTATAATAATTGTATAAATGATTTTTATTTGATTTCTAAGGAGTTTGTGCAATAAGTAATTGTGGATATGAATGAAATATATCTGGATACACCTTTATTGTTTTCGATTGTTGGCGATTTATAATAATATAATAATAATTAATAATATATTGTTGTATTTCTATGAGTTTTACGACTCGCTATTCTGCATTAGCTCGATTACTCCTACATTCTTCCGATCTATAACCAAAACATAATATGTACATTATGTGTTATGTATTGGAAATTAAGAGGTATTTATTAAGAAGTTTAGAAAGAAAAAAATATGCGGGACTGCTTGCTAAGCGCAATAAAAAACAGTGGTAAAACGTTATGTTTATCGATTGGCCAGGTTAAAGGCTGCAAAAAATTGATTTATGTTCATATCACATGACGACGCCCAAATGGTGACTTCAGTACAATCTGCCTTGCTTATGCTTATGAGTTATGAATGACGTATTATTTACAGAATTTCGATCACTTTAGGTTAGTGATGGGAACATTCGATACTTTTGCGGACTCGTTCATTCCAATCCCATTCCGCAAGTGGATCGAGTCCATCGGATTCGATCCTCGGATCGACATCGAAATTGAATGTGCATTTCAGACACCCGGGGTCCTCGGTCATTCCGGACCTGGAACGAACAACGCGCGTATCTTTGTTTTGGTGAGTGGTCACGCAGTCGGTAATTCAGTATGTTTATATGTCTCAAACATCAATTGGGAATATACAAAGCCGCCAAAAGCCATAAATCACTGATAACTGATAAAAAAGCATGCAACTTCGGCCGTATCATGTGTCGCCTGTCGACGTCGAGCCTCTAAAACGAACACCATCATCATTTGCTGTTCCCCATCAACACATTGTATTGTATTCTGTATTGAAATGGATTGAATAACGGAATGCCAAAGGAATGAATGTCCGCGAGAATTGACGCCTCGCGACGTTTTCGTTCCTCGGAACGAATCCGGACCGAAACTTGGACTCGATCCAAATCGATCCTGCCCCGGATTCGATCCTTTGTATCGAATCCGACCAGATCGACACATCGCTACTGTAGGTCGCTGAGATACGGCACGTAGTATGTATCAGAATGAGGTTATTTTTCATTCGAATACTTGGAACGAAAACCGAGTTACATAGGTTATTTCAATAACCGGATAACCGGTCATTTTTCATTCGAATAAGCCCGTCACTAATTATAATAATCAATTTCAATTTTGTTATCTAAATAGAATTACATTAAGTCCATCTAACAATTCGTCAGAATGCATACTACTATGACGACTACTACACTGCTCGGTAGCATTAAAACCTAGGATGGGTTTTAACTGATACCACTATGTGCCAGCATTTGTCCGTTTACCAAGTTGTCCGTTATTTACTCCCATGGCGTTTAGGTCAGTATTGACATTGTGTTCCTTTCTTAGTCGTGGGCGCTCTACTGGTCTTCTTCCTCCGGCTATTTAATCCAAAGTTAGTTTTAATACTTTATCATTTGGTGGTCTTCAGTAAATCGTTTCCCCTCACTTTTAGCATTTGCTGAATTTCATCTCGTATGCCATTTCAGTTCATTAAAGTAAAGTAAAGTTTCATCCAAATAAACATCGAGGTCTTTAATTTATTGTTTCCCCATTAGAGGGTCTTTATAGCTTCTACAGCATCATTTAAATAAATTGTAGATAGCAGCATCCTTTTCGAAGTACTTTTATATTTTTAACTTTTCAGACGATCTAATTTTAATTTACGGTTGTAGAAACGCTTCGGTTGTTCTGGATAATCAAAACTCCCGCAGTGCTTAAACCCTTGAGATTTCGCTTTCATTCCTTAAATTACCATCGAATCCCGAACGTCTATTTCTATCGGACTAGCATCACGCATCTCCCCGAATATTTTCGTTGGCTTTGGTTTCTTTTAACGCTGGCTGATTTCCAACGTCTGACTACACATTTCGAGCCCCGAAGTGCGACCCAGGTTCGTTGCCGTACTTCTTGTCTGAGCTAAGCAAATATCATTTATACTAGTTATATGGGCGTTTCGCCTACCGGGCACAAGTTTTAACCCTTTTCCTGCCAGGAAGACCAATTGCCATTGGGATATGCTGGTGGATTGTGAGCAGTCTATCAAAATTACCCCCCTTATTGTCGTGACGTCGCTTCATAGGGATTTCCCCCGTAGTATCAGAGGTTCACGCGCCAGCCTAAGGCTATCCGCTCAGATCCGTTCCTTGTATTGTGATGTGTTCAGTATAACGTACCAATTTACATTCTATTCATTTTGTTTTTGTAAAGCAAATACGCAGTTGTTATTACTGGTGAAATAAGCACGAAGCACATAAAGATAAGGTAAGTCAGTGTCAGTGTCATATTTGATGTTAGTAATTTTTACAGGCTTACAAAATTACAAAATGAAGTACTGATCTGATTATATATTTTGAAATACACTGTATTTTTATCGTTTGTAATGACACTAGTACAAACATACATGTACAACAACAATTGTTCATCTGGGTTTGAAAGCCACTGTTCAACAGCACTTATTATCATTTCAATTGAAGTATACTTCTTCCTGTTCAAATATTTTATTTGCAAATAGGTATTAATTCCAAGGGGCCATATTAGCCGAAGCCTAATTTAAAAAATTTTGTGAGGCAGTCAGCTTGGTGTGCAAGCTACTGTTCCACAGCACTTATTAGAATGATGGTCAATCAGTTCGCAGCCTAATTCATAATTTGTTGCGACACAACACCATGGACTTGTGAGCAGGTATGTTGTTCTGTAGAAAAACATACCTTTGGGCCCTTTACAGCTAAGTTTTCGCACAATGGTTTTTTATTTTAGAGTTATAGTTACCATGTCACAACTTTCGGTCGTTTCAATAATCATTTTCACATTTACTCGTACATTCTTGAGGTACTTTAATTTTTCTGTGTTTCAGAAATTAGGTATACTTTGACCATGAGTTGGCTCAAAGCTTCCCTTGCCATTTACGGTCAACAATTCAATATTTAGCAGTTGTCATTAAAATTAATATGCTGCTGATGAACATTTACCTACTTTAATTATTACAAATCAGTAGATTTGTGTATTAAAAAATGCAGCTAAACGGCAACTTTGTTCCAAAATTTACTGTTAAAGGTTTTGCTAACCTTTCACATTGAATATTCACTGTAAAACTGACTGCAGTTACGTAAGATATTCCCTTCAAGACTAAGACTTAGATGCGACTGAATCATGTCATATTGTCATAGAAAATAGATTGACTGTTATGACAACTGTTATGACTGTATCCAAAACCATAAACTTAGATTTGACGCGCTTACGTAACAAGTAAACACGCATGGTCATCGAACATAGTATTTTGTGCTACTCACAATAAACGTGTAAAATTAGCATGTTTCCATTACGGTAATTTTCAAATAGGTTTAAAAGTGAGTATGCAACTTTAATCGCTCCGATAATGGCTTTGTTTAGTCGCATTACGGCGACTACCTGTTGCTTATTAATCAATAGCTCAGCTAAAGGATTGTTATTTTAAATTAATCTTTCATATGAACTGGGCATCAAAAGCCGAGGTATTCTTTTTGTTCATAACAGATAACGCTGGTTATACATCTGCGCCTACTTGAAGAATTTTTAAGATTTGATGTTGTAAATACGATTCAGCTAGGATAACGATAACTTTTACCTAGCTAGCTAGTGTGCATACAATTCAGAAAAATCCTTTTCTTGTCATTTTCTATACCAAAAAAGTAGCGTGAACTTTAGGTATCACCTTCGTAAATTTTTTAAATGAATTTCTCAGTTCTGATCTCAATCTAAGGCAGACGTTTTCAGTTTTCAGTTCGAGTTCTGTCAGCATTTCTAGATCACGTAGTAGGTATATACATCTAGTTTCCGACTGTGTATATGATTGTTAATTACAAAATTATACTGTGGTATAACGGGGCTTGTTATAATTCACAATGGGCATACAATTAGCTAGAGGTTTTTAAAAAGTTTATAAATGCTCAGGTTTTCAGATTTTTCTTAAATAAAACAGTTAAGTGTATTAATTTGAGATTCCTGGTAATAGAGATGCATTTTTAGTAATCCCGCCTTGTGAATTCACATTTGAATAAAAAACTATTATTATTATTATTATTGTATTGGTATAACACCTAGTTACTAATTCTCTCTAGTTATTTTTTTTATTATTACAATACATTTTGCTAAAGGTATGTTTCAGGCACGTTAATAGATATGAGGTTTGCGTAGCAACATTTTCATTTTTACTACGTATTTTCAGGCACCCCTTAAGCTATGTAAGTATAGCAATATTTAGATAAGGTTCGTTTCACTACTTAAATATTTTAGTTGTCTGAAGATGACCTATCGTCGAAACATTATATTTTTAATATTTTTCTTTTTACAGATTGGTTTTTATTTAGAGTCGATTTTTTTTCGTTATTTTTTCTATGCAAATATTATTGACAACTGCTTTAACAGTTGATTTTATAATTTTATTCGATTTAGCATCTTTGTGTTCATTGGAATTTTTCATTATCACAACTTGGGTATTTATCGTTTGTAGACGTTGAATTATTGAAGGTATACGGTAAGCATTTTAGTAAAATACAGTAGTGTCCAAGATGTTGCAATTAAATTAGTTTTAGAAGGCGTCCTTCATGAGTAACACCTAATACAACTAATTACACATTCCAAGCTCGAATATTTCATCATTTTTTAAAATGTATCCAACAAGGAAAGCATTATCAACAGAACAAATATAATTTCCTAGATCCTGTATTTAAACGGAGTTCTACTGATAGCAAAATTGTCTATATCATTCATGGGCCCTATATCAATAGCAATGCTTGTAGTAGTAGTAAAATTAACTTTATGAGTCAAAACTAGAGAATCTTGTAAAAGAGTAATACAACCCAACTTCCTGAAGTCAAAGTTTCTCGCATAAGTGGTCCGAGCAGCAATTTGTAATGTGTATGTGCACTTTAGCTCGATAATTTAGACTTCTGCACATAGACCTTGTATTTCATCTATGTAACCAGTGCAAACGATGTTTATAGATATGAATATAAGGTGCAATAGAGCTACGTAATGATTAATGCACTGTGTATATGGAACCTATAATGTAAATTCTTTAATCTTCAGTTCGGATATAGATGTTTTTAGCCAAGTATCTGAGTGGTTTTATTGTTGCTGCAAGTGGTGATATAGTCTCTGACTGTAGTCGTATCGCGATCTAACAATTAAGTTTCAGCATTATTTGTCACAGAAATCAAAGCTCAGACACAAGGACAGATTTTTAAAAGTTGGGCGATTTACTGAATTTTGAAATGCTTAATTCCTAAGCTTTTTAGGAAGAACAACGTTTGATGAATATGATTAGAATAAGCAGTAATAAACACAATGTAGCCACAATCTGTTAACATAATTTATCTTCATCAGTGTTGTTATAGACTATTAATCAAATTAATTTTAGTATCGTTAAGAGTTTCATTACCGCATTGAGTGCAGTTGTGGATATTTCCTCACTCAGTGCGGTAATGATATTACCGCACTCTTTTCATATAAAAAATACATTGAACCAGAATTTATTGATTAAGATAAAATATTGAACAATACACGTTTGCTTATGGCACTTAACGAAACTCATTAGCTTGTCGCAAAACTCGGCTCTCCGCCTCGTTTTGGCAATCAAACTCGTTTCTTTAACATGCTCATAATCAAACTTGTATCGTTAATATTTATAAAAGGATTATTGTCAATTAATACAATTCTTCCTCAAATACAATTTAATGGAAATAGTAGCCAACAGCAATTGTATACTACGTAGATAGACCATAAACTACGTTAGTCACCTTAAAGCAAGCGCACGAAAAGACAAGTCAGTTTAAGTAGTTGACCAACAAGCGCCTTTGGCTTAACAGAGCGTTCAGAATTGACACCTTTTCAGGTAGGTACTGGAGTTATCTATGGCATCCGTTTTAAGTCAGGATTTTTTTATTTTGCGAAGCTCGTCTTTCATAGCTAAACTTTAGTGGCAAGCTGGACCAAGATTTTGAGCTAAGTCTGAGCTTTGCGACTACCTTTGGTATTACATTTCTCTTTTGATAGGACTACACCGAGCTAAGTCTCATTTATGATTTATTGTTTTAAATTGCACATGTGATTTACCGTTATTTCTACGTATGTTATGATGTGATACAATAAGATTTTGTGCACGTAAATTACTGTCAATTTATTATATGGTTTAGCAAATAAGTTGCATGTTATGAAATTACTTTTGGAACCTTCAGCGCTCTGCACCAGTGTATCAAGATTGTTTTCCTCAGTTGAATTATTTCACTACGCCCGTTGAATAGTTTTACTGATAACTTTCAGGCAGAATTCTTAAAAATTGTTTGCAAACCTTGCTTCGATCAAAGCTACACGGTTGATCTGCTCAATACTAATATTATGGATGTTATCGCAATGGAGTCCTTAATTTCCAGGAATATTTTTATTTGTAAAGTGCCGTGCAGTTCAGCGTTTTTGCAGCTAACTGAGTATTTTTAAAAGTCCAGAAATGAGGTAAGATCCAAATCCAAGCACCGTACGCAGTTCTATAGCCAGGTTTTTCTGGTGAAACTGGCATTACATCATAGGCTTTAAGTGGTGTCCTAAACAAGAACAAAAACATTTCCCCGTGGTGCAATTAATTAAATTTTCGCGGACGAATGTCTGTTTTGATTTCAATTTGAGATACGCCCCAATACCGATGAGCTACGGAGCACCCAATAAGCTTGTTACATGTCGCAAAAGGCGTAATAATTAGAAAACGTGGAACTTTAATGAAGTCTTTTGTCTGATAGAATTTCGCATGCTCAAATAAAAAATCAAAGAAGATTAAAAGTTACAAATTGGTCAATAAGTATTACCTGATTAATGCGTTAGGCCCATTATTACCCTCGGCCCTGTACACATACGTATCAATTTAGACCATCGTGTATTTGCTTCTCTACATTTCTCTGTAATATCCAAAAGCAATACCGCTTTTTCGACACATTCTTTAGTATTTCTTGTAAGTTTATCGATCTTACTAGTAATTTTTAAATTTGTTTTCCAGATATAATTAAATGTCGGCTTATGGAAATGAGTTACAATGTGCAAAAATTACGCTTGAGGCAATTCAGCGGCAAGTAGAGCATGCGCCTTTAATAATTTTAGGGAAAACTTCGTATATAAATTGAATTGTTTGGGAAGAGTACGTGAACGGCTTTTAAAAATATTTTAGACGTTCTGATAGGATGATGACAAAGTTCCTCGTTAAGAAAAGCAATTTTAATTTTGACACGATCAGTACACAATTGCAAATATATAATTGGTAAGCTAAAGACAACTAATCAACATCATTATTAGTATTAGTATCGTCCTATCATTAGCATAGATCACAGCCTACCAGAATTTAGTTATTATCGATGATACACGATCTCAGCAACAACTAACTAGAATCAACCGAAACTGAGCTAGAACATACCTCTCTCATCTAGTTTATTATTATTGTTAAAAGTAAAATGCAATATTTGTATTTATGACAGACAGTATGAAAATACAACATAACTCAGTTATCGACAACTAGTGTGAAGCGTTACAAAAAGATATTCAAAAGGGCGACTCTTTGTTAGGCGGATTTTAAATCGAATTATTATGTTTGTTTTATTCCGTGTGTAGGTTCCGAATGCGCGCCACTGGTTTCGAGACCGGCGGAGGGGGTAATGGCGTTGAGTACTTGGCCGCGATGCGATATAACTTTATGGGAGTACTTTAACGGCCCTTGTGGCAACCCTACGTATTCTGTCGGATCATTCATTTTCTTGGAAGTAAGCTATATGAAATTTTAATCAAGTGTCGCTTGAATTATCGACAAATATAAAAAATAATCCCATCTAATGAGTCATCATTCATCCACATTTAAAAAACGAAGGTTATCTAAACATAGTAAAACTTGAAGCTATACGACATTTTAATTCGTGCACTAAATCAGAATAAAAAGTTGTAATAACCGAATTATAAACAAAAAGATTAAATCTAAAAATATCAGTTTGTAGTGGAAAAGAAAGAAAACAGTGGACTATCATAGTAGTACATGAACTATTACATATTTCCTGTAATTTAATTGTGTTCATATACAACGTTTTGTACTGGACACTATATAACGTGTAAAGTAGGACATAATTCCTAACATCCTATTTCCATATATAATATATTTATTGTGTAATTTACCGTTGCAGACAAGTAGCACTTATGATTAACATTCATTTAGTATACCAAGTGTACACGCTGACTGAGCAACATAGGAAATCAGTTGTAAAATTTTTAATACTACAATATTGCTCCCCTAGTAATTGTAGACGCAAAGTGTAAATATAAAGGTTTTGAAACCGTTTTAATCTTGTCCAAGTAAATTATTATCTTACTTTAAACGTTTTCCTACAACGCAAAAAAGTGGAAAATATGCAATCAAACCTTAATAAAAAATAGGAGGTATCATGGAAATTGAGCATCGCGGGTGCGCTACTTTAAGCGACAAAAGCAATTAAATAGATTGGGTTAACTTGCTAATTCGTAAGAATGTGATTATATTTATATCCAATTTCTTCATAAGTACGATTTTCTAGGATGCGCTATAAAAGCTTTATATAATAATAATAATAATAATAATAATAGATCTTTATTGAACAAAATAATATACATTTGCCCAACAGGCGAAGTATCGGAAAACCGTTTTTCAACTCTGCCTATAACAAAATAAATTGTCAATAATGCACACAAATTCATTTAAAAAAAAGTGCTAATATAAAATATAAAAATAAAAAAATAAAAAATAAAGGTAAATGCAGTCAATGCAGTTGAAAGTGGTGGAATAGATTATTTACAAACGCCAGATAAATTTAATTACCGACGAACTTAATAACATAAAATAGACAATAACTTAAAAAAAGCGTAGATACAAAGAGTAAACTTAATGAATAAATTAAAATGTCTACATTCCCTAATGAAAAAAATAAACAAAAATCACACTATGCAAGCTGTCTATTTAACAAAAGTGACTTTACTTGCTTCCTAAATAAGTTTATGCTATTACAATCTTTAAATACAGTTCTCAATCTATTTAAAATATTGCATGCCACATAGTGAAATCCAGACTGAAATTTAGTAGTTCTGTGTGGAGGAATACAATAATAGTCGTCATTTCTAAGGGTCTTACTACGTACAGTATGCCTTTGAATTAACAACATCATTAAATATACAGGACAATTATTACGAACTACATTATACAACAAGCAACTATAGAATAGAGAAAACCTATTTTCAAGTTTCAGTATATTTTGATTATTGTAGTGTTGTGTAATGTGCTCTCGGCGCTCAACATTAAAAGAAAATCTAAAACAGCAGTTTTGAAGTACCTGAAGTTTATGTTTATATTCTTGCGTAAGAAAATTAAAATATATGCTGGAACAATAATCAAGATGACTTAAATTAAGGTATTCATAAGGGTCCATTTGGTGTTTGATGGTAGTAATGATTTAAATTGATATAAAGACGAAAACTTTCCGTAACAAACAGCAATTTTCTTATTCACATGAGGCAAAAGGATAAGTTTTTATCTAATATTACACCCAAACTTTTGACGCACTCACGCAATGGTATTTCACTATCACTTATACGAATTTTGGCAGTCATTGTTGAGAGGGCTACACGTCGCACTGCACTGGAACCGATGCATATGGCTTCTGTTTTAGTCGGGTTGATTATAAGACCGTTGTTTTTAGACCACTCAGTAATCAGGTTTTAAATGTTCATTTATGGTATTAATTGCATCATCAACAAGGTGGGGATCACAGGATAAATACAGCTGCGTGTCGTCTGCATAAAGATGTAGTTGTATCTTCGATGTAACATAATGTGATAAGTCCGCAGTAAATATTGTGAAAAGGATTGGGCCCAGGATGCTACCTTGGGGTACACCCTGTACAACTGGCAATTCTTCAGATATTTCGGGACTTTATATTAAGTGACGTTTGTTGGGTAAAATAGCACTTCGCTTTATTGCATATTTGCTACTCTTCTACTCTTTAAGAAATAATATTTGAATTGGATATTTAAAGCTAAAACTTTAGTATTTACACTTTGGTTCTAGGAATAATAGGAAGCCAATATTTTAGCATTAACAATTTAACATATGATTTCCTATGTTTCACAGCCAGAGTATACACATGTTATAGGAAATTAGTGACATTAGTCGTTATTTTAACAATAAAGTAATGAATTTAAAATATTATAGTTAGAACTTACTGTTTAGAAACCTTTCCTCCAGGCGAAAAGGTGCAACCAGGCGAAGATAGAGTGTAGAGAGTGTATTTTTTGTTTTGAACAGCAAAGGGATTTCAGGTGGAGCAGTAATTTCCGAGCCATTTATCGCGCTTAAGTCTGCCGCGAAATCCCTCTGCTGCCGAGGCAAATGATATAACCTGCATACAAAAATGCAAATGGCTCCAGAAACCCATAACAGTTGTGTGGCGAGACGTGACGCAAGAAAGATGCAGTACAAAAGAGCGATGTGAAGTACAGAATGGAAATGATAAATATCGAGAGGTAATAAGCACATGCTAAGTGTAGGAGAGAAAAAGGGAAATGAAAAGTGTTCGTGGTACTCACGCAGGGAGGTCTCCCACGGCTGCCCCACTGCGACAACATAAGAACAATCAGTCAACACCGCCGTGGCAATTTCACGTGCAAAGCACCAGAATGCCAGTCTGCCTTTTAAACTCGTAAACTTTATAAATTGCATACATAATGTACTCGTATTCTAGCTGAGCACGCGATTTTTTTTTTGAGGTTTCTGGATAACTAGTGTCTTAAACCCCTTTTCTGCCTGGCCGACTTGATTATTGTTTTAGGCATTGTCTGTTACCTGCGTTGTATACGGTGGGTAATCACAATTTGTAAGCTTTTACTTTTATGCTCAGTTTTATATTAACGATTTTATTGTTAACAATAACTTACGAACCCCTTTATGTCCGGAATAGTCAAGATACGTCGCATTAAGGATAATAATAATTACACATGATGATGCTCCATTGAAGTTTATCAATCTTATCGCGAATTTACAATGAAAATATCTATTAACAGAATTAAAATATAAACGAAGGTTAATTGAAAAAATAAAGCGGCTAGGTCTAATTTATTTTTGAGATATTATGCGGCATCGAAAACCGTTTTCGTTATTATAATCACTTTCTCTCGTGTAAAGTTTCGAACGCACGCCGCTGATCTTAGACCGATGGAAGGATTGATTTTGCATCGAACGCGAGGCAGGCGACCTGCGTCTGCAGAAAAGATAGAAGGTTAAGAGACATCAAGCAAACCGCACAATATAGGTACCTTTTGCGGCCGGTGCGTATCGCTTTCGTATTTTCGATATGGTAATTCTGCAGGCGATATGAGTGCATTACGGTTGTAAGGACGCTTCGGTTGTTCCGAACAGTCAAAAATCCTACTATTTGAATTACCACCGGACCTCGGAGATCGATTCACATCGAACCAGAATCACACATCGCCCGGAATCTTTTTGTTGGCTTTGGATTTTCTCAACGCTAACTGATTTCTAAATTTTGGCCAAACATTTCGAGTCCCGGGGACTGCCCTAGATTTGTTGTCAACCCGTCTTCCCGTCAATCCACCAGGTTAGCATCTAGCGTTCTGAATATCGCCACCCATTGAGGTCGACGTTTCGAGCTAGAGGACGTTGCTATGGTTCAGAATTTCGTATTGTTAAATCACTGCATTATTCTGTAATCACCCATTTACTATGCGTATAATTCCTGCATATACATTATCCTCCGTCTTAGACACAATATTTGCGACACTTTTCTTTGCAAATGCCATGTATACTGTTTGTATGTGTGTTTTCACAAGTGTTTGCTAAACGGGCACACGTTTGAGCCCCTCCCCGTGAGGGACGCTAAACGCCATTTGGACATGTGGCTAGATTGCTGCCGGAGTTTCAACATTATTTTTCCTTAGAATGTACTGCCGTTACGTCACTCGGTCACTCCGTATGGACATTCTATGCATTTTTCTTTTTAAAGAAAATATACAGTTGCGTTTACAGGTGGTACAGCACCGACTAGACGAAGGTTAGACTTCTTCTGAGTTGGAAGCGTCGCCAACATCTTCAGCATAGAGTAAATAACTCAGTGGGAATTAAAAACCTTTCAAATTTCTACCGAACTGGCTTTTATACCTATGTCTTCAGAGCAAGACCGCGCCCATTTCCCACAGTTGCAAACTGCACGCGTTTTTCTTCCCCATTCTGTCTCTGATTTATTGGTTTGTTTTATGTTCCTATTTAATACACGATAACAGACAACCTTCGTTCACATTCAAATCTTTTATTTACGTATTACCCAGACTTGTGATCCATTCATAGCCATTCCTTCAGATACAGTTCTGTAACTCTTTACTTTAGACTCTATTGTAATACAATCACTCCAACTACAAAATATTTGTCTTTCCAGTTTTAAGTTCATCCTCTGTCAGCACAAACCTAATTATCTAAGAACAACAAAGTACTAAGACGAGTTTGTGCTGCTTTTGAATAGAACAGGAAATACGTAACAATCTTCCCCAATTCTTTTTGATTCAAATTTCTGTAACATTTGATCGTTTTTAATCCGATCTTTGTTATTTATACCCATATTTTTTATAGAATTAAGGTACACGATTAAGAGGTTTGCTTCTAGTACTTCGAATAAGCCTTTGTGATATACTGTTATGCCCCTATAGTTTTCACATTGTACTTTCTTTCTTTTCTTGCAAATCGATTGAACGTATCCTTGTTCCCATTCTCTTAGTTACTCCTATTTATCAAGCATTCCTACTTTTTTCTATGTTTTTTTTCATTAAAATTGATGGCATTAAATTCTCTCCTCAATTATATTAAATTTGATTTTGAGTTTGTTTCACCATGTTCTTATGTGGAATACTTTCTCGACGCTTCGTGGAAGAATTTGAGAATATTCTGTAGAACTTTTTTCCAGTTATACCATATGAGGGAACACTTTTATCCTCTGGAGGGTTGTGAAATCGTTTCTTTACCTTTACGTATCACTGCCACTATAAATTGCGTAACCATCTGGATGATAGAAGTATCCGATCAAATGGTATGTTGTTTGAGACTTTCGTGGTTGTTACCAACAATGTTTGGCTTTGTGTGTCATATATCTTGTGACTGAAGCAAACATTTTTGTAATGTTTGTATCTGTATTGGTGACATGTGAAACCTTACAAGCCACCCATGTTTTGTCCAGTATTTTTAGACCAAATTATAAACAAGGAAAAATTGCACTCTTGCTGTTTGCTATCACATCAAAAAGTCATTTCATCATCACAAAATTGCTAAAAGAGTTAAAAGTAGAGGTACTAACTTTAATTATTTTTCTTCTTCTTGTGTCTTATATACGCATTTCAATCTTTTCCACGGTATTCTACTACTTTTTCTTCCCAGAGTAAGTTTATCGTTTACTACTTTAGCTAACCGTTGCTAATTCATCCTGGTTACGTTGCTCCATTGTCGTCTTCTGTCAGCTATACCTTTATTTATGGACGTTACTTTGCATATTTGTCGTAAGTCAGAATTTGACACTTGAATTCTTAGCGTATTATTGGTATACGTCTCAGTATTCTCATTTTCTTTGTTTCTATTAGTCGCTTTGTTCTTGTTGTGTGTTTCTTGTCTGCTGTAGACGTTATAATGGGCCTAATAATTATTGTTCGCATACTTTTGCTTCAGTTTGCAAATGCTGGTTTCTCCATATTGTCGTATTTAAACATCCTAATATTGGATTCATCTTTTATATTTGTTACTTTACTTAATTTAGTTCTCCCGAGCATGTTGTTACTCCTAGGCATTTTATACTCATCACTTGTTTTAAATTTTATTATCTACATTAACTTACGTCCAATAGGATTATTCAAACTTTAATTAGACGTTCCGATCTAAAGTATTTCACATCGGAGGCGCGTGACCGGCGGAAGAACAGTATTTTTTATGGTTTAGATCGTGAATGACAGACGTCCGGCGTTTACCAAGTCTAAAATCATTTTTCCTGTTTATGTGGTTTACTCGTTTTTCTATTTCTATAGTGTCACGCATTATTTACGAAAGATACTGAGGTGTACTGAGGGAAATAACTTCGACGTCAATTTCTACAAGAATATTCAGCTACGGATAATTTTGTAATACGTCTATGTTTGCAGTCGCCTTTGTCTTCTTGAAAGACCAACACTTTGTTCTGTGTGGACCCGGCCGCTACTAAGCGTTTCTTTGGTCGTCAACACAGTTTAGATGTGGTAACTTTTTAGTACACGGCCTACCTTATCAATGCTGCTACTGAATGGCAAAAAGTGTAAACCTTTCAGGCCAGCGAATTCTTTAAGTGTCTACAGTCACTTTTATATATGGTAGGCAAACAGTTTCGTTATTTGAAGGAAATCTTTTTTTTTATTGTTATTGCTTCCATTCGTTTCGGTTCTCAGCTGCGTTCATCAGTCTAGTTGCTGCGGTTTCTTACTATCGTCTCTTCATCGTGGGTTTGGCCGACTGCTACTCCTCTTCCCAATTCTTGATCCCCACTCGACAATGATTTTTGCTAACCTATAATATGCGGATCTTGCCACGTGGCCTGCCCAGTTTCACTTCAGTTGAACAGTTCTCTGTATAACATCCTCTATCTTGCTGTCTAATTCATTAATTTCATTTACGATCTCTAAGAGTTATGTTCTACATTTGCTTTTTCATAGCAATTGGTTTTAGATTTATTAATGTTCAGGCCTATTAATTTAGATTTTGTATTAAAGTTAACTATCACTTCCTGGAGCTCTTCAGTATTGCTACTCACCAGTACGATGTCGTTGGCGCAGCTTACGGGATTTACATGTTCGCAGTCTACTTCTTCCTTTTTCAGTCGAGCTCAGTGTTTTGCAGATGTCTCCCATTGAAGTTGCAAACAACTTTGCTGAGATAGTGTCCTCGTGTCTTCTTTCTCTTTTCATTTTTGTATTATTAGTATTGTGTTCATTTTTACAAATATTGTTGTATTCTTGAAGATGTTATTAATTAAGTTACAGTATCTAGTGTCCTTTTTAATGCAATATAGCTTTTAAAAAAGAAAAGTGCGATTCCCGACGGTTTGGCCATATATAATTTCATTTTACGCTCGTAATAAATACCCTGATTTCAAGCACTTGGTTGCGGCATCGATTAAGTAATGTCTGAGATGTCTAGTACATTCTTTTACAATACTGCTACGATGATGTTAAAAACAAATTTAATTGGTATACCATACGTGTATACAAATTTATTATTTGGTATATCAAAGCTATAAATTCATTGTATCCGTGATTATCTCTTATATTTTTTCCATTTCTGTGCATACTCGTCTTTATACCTAGTAATTCACAAATATGGTCATTAAATTAAAGGTGTGCGTACTGACCTCATTAGAGGTACATTGCACTAACAATTAATCACTTACTAAAAAAATTGCAAAGGGTCTGGTGTATACTTTTGATAACCACTAGTTAAATCAGCAAGAGTATAATAATGTAATGATATACCAGAATCTAAATTCGGTCTTATTGCAACGACATGTGCGAATTTAAGTTCATTGAAATTTAGTCCAACGACTATCAATCAGTTTAAGCAATTAAATGTTTTAATTTTTGTGGGATTATTATTAATTTTTGACTGCATTTTAACAAATTGCTAGTATGTGTTAAATGGCACTTCTACATCGGCTTCAATCCTCCACCCATCTCTCAATACGTACTCAGACTGCGAATCCTTTTTTTCAAAATGCACAATTTCGTTCATTTATGAATCAACTCATTAAACCACACATTAAAGGACATTATTTTTGCCTTATAGTAAAAGCTACCTGATCTAGTTAAGGGAAAGCAATATGTGAAAAATGCCATGAACGAATTGTTTTGACGCAGTTCATCGAGTATCGATCGGAATTATACCTATCCGAAACTAGCAATTTAGGTGTATTTAAAACCATCGATGCGTTCATTTCCCATTCAGGAATTATTCCTGTAGGTTTCAGTGTTTATATGAGTTTCAAATTCTTGTTAGCAACGTTGAACAGTTTTAGTTTTCAGAAATAATTGTGAATTTGTAGCAACATTTGTTCTGATGTGTTTTCTAAACAAGTTCACTAAAATAATTAGTTGTATATATAAACAGTATAATTAAGTAATTAGGATTTTTTCTCTAGGGCAGTAATCAAAATAAAACTCTTTTATGGAAATAAATATTTCGAAAGCTTTATTCCTTTATCAAGGCAGCTACAATAAAGTTTATATTTGTAGAGAAATTATTAAAGAAAAACAGTTCCACTTACAGAAAGTTAAGGTTAGTACTTCATAATGGCGATATAGAACCAAAAACAAGCATATCTAATTTGATTCATGAATTTAGAGGCTCAAAAACTATAGTTAAAAGGTTCGATTGAGTCGCAGATAAACAGATTGATTTTTTTTACAGTTCGTTATGTAATGGCTAATATCTAGTTAGTAACTAAAAAGCTTAAACGAGCGGGAATTATGAATAGTCAGTATAGAGAACTTCAAAAAAATTCCGCTCGTCACTCTTTGCTGACATTTGAGCTGTTTAGGCACTAATTAGATATTAGTCATACACAACAAACTGCAAAAAAATCAATCTGTTTCGATTAAGTAATTAACTGTGACTCAATCGAATTTCCTAAATGTATTGTTTCTGAACCTCTAACCTCATGTAACAAATTAGATAAGTCTGTTGTTTGTTTTGTATCGCCATTATGAAGTACTAAACTCAACTATCTGTAAGTGGAACTTTCCTTCTCGTTAATGATTTCTTTACAAATGTAATAGTTATTTATGTTACAAATGTGTAATAACACAAACGTGTCATACAAAATTTTATCCAACAACTCAATAAATATCTAAAAAGCATAAATTTTGTATTGATAGTTGTGAAAAGTCAAAGTGACAAATTAATTAGGAGTCAGCTAAAGTACCGGGAGATCAATAGTATATTACTCAACAAGTTTAAAAAACGATGTTTTACTGAACAAGTATGGCGGGTTTGAGTAGGAGCGTCAGCGAGTACTTAAACGGCCATATGAGTTCAGTAAAACCACTTTTCTAACATGTTGAGTATACTATTTTATCGCATTCCATAAGAAACGTAAAATATTAAATCTTTATATACAAGTGACACTAAATGTCAAAACATAACCAAACTGAGCATTACTCGTTCCTATGTACTAAAGCACAATAAGCAGCTCCACTTGATGTTATGCGTTTGGCAGTATTGAAGTGTGTTGTTGGTGACACTGTAAGTCTATGTCAAATTCGAGGTTAGCAGGATAGGTTTTACGTCAATCTGTGTCAAAACTGAGGCATAACCTAACCTACTAACATCGAATTTGACATAGACTTACAGTGCCACCAGCCTTACACTTCAGTATTGCCAAACGTAAAACGAATCGCTGTTGCTATGCAGAAAAGTGTTGCTAATGAGAAATGTAGCACAATTCTTAACGATTTCGAATGAAGTAGGTACATTATCAAATGAAATGCCATAAATAAATTTATAATTAGAGTGTCCTGTAATTCGTGTTATAAGTTTGGCAGTACTGAAGTGTATTGTCAGTCCATGTCAAATTTGAGGTTAACAGGTTAGGTTTTGTTTGCTATTTGACACAGACTGACGCAAAATTTAACCTGCTAATCTTGAATTGGACACAGCCTGACAGTGACTTACGCTTTCCGAAATATTGGCTTGGATAAAAGAGTATTCTTTTGATTGTTGCACTGAAGAACCAATTACTTATTTATACTGTTTTATTAACCAGTCGTTCGTTATTGTCCTACAACCCTGTATAAACTTAAGCAACAAAAAAAGAGCCAACTGAAAAGTATCTGTATTCAATAAATTCCACAATAGCGTCATATTTTGAAGGGGAAATGAATAACGTAGAACGAAAAGAAGCTTATTTTCATTCCGATAACACTGCGCCCATTACAGATCGAGTGAAATTACTCCCATCATTTTCAAACTACTAAACTTTCTCCAGGGCTGCCTTAAATTAGCTGGAGCGCAGCCAAACGCTTAATGTCTTCAAAACTGAAAAGTTATTTTTTCACATTCTGGAAAGCTATTTCAAACAATTTGAGTGTTCTTATAAACCAAAGAGGTGCAATTTTTTAGTAGCTGCGGGCAAGTTCTTTGTAAATGCGAGTTTTAAGGTTGTTGCCTTGGGCAGGACTGAAAATGCTGGAGCTCTATCTCCCCGAACTGCATGTTTATAAAGGCAGCTGGCACTCAGGTGCATGGGTTTTATAGGTATAACACATACATGGCGTCCCTAATGCACATATAACCGATTATGCATCCACAAAGTGTGCTCGCTACACCAACAGCTACTAGTGTAAGCCAGTCATTTACATTATTAGCAGCATAAGCTCATATTGACAATAGTGTTGGTGTATCTACAGTAGGTACATATAGTTACATAATAACGTGAGCACCGTGGTCTATGGTACAATCATTGAAACTATATAGATTCGTCTGCGAGTCGTTCATGGACTTATGCAGAAACCAAACGCATCTCTGCAAGTGAAAGCTCCATTGTTAAAAGGCAAATTAAATCGAGATAAGCTCTCAGGAGCTGATCTGATACCAATAGGAAGCTTTCATGAGCATAAATCTGCAGTGTGCATAGATTAAATGAAACTGGGACACAGATTCGTGAAACACCTAATGTTCTATTCAATTACGTTCTCCTTGCATACACTGGGTACGGTGTTTGAGATTATTACAGGGACAAGTGATACTTTAACGTAAATTTTGTCAGGACTGAGATTTTGTGCAACATCAAGTATAATATAAAAAAATCGTAGTAAATTAAACATGTGTATACAATTATAAGTGTGAAGTAAAAAGTGAGTAAAAAGCCTCGTACCATAGGTGGAAAGCAGTTCCGTCATATTTATTTCCAGCTAGCAATTTAAATAGAAAAGTTTACAAAGAAATAATTCAATCAGTTTTGATGTGAAATAATAAGTGAAAGGGTGAACTTATAACGTACATTGTAAGTCAGAGGTCAAACAGTTCGTTGTTGTAATATTGAAAGGTAGTTTCGAACAGTTATTTATTTACAAGCCAATTTCCCCATTAGCCTATTGCGTGATCTCCCCTTGTCTTCGATAAATCCAAGAAGTTCAAACGGTATCGCCAAGTTCGGTGTAAACGGTGACGCTTCGCCAGAGTTGTTGAAGTCGGAGTAAGGTTTGAAATATGCATATTAGTTTTATCGGAAAGTAGGGTTTGACACAGACACACTGTCGAACACAGAACTCCTCCCATAAATGGAACGAGGTGATGTGGTTTTAAGAAATATGAGGACTAATTTTGTAATTTTTAATCATGTTTAATTTAAGATTTAGACCTTGCAACTACAAAAAATCATCGTGTGTTATGTATAAAGGGTGGGTGATAATTGTTTCCAATATTGTGTAGATTTTTATAAGAAAAAGTATTCTGACTAGTAATATCAAAATTGTCGACTATATGTACGTCAATAGTTGTCATCCTGTATGTGTATGTAAATATGTATATTATATGGGCCATGAACACGGAGCCCCTTACTTTTTGAGACTGCAACCCAATGTATACATATAATGGCAAAGCAGATACTCAATATTTATGTAACTTTCATTCTCACTTATTACCGTATGATCGAAAATTTTTATCCTCTAGAGGGCTGTGGATTAAAAAAAAATAATTTATGTTAGCAGTGATAAGTAAAGATACTTAATACTATAACCTATACAAATTTTACAGAATCACTTAACTTTGACGGAATGTTGAATACTGAACACTTTGAACAGCTGTAGTTATTTTTATTGTTGATATTTCTATGTAATTAACAAAAATGTGTATTTGTAAACTGACATATAAAATGCCAATGTAACTTTTTCTACCACGACTACCAACAAACAACAATTGACAAAACAATCATACAGCCCTCTAGACTAGAGGATAAAAGTTTTCGCTCATACTGTAGATGGTGCTCTGTGCAGTGGATAACACTGCATTTACATTTCTACGGCATTGACTGTACATTAAAATCAATACTTGTTAATAATACTTAAGCTTTAGAATTTAAGTCATATGACTTTAAGCTGTCAGAATCAACTGTCAATAATTAATTCACTGTCTTAAAGGCGCAGCAATTCTGATCAATATGCCTTTTAGATAAATATTTAGTATCTGGTATCTGGTTACCATGAGATGTGCACGTTAGGTTGCAGTTTTAAATAATGAGCGGCTCCAAGTTTCGTGACCCATCCTGACATTTTGCACAAAATCCGAGGACCTAAACAAAATTGCAAGATAAAATATTTTGATTCTGTATTTCGCAGAACTCGCCTCTGCAGCTTTTAATTTAAACACGATCACTCTGATGCACATAGATTCCATATCCCAATTGGCTCGGATGCATGCACCGACATTTCTACGGCAAAAGTTTGGAGGACCGTATTTGGAGTTGATTTGGGCGAGAATCTAGTAATGAACGGGGCTGGTGTCTCTAACAAACACTTAACCCAACACTAACAGTTAGTGTGAAAAATGTACTAACTCGGGCGGGGCTCCACGCAGTTTGAAGGAGGTGAAAAGCACCTCGACGCGGTGTCCGGGTCCTGCGACGAAGGTGTAAACGCACTGTCGCGAGTGGCCCCTTGGGTTTAGGAATTCGGGTGCGTGGAAAGTGCCGTTCAGCGGACCTCCTTGTCTGCTCACGAATGTCTGGTCGCACTCTGAAACAAATACTGGCAATCAGTAACATACTCATAGTTTGTCATTGTCTATAGTTCATAAAATAGGATACTTTAATATAACTTTTATGGCGTGCCATTCAGAAAACATTTTAAAAATCGAATATTTCGCCGGTTCTATAAACATATAATTTTTTAAACTTACACTGTGCTTTCTAAATTAATTTACAGTGTCTTCTTTCATCCTATTAGAAGCATTTCATGGGGCTGTATATGATCTACTACATTTTCAATATCCTCAGGAGTTCGAGTAGCATATCTTGTAATTTAATTGGTTCCCATAAGACTTTTGGCGTTAGTTAATTAATACAACTTTGCTTTAACGACTTATCAGACGTGTATATTACGACGCTAGATGCTAAACGTTTTAACGGTTTTGTAGTCAAACATGTGAAACGGCTACATTCAGTGTTATAAACAAAGTTTTTCAATCCAAGATGCGTCATGGTAGACGTGAAAGTAATAAGAGGTGCAGAATTAAACAAAGGATCATATACTACTATAGTTGCTACGGTTCGTTTTTGAGGTAACAGTAGCGCACTCTATGGACGCTGGTTTCTATTAGTTGGCAGAGAGTCTTTTTCAGTATTTTAGAAATTTTCTCGATACACAGTTATAATTTGCCCATACACATCGCTCTCAGCAATTTTATCCATTGATAAAAATTTCTGCTTTCCGCAAGCTTCCTTTTGCTTACACTGCTTTGAGAGTAACTCGTGTTTTGTTTGGTAACTAAAAAATAAGAATAGTTTGCGCATTTTGGCGTCAGAGTATTAATTTGGCAACTATGCATAGCTATTCAGCAAAGAATTTTGTATGATAACTTGCAAATATTTAATTTTTGAATAATTTACTCGTTTAATGTTGCTAGATACTAATAGCCTGGGTACAAAAAACTGGACCAAACTACTATGGGTACCAGGCCATAGTAAAATAGAGAATAAAACAGAAGTTTATGCTTTAACCAGAAGGGATTCTCAAGAGCCACTTATTGATCCCGAGGTAGCCTTAGGAATTACTCATGCTACTGCAACAAGACAGATTGAGCACCAGTTAAATAACCAATCCAGTGCCAACTGGGCTTTGACACTAAGGCTACGTCACACGGAATGTCTTATTGGTAAAACACCTCCACCATCTTGGTAATGAGCAAGAAAAATATAAGGACCGTGACGGGTCTGCTAGCAAGCCACGGTCGCCTACAAAAGCACTAATTTACAATTAGAGTCGCAAATGATGCCATCTGCAGGAAGTGCCAATTGGAGGAAGAAACGTCAATTTATGCTTTATGTCGATGTACAGCTCTCCTAACACGGCGACATAAACATTTTGGAACATTTGCGTTGCAATCCGGCCTTTTTGACCGAAACTCGCAATATTTTAGATGGGAAGCACCATGAACTAATAGGTTTTAGTGAAGTTATAGTACCACCAGAAGAAGAATATCAGAAATCGTCAAATAAATATGTGCAACACGTAATTAAACAGGGACAAAGGAAATCCGATGGTAGAAAAACAGTGCAAGAAAAGATAAGGCTGAAGAGTGAAAACAAAGCGTGGGAAATGGACCTGAGGACGCAAACGCAAAATAACAAGCAAAGGATAAACGAAGCAAAAAACAAAACGAGAGCAGGTGAGAAGATCAATAGAGCTATTGTTCATTTTGGCAGTGGATGGCATAATTAAGAAGTGCAAAAGAAGTGTAAGAAGCTTAGGATAGCAAAGTGGGATATACAACTATTATGCGGGTACATGGTGGCACAGAATAGGATAAAATGAAAGGACATGAAGGAGGCGTATACCCGTAGGCTATAAAATGGCTAGAAAAAGAAGAAAAAAAAGATGCATAAAAAATCTTGTCTATGTCGACGATATAATATAATTCTCCAGCAATGAAAGTGACTTACAACAACTAATCAAGAAATGAAAAGTACATCTGAAAGTAAAGAATTGAAGATAACCGAAAGTAAAGGAGACCAATAGGAAGGTTTAAGAATAAGATCAAACAGAGTAACACAAGAACAAGTTGAAACTTCCGAATATTTGAAAACAACCATCTCCAGGCACAGACAGATAGGTAAAGCAACACTAAACATAATAAGCAAAGCAAGCAAACTGCACTATTAAAGAAATGCAGGAAATAGAGAAAACAGCAAAATGGCTAAATTACATCTTTACGAACCAGTTTATATTCCAACAACTACGTACAGAGAAAAAAGTTGGACCATGGAAAGTAACAGCAATGGAGATGAGATATTTGCGAAAAATACAACAAAGACAAAAAGATATAGAATTAAGAACCAGGTAATACGAGAAAAATATATTAGAGAAAGACCCCGCGCGCCGCTAGCTTTGGATTTCACGGGTCATATAGATCTCGCGTTGGGTCGAAGGGGACAGATCGTCAGGAGGTATCTACCTATAATAAAGCATATATGTTCGTGTGGACTGTTATTTACTCCAACATAGCCGCTTGGGAAGTAACGACCTTGCTGGCTATTCCAGCCCTCGAAGCGCAAAGTTTGAAGTTTCTAATATCGTCTCGCTTTTGAGTTTAGTGAAAGTCCATATCGACCGATGGCCAAATACACCTAAAGAAGCAACCTGTATCGTATCACTATACTTTGTAGCACGGCGTTATTACATCAAGCTAGCACCTCCCAACTCTTCGGCATCCCGAAAATCCTAGAAAAAAAAATCTGTTTAACGCACTCGTGGTGGCTATATGCTAGCTACCAGTAAATATTCTGGAACTACCACTGTTCATTATTCAAACAAAGTTCTGGCAAAGTTCTCCCTACATAGATTGTAGAATTGTCACCTTTCTAGCCCGTGGAGCTATCTATTTGGCTTCCGTTTCCGCAAACGAGTTCCATATTTCGAAGGCCGCCTTTCATTGCTCAATTTTGGCTGTGACCGACTCAAGACCCTCAACGCGCGGGGTCCTCGAATTCATGGCAAGTTCACATCTGTTGGGCACCAATTTATGAACTGCATTCCAGTTAAGTCATCGCCAGCGTGGTCGAGCGGTTCGGGAGCTCTGGCAACTGGCTCACCCAGTCGCCTAACAATTGGGTACCGAAATTACGTCTTTGGAAGTAGGAAAAGTAAGGCAGTCGTCGAAAGCGTGATGCTAACCACATCTCCTAGTACGCCGTTAACAGTGTGGCAGATGACTGGGTTTCGGAAAGAGATATTTCGACGACCCTGACTCGCCGTGTCTCAGGCCATATTTCTACGTGTGTAATTAAGCGCCCTGAACCTTACTTTTATTCCAGTTAAGTCATTTATGGTTTATTATTATCTTGCACATGTGATTTACGATTAATTAGAAATGTGTTTTATGTACCTAGAATAGGAATCGTTGCTTGTGTAAATTACAGCCCAGTTTTACATGTGTTTAAAGTATGCATGTCGTTATAAAATACGTTTCTGCTGAGGTCCATTTAGCCTCGACAGTTATTTAACCCAAGATTATGAATGCGAAAGCAGGCAATGTCGTTGTGAAATAATTTTCGGCCCGTTCGTAGTGCAGTAACGCCTTCAGCAGTCTGCACGCGCTTGTCAATATTATTTTTCGTTGTGAAATTCCTTCGCAGAGCTCGTCGGCTATCCTTACTGACAACGCGTAGGTATAATTTTTAGGAATTGTTTGGAAATCTTTCTTGTGGCCACAGTTGCTACGCTGACGCGCTTGAATGCAATATTGTGAACGTTATCCGAATATAGTTCTTTGAAATGTCCTGTAAAGCGTAGTGCAACTCCGGGTATTTTTCAGCTGAGTAAGTATTTCCAATGGTATAGAAATAAGGTAAGCCCGAAATCCCATTTTGAAATTGGACACTGACTGGTATCAGCAAAAGTCACCACATGACAATATTCTTGAAGCGACAGCATGATCGATATAAACTGAAAACATCTAAAATAGTAACTAAAGCAAAAATTAATTCGCTTGTGGGCCAGACGAATAATGATAAATTCTTGATGCTGGAGGTAAATAACTAATTTATTTCGAAAATAGTGATGATTTGTTGAAAATTGCTCTTATTAGAATAGCAAGTTTGAATACTTGTGTTATTAATATCTACACTGAACAACTATTGTCCTTAAAAGAAAAAAATGAAAGTGTTTCTGTAAATTCCACTCAAGAAAGGAAACTTTACGCTACCATAATATAGTAGCAGTGCGCAAAAGAGTGGCTGAAACTATAAAAATATGTATCGCACCATTAAAACTTGTTAAACAAGGAAAAGTTAGTATTCTTTTGGCTGAAAAGAGCATCCTCCACGAAGTAAATTCAAATTCAAAGGTCAGGATTTATCAGAAGATATTAAAATTGAGGTAAGACACACAGTATACTCGACGTATTCTAAAAATGTTAAGTTAGTGAAAACAAGCAATTTTCTATGCTTCAGCACTAAATTAAGAATTAAAACTATACTATAGACGCTGAGAGTTTGGCAAGAGATACCGTGTAATTTACAGGACTTTATTTTAATATAGTGGGTAAGTGCACATGAACCTGGTTCACATAGAGGCCCTGTATATAATTCTAACTAATATACATGCAGTTTAGTTCATCCTCCACAAAAAACAACTCTTTGTGCCGCAACCGCTTGGTAGGAAAAATGCCAAGTATAAAAAAGTAATTTTCAGGATTTTCAAATCAGGATTACATGTCCCTAATAATGGTTAAACTACTTAGCTTATCTAGTTTCCTGGAAAAAGTGTGTACTTAGCAGAGAATGCTACGTCAACGCTAAATTTGGACGCATCTAAAAGGAAGAAAATTATTTATTCGCAGGCTCACCATTACAAACAAGTTTTAGTGCGCTATAAAATATCCAGCGTGAAATATTAGCGTGACGTTTATAGCATTTTGCGGAATGGGGGCCAATTCTGCGCATTAAAACAGTCCATTTTAAATGATGCGATTATCATCAAAAAAATTTATCGGGATAGCTCCCAGTGAACGTTTGCATGCTTCTCTAGGAGCAGAAAATCACAGTTATGGTACTACGATATTTCATACGTTTTTAGATAAATGGAGAAACTAGTGGTATGAAGTTATACTTATGTGCAAATAAGCAATTGTAAATAAAACGCCACAAATTTTTTTTTGAGATTACTGTTGTAGTTTTTACTTTATTTTTTATTTTGTGTCTCGATATTGCAGTCTCTCATTTGTTAGCATTTTCATGATTAGAAGTCTTTGAATAGATCTACACGTTGTAGTATTTACTTTTGCGTTCTTTGAGTTGTTTGAGAATTCATATAATTATGGGCTTTTGACTAAACCAACCACTGAAATATAATACTTTCTAAATTTAACACAGAATAACAACGTACCCGAAGTTATTTTAAGGGCCGAGGGTTGCTTTTAAAATTCTTGGGATTTTGAGCAAGCAGGCTGCGGGCGAGGTCGTACACGTGCAGACGTGAAACCTAATCCGGCCGGGGGTGGCATTTCACTGTAAGAGCGATTATGTGTTTTTGAAGTGACTTGTGATAATTGTGTGGATTAATAAGAAAGGAGTGAACTAATAAGTCTGTAATAGATACTATTGTTCGAGTAGCTCTGTAGTGGACGTTGTATACAGTTTTGATGGCGCAGCTGTGCATAGACAATTGTTGACATTGGTTGTCGAGAGCTTTGTTAGTTAGGTCGTTGGTTCATTGTTTATGGTTGGGCCCTTGACCTGTTAAGCACCTTGCTTATCAGTGACATCAGAAAGCGCTTCTGGATGGTTAGGAAAGCCCATTTCTTACAAATGCCTTGCGATTTCAGTCTTCTGCGGCTGGGGGCCGCCACCGTGGATGCATCTCACAATGACATCAGTTGTAGCTCATTGACCTAGCTGGCGTTCGGCTAATAGTTGCCAGTTGCTGCAAGCATTCGTATGTTTCTAATTATAATACAGGTACATCGTCGGCGACGCGCTGAAGACTGTTCCTGAATGAGACTAGATGTTACGTGAGAACGCCGTGGGGGCCCGCAAATCCACCTGGAAGTATTATGATAACGAACACATACTGCTAAATATTGAATGCTTGCTATTCTGCTTGCATGTCTGATTCTGGAATTTGGCTGGGTTCATGTTTGCGGACGAGTGTCAGTGACCACCTACTACATGAAACGACCCGCTGCTTGCGTTGCTCCCCCAGTATCATGTTTGTGATCTATAACCCTCAAACCGAAGGGGCGTTATTGAATTTTTGGTAAGTCGCCAACCATGTACATTTATGCATGAGAACGGATCTAAACCCAGAAACAAAATTAGCTCGGGGTACCGAAAGTATGTGTCTACAAACAGCTTAAATACAGGGTGTTATGGAAGTTCATGCAATAATCTTAACCAGTGTAAGAGCTCACCAAAATGAACAACTTTTTACTTCGTTTTACAATAAAGGAAGTATTGGATTCACCCCAAAAATTTTAAATTGAGTTTTCAACAGATCTTCATGTTTTAGAGTCCCCTGAACCCAAAAAAGCTATTTATTTTCATTGGTCTGTCTGTGTGTCTGTGTGTCTGTCTGCCTGTGAACAGAATATCTCGAAAACGAAAAGAGGTATCGCGTTGAAACTGCATATTTAAATTTTGTGTACTATTTAGATGCGACAGCAATCTTTTGGAAAAAATCGCGTAACCGGAAGTAGGTGTTTACTTTTGTGATTTTTAAGTTTTTTCGATTTTTTCAAAAACGGCTCTAACGATTTTTTTCAAACTTTACATTTTTATTACATTTTTAATGTGTATTAATGGGAGATAGGTGACTTTCCAGTTGAATACTTCTAAAATGGGTTTATTTTGTTTTTTTTTTCTATTTTTTTATTAACTCCTATTTTAAATAGAACACCCGGTATATTATTACATTTTTAAATTCAGCTTGAAATTCTAGAGAAAATTTGTCTCTTCAACTAACGCTCTATTTTGTACCGTTTTTATAGAATTTGTAATTTTTGAAAATTTTTGACAGACGCTTAAAAATTTAAAATCAAAGTTTTGGCTAATTATAAGATCACTGTAAAAGGAAGTTGTGTGCTTGTATCACGTCAGATTTTTTATTTATCGTTTTTTATTTAATCGCATATTCTTTCAATCATTTATCTCCCCTAAATTTGATGAGCCGCTTGGTAAGCAAATCTAAGTTAAAGGTGAACGACTCAAGTACATTACTGCAAAATTTTTACACAAAAAACATGCGGCCAATAACTTACCTACCTCAATTGAAAAAATACGTTGGTGACCAGATGTGAACTTGTAGCATGACAGAGTACATACTACATAAATATCTTATAAAAGAACTTTTAATATCATTTCCTATTGGTTAAGCTACATAACAAGCAATAAGGAATTGTGAAGGTATACCACTACTAGTATTTTAGGGGAAAATGAATCTGCCTCTCTTGAAATTGAGATTATTTACAAAACAAATTGCATTTTGTTAGCCTGGGGTAGTTTTTCATTCCACAAGGAGGTGATAAAGATATTTCCCCAGCTTTTCTGTAAGATTTAACTCTAATATTAATTCATATACTCCAGTTTCATATATATTATAGGTGAATGACCTCAACAGGATAATTAACAATAAAAGAGGCAGCTGAATTAGAGCTGGTATGTACTAAGTGGTTAATCAGAGCACTGTTTAATAGAGATTTATATAATTTAGCCGTTGGTCTTGGCTGGGATCTTGGATCTATAACCTTAATGGAACTTGTCGGAAATGCTGGGAAATAGTTCTTAATCGTAGTTCAGTACAATTTAAATAGGAAGGAAAGGCAGTCATTCTAGAGAGGCTTACTGCAGGAAGATCATACAAGCTAAGTGGAGATATAAGCTGTTTAAGCAGAACCTTGGAAGGTACAACTCAAGTACGAGTGACAGAATTCAGTGAGGTCGTTGTAATATCAATATTAACAATTTGTGAAGTTAAAATAAAATCCCACATTTCTTTACACCCAATTGCGAACAAGATTAAAGCTAGCCGGAGTAATGAGAGGCATCTAAGGGAAGTTATCTAGCAGATAATTAACTATTAGGTAGCACAAACTAAAGGTTGTACCAGTACTTATGCAGTTTTTGTTGGCCTGCATCTCAAAGATGTTTTTTTTGTGTTTTGCGCCATTAAATTAAAATATTATTCCATATGCTGGTATGCATTTTTAGAGTAAAATTGTTTGAATTTTAACTCAGTTTTGAGGGCGTTTTCGAAAAAATGGTAAATGGAGAAGTTGTTCAGTTTAGCAAGTTCTATTACGGGTTACAATATTTGTAATCATTTCCATAACACCCTGTATATTACGTTATAAATACTTTTATCGTACCGAACCGAAAGTTATTTTAAGGGCCTGGACCAGGAGTAGCTTTTTAAATCTCAGTTCTAAGCGGTCAGTCTGTGCCATGACATGTGTTTTTGGTTTGATACCACAGATGGTGGCATTCCACTGCGAGAGATCTGATGTGATTTTGAAGTGTTAATTGTGGTAATTATGCAGATTTATACAGAAACGATAAAAGACTACCGCTTGTAGTAGGTATTATTGCTTAAGTAACATTAGCAATGGAGGTTGTATGTAGTTCGATAGCGCAGCTAAGTTGGACACCCTTTCAATATGATTTTACTGCTCTGATTATAGAAAGTTGTGTTGTATGGGTCGTTCTTCATTATTATTGTTGGATTAATGCCCAATCGGTACCGCAATATACTGCACTTTTTTACCTGGGAATAGCGAACATGCGGCGAGATGACCACTAGGCTTTAACTTGATACCTAATAACTTACATTATCAATGAACCAGGAATGCACTTGGATAGTCTAGGATGCACATTTTAGTTGATCTTTCGCGAAGGCCGCAACCGCATTTCCAATTTACATTCGCATAGTTGGAGCTCATTGGTCGAGTTAGCATTCGGCTAATGAACGCTAGATGTGGTAAGCATCCGTATTACAGCTATTTTACAGGCATATCGTAGGGGTGTACCTGAAGATCATCCCTGATGGAAATATTTTACTAGATGCGACGTGGTATCACCACGAGGGCCACAAAAGCCCCTATAAGTACTATCATCCCGAACACGTATTGATAAAATGTTGTAATGCTTGTTTACTTTTGTTTCTCTGCTTATACTTGCAATTTGGCTGTTGTGTGCTTGCAACCGAATGTTGCACATGCCACATGAAACGGACCGTGTCGTATTTCTGATCTACAACTCCCAGACCGAATGGGCGGTTCGAAATTTGAATCCAGGAAAAGATAAATTGGCCCTCAACGCAAATCAATGTGCGTACAATTATCTTTTTTTAATGTTTTATCGGACGCCCTAAAGGGTAAAAGGATTTATAAGGAAAAAGAAGAGGAACCGTTTTTTACAAAAAGTTTTTAAATATTTAAAAGCCTTTCTCCGCTAGGCGTACCTACTGTAACTGTATAAATTGCGCTCGTTAGCTTGGCCAAAAATCTCGTTTACCTAACAGATTCATATATTGATTTCATACATCGTCTTGTGCAAGCCATATCTCCGAAATTTTCCCCACGACTTTCTCCGGGTATGATTTTAAAAGTTAATTTGGATCTTAAGGAGATCATTGGGCCACTAAAAATTATAGGTTATGCCTTTTCTGGCTATAGCAGCCCGTCCATAGTTGGGTGAATTGAAAAACGTATTTTTTTTGCGGAATCCAAGTCGAGTCGGATAAATCGCAGAAAACAGAAGTCAGCAAACGAGTTCAATTTAATAATCGCAGAGTATAATTATTGATGCACTTGCGATTCTAAAGCCTAAGATGGATGCTTATTGTGCCCCTAAACCGTCAACCTGTGACAAATTAAATCAGTTTTTTTTTAATATAAAACAACAACATTACTGCATTCATTGGCATTCAACAGGACAAGAAGCAAGCCAAATCGATTATGTCAATTTCGAAGTCTGAAAGCAAAGCACGCATCTGAAGGCTGCATTTCTGTCATTAAGACCATTCTGTTCAACTCGGCGGTATCTATGAATAAAATCATGGAAAATCTTATTTTCAAATTAAGCAGTTTTTTTACAAACATGTACAAGTAATTTGAATAAAGTGAAGCCAAGACAAAAAACTTTAATAACTATTTTTAAAAGAGTTTAACAAGTTAACGATTAACTACAACATAAATAATTGTGGTATAGAGAAATGAAATCACTGACTGACAAGTTTATTGTACTTAGAGATTGAATGGCTCTCACATTTGTGCAATGAAGTATAGAAAGAGCTGAGGGATTGAAGGTAGACGAACCGGTTTAACTAAAACAAAAAAGCACTAAAAACAATGTGGTTGAGGGCAATATTGTCCTCATAACTTCAATTGTGTTAAAGAACTGTGACTTTAATTTTTTTTAAATTTGGACCAGGCCATATCTTTACTGAAATCAAAATTTTACAGATTATATTTCTAAGCTAGAGGAAGTCGTCTTGGGTCTTACCGACGCATCATATATTTCAAATTTCAGAATGTACAGCTTAAGTAATACAATAAGTCTATTCAAGGCAGATGAAAATAAAATCTTAAAGATATTGCTTATGGAGATCGTAAAATGTTTGCAATATCTTCAGGCACTGGTTTTTATGTTCATTTTATCCAGTTTGAAATTTTCAAACTCCGCCGCTGATTTACAGCGGCAGATGGGCGAACGTGTTGAGCAGCTTGGCTACGAGGATAACCAGACCGACGAAGCGAGACAAGGAAATGGTGAGTTTGTGTCCCACTGTCACGGTCTAAGCGCGCGATGTCACATTGCTTTATTTGGAAAAATGTTAAAGGCTCTTGTGGCAACACTACTGTTTTGTCGGATCATCCACTTCCTGGACATGACGTTATTTGAAGTTCTATTTAACTAATTACTTCATATTTGTAGTATCGCAGAATTTAATTGTTGAATTTTTCCGGCTCCAGAAGTGTTTCATCGTAGCTTGATTACTGTCAACCCATTGGTCGCGCCTGAGCTGGTTCTTGATTGCCCAATGGCCGTTGTCAAACCATCATTGCGAGCCCGAGCTGCCTGAACCTTTTCGTCTTTGCGACCTTACACCATGATCTACCTTTCGAACTGAAATCCGACCCTTTACTCCAATCTAGTGTCGCTATTGACTGAATTACCGCTGAGAATATCCATTTATTATGTAGTCTTTCATTCTCACCCATCGTTCATTTCGAATGCAATATTTACGCATTTATATTGCATTATTTGTAAGATGCTGTGCGTCTTTCGCCTAATGTACAAATTTAGAACTCTTTTTTCCGGGTCCGGCGTGCGGCTGGTCCATCAAAACTTAATTCCCCTAGTGGTTTCTATGACGTCACGTTCAAGTAAATCCTTTTAATAGTAACTGAACCCTCAGCCCTCAGCTCAACTTCTAGAACTCGATGTAATTTTTGTGTGATGAATATAGTTGCATTAAATTACTTTATGTTTGGTTTCATTGTAAATCAAAGTGTAGTGCGCGTTTTCAGGTCCACTCTTCACATTTTCCGAAGTCTCATTGATGAGATTTTCCGGATTGAGCTTTCCAGTATATCACACGCCAGTAAAAACAATAAAGTGATGCATATTTGTTATACGTATTTACCGATCTGATTATCATAAGCGAGCACCTACACTTTCGGATTAAGACCTTGCCCATCTCACTATAGCTGGCCGCGTATATATTTTAAGTTTGCTTTATAGGCAGTACATGAGTTTGCACTTGTAACATGATTAATTGTTGCAAGAGTAAACGATTTAAGTATCCTTAATACTTACAATAATATGTGAAGTAAAAATAGATGTGACAGATGATGCATTTATACAAAAAAATACTGATGTAAGAAGAAACCGTTTTTCTGACTTGAAATGTATGTATAACCTAGAGATTGCAGTAAAACGGATACTCGTTCATCATTGTACAAACTAGTAAAGCTGCGTCCGTTATATGCTGTATTGTCGCTGATATATACTATTCCATCTTTAAAAAAACGATAGGTTGCCATGCTTTTCTTTTCCTAAATTGGCAGTACTAAGGAAAGCAGTAGTTATATTTCATTTCTTTGTGGTGACAAACTTTTTCTAACTAAATTTGAAATGCCGTGTTGCCAATGCTACCAAACCAAAAAGACAAGAATATATGTCAATAAATGTCATTATGACATTTTCCTAATCTCTGAAAAATAAAGTGATAGTGTAAGTGATTATTGTGAAAAATTTAATAAACAGCATGCCAAATGTTGTGTCTTCGGCGACGAAAGCAGTGTATTAAAGTGCTACACACATTTCAGACGAGATAAAACCGATCTAAGCAATGATCAAATTATTAGTAGATTGATGAACGTTTTCAATTTTCAACGTGAGTACACTGAATTCCTATCAATAAAAGAATTTTCTTAAAAAGCGCATCATTTATTTATAGGTAAGAAGATCTGTTATCTATTCTATAATTACTAAAAATAATGTAGCACATTATGGCAACATCGGGCATTCTGAACCTTAAAATTCCTAACCTAACTTTACAGCAGTTTTGTCAGTTCATATACAGAGTGATATCTGTCAGATTGTCATGGCCAACCATCGTTTTTTTAAGATGGAATAGATTTTAGGAATTCCTTCAGCACCATATAACGACGATGACACAAACTTTACAGCTACGCGGCTACAGGATGCTGTGCCATTGTAGAACGACTACTATTTATTAGATATTAGATAAACTGAAGAATTTGTGTAGAATGGAAGGTGCAGAAAAAAAAACTGAAAAGGACCCGAAAAGTAGGTACCTACATCGCTCAGTCTAGGAAAAAGACTTAAAGTAGTAGTGCAAGCTAGAAAAAAAAACTTAAGTGGTAGAAAAGAAAGGCTAACTATACTATTTGCTACCACATGTGCGTCTTGAGGCTTGACCCCCACGCATATTTTGGAATCCCGACTCCTATGAGTCTTCTGCCGATATGATTTCATGAAGAACGAGAGGTAAAAGCAAATATAATTAATAAGTTTTGCAGAAAGCTTCAGGAAGTCGAAACAGAATTTAATAACCACACGTTAACTACCTAACAATCGGAATGCACGTTATATGCATAAGTTACGCAAGCTCAAGAAGGAATTACGCGGCATTAAGAACGCTTCGCAAGCTTAGCTAAGTCCTAAATTAATTTGTTGGCATATGCCCCATTTCGTGTTCTTGTTGAAAGTTTATATATTCTGCAGCTCTTGCACTGGTAAGTAACTAAATAAATAGTAGTACTCGTAATTTAAGAAGTCCAATGCACACACTACAGCGAGGTAGTAAATTTATAATGCAAACGTTGTTTTATGCTTCTCAGCTTTAAACGTTTAATCTGTAGAATCATCTATATGCAACTTTGCGATCAAAGTACTACTTCTTACAATAAATTAAAGTTAATAGCTGTCACTTAGATAGCGAGGAGCGACGGAACGTATTCCTCGAGGAATCAGAAAGAAGTTCATGTTTTAAATTGTTCTCGTTTGTTAGTTCTTACATCATTCTCTGCGTACTTCATCAAAATGACTCTGTTTGATATTCAACATCGGAGTCTCTACAAATATCTAATCTGTAAAAAGGTAAAGCTTTGAATTTAAGAGTTGGTCCAAATAACTATTGCAGTTGCAAGGTATACGCCATTAGAGTAAATTAGATCCTTGGTAGACACGAGAAATTTAGGTACGTTTACTTAAGACAGAAAAGTAAATTGCTTATTGTAAGAGTTCGTTTAAAGCTGTTTTAAACAGTGATTCCAAAAGGTTTTGTCAAATTTAGTGACTAATTTTGTTGGCGTCAATAGTGCTTATGCTACTGTTACTTTCTGCAAACCCACAAATGGCTGCAACTCGAAGACACCATCAAAATTTGGAAAGACCTTTGGAATCGCCCTGTGTAAACATTAACATGAATCTTTTTACAATGTCTTTTAATATACTTGTCACTCTTATTAATAACTCGTTACAATAGTGAGTTCTCTATTTGTATACGTAGAGCACGACGGAGGACGGAAGAATTGCCATAGGACGTATGACGCACTTCAGAAAGTAAATTTATTGGTTTACAGCGGATGTACTAAATCTGCCAGTTAAATTAGTTTCTCTCTTCCTAATCTAAGCACAGTTTTAATGGAGTGTGTAGGAGCACGTTTCCAACATATTTAAACGATTCCAGCTCTCCACTATAACGTTTCGATTTTCGCATGGAATTTTCAATATTTATATGATATACAAAAATTAATTTAAAAATAACAACCCTAACAGCCTAACAATTACAATAATGGACGATAATAGGAGCAAAACATAAAACAGTTTAATAGTTCAAGAACTGAATGTAAATGTTTGTAGTCGTTCTATTAAAGCTATTATTGATTCTTAATCCCTTGCTTTGAGTAATTTACCCCACTTAGATTTAAATTTCTGGATTATTTTCTATGTCCCTCTTTTGATAGCCTATATTTCCCAAGGGCCCCAATATCTTTCTATACCTTTCATTGAATTTGCTTTTCCTGCAACTCTGCAAACCGAATTAGGTTCAATAGTATAAAACTAAGGCCCAGGAAGCGAACAAAAATCAATTTTCGGATAATCTCGCCGCTTCATCATAATGCAACTGGAGAAATCTTTAAAAACTTCGTCACATATTCAAGAGCCCGGTCCTTTGTATTTTTTTTTGCTTTTTATGTGATTTATATTGAGAGATAAAAAAAACTGTTCCTCAGCAGGCTGTGGAATGAAAAGTCACGTCTTTACTTGTGTCAGCTGGAATCCACTACATAAAATCGTTAGACCTCTTTGTATCTTTGTTCGCTAGCTCCCTCCGACGATACTGGACCGATTAAGTTGTATGATGGAATTAAAATATCGCTAATTGTTAGACTTAGTATCGTAGCTCCGGTTTTTTCAAAAAGGGTTTTAATTAGATTGTGTAATTAGTAAAACTAAGTGTAGTTCAAATGATTTATTATATAGCACTACAGCAGCGCGTCATTTAACTAAAATCCGTGGCTGTGGTGGTAGAAATGTTGGCCCGCCACGCGGGCGGCCCGGGTACGATTCCCGGCGGGGTGCATATTTTTTTAAATTTATATTAATGAATCTCTCCTAAATTTGTGACCGAAGGCATAACTCGGGTGTGATTCACTAATTAAATAATAATGAAAAGTCATTTAGGAGCAGAAATATCAGAAGATATAGCTCTTTCCCACAATAAGTTATGTACCATGACAGGAATCGATCAAAGGGTTCTGTCACTACTAATATAAAATGTATTCAATGACTTGAAAGCTCGACTTGACGTCATGCAACGGGGCAAGACGGTGTAAAATTAGCTACCGGCTGTATCTATATTATGTTGATGGCAAAAAGGGACTGCATTATGAGCAATTCGGATAACAGCAATTGTATTACACAAAGTAGCTCGCAACTAAAACCGTACAAGGTAGCAATATATGTAATGTTCACCCTCAATTATTAGGTAAAGATGTAGAACTGACGTCGCCACTAGCTTTTGAATGCAAGCAGCGAAGGCGTGAGAAGGCCGATCTTAGTGGTCCCGTTATCATCGAAAAGAGTGCTGCGTATGTAGGTACTCGAGTGCTATTGTTCGACGAACGTAGCTCTCAAAACGCAGTCCAATATGATACTCAAATCCCGTCTACACAGCGTGTAGATCAAAGTCAAACGCTCGTAGTCAATCTTTGAATTGCCGGTATCCGTTCTTTATTCGACAAGTCGACGCTCCTGGCCAGGCTTTTTGCTTAGCGTCTAGTGATCGAAACTTTCCTTGCTTTTCGCGTCTTGTTGTCGATTGCACAAACTAAGTTAATAGATATTTATGCATTAAGGGAGATATGAATAATGTTTTTTCCCTGAGGTTGACATGTGTTACTAACGAGGGCTCTGGCCCGAGGTCTGTAAGTCAACCGAAGGTAAAGAACATGAATATCTCCCGTGGTGCATACAATATTTTATCTACTAGCATATTCGTAAAATAGTATGAATTTCAAAATGTCATGACATTTGAATTAGAATGTGTAAGTAACATCAAAAATTGCCTCATTGTATGGTTGCTAAGACGTTAATTGTAGTTGCATTGTTACCATGAGTTTGAGGGAGAAATAATTTGACAAGTCCCTTGGGAGTTATGAGTAGCTTTTCATATTTTGTTTCTATGGCGAAAATGTACAATATCATGTTGCTAGTAGATAAACCTATTTTTATTGTATCTGTGATTTACTGCAAATTTTGAATATGTTCTATGTACTAAGCTGAGCATTTTTTGCATGAGTAAAATTACCTCCAATTTTGTATGTGTTTTATAAGTAAGTTCCTAGTTGTGAAATAATTGGCCTTGTTGAAAGTGCACTAATGCCTTAGAAAGCTTTTCCCCGGCTTATAGTTTTCCCCTGTTGAATTGCGTTCCAGGCGAACACATCTGTTAGCGTTTTCAATTATTGTGCCACGTAACGTTACGAGCAGGAATAATTCTTATGGGTGTGTTTGTTGTGGTTCTGGCCTTCCGCAGGTGTCTATAATATGTGTATTTTCATAAATATATTCTTAATAAAGTTCTTAAATTACTGTATAGATTTTATTTATAAGCGAAATGAAGTTTCAAGTATTCTTTTCTACCTTTAAAGAAACGACGGAAACAAGGGAAGTCCAAATCTTGCAGCGGAACATGCACAAACTTCTCACTACCGAGGGGAGGTGGTTAACGTTCCCCATTACATTATCGACAGGTGGCGCCCTTAAAAATAATACGAATTTATAGTAATATATATCCAAATACCACAGTTTTGACTATCGCGAGAAAGTCCCCTTTTACTTGTATCTAAGACCCACCCCTCGTGCTAACATACTGGGTCCCTTGAAGTTTGTTACATGTAGTAAATGGAGTGTAACGCCCATTTTCATTTGTACGTTTCTTGCGATTCGCGCCTCGATGCGGGCTCGCATCTCTAAAATAAATATCACTTCGCGATTTATTTTCGTCGAGCGCCGAGCGAAAGAATTTTTGGTTTTTCCGAAAGGGCTCGCAATCTTCGATAATAGAGGTACCTGGATCGAAATTTTTGTAAGTTGCGTTCTTCGATTGCAAGCGCTCGTCTAGGACGGCTGTGAATGCCTGCAATTCAAGCCTCCTGAGGAATTTGAAATACCTTTCTCAAAGCAGGGTATGCTTATTAGTAGATTTTTTTATTTCCTGTCAACCACCGCGCGACGTACGTTATAAACGGCCTCGTTTACACGTGAGACCGATTGTCATCTTGGGTGAGATGCGGTATCCGCCAAAATAAACAGTACCGAAATCTAGAGCGCTGAGGAATTGCTCATGCAAATTGAATTTGTCATATTTGGCTTACTTGTCATTAGTTGTCACCTTGACATTAAGTTAGGTAGAGAATTATTTCCGGTCATACGGCAGTTGGAAGGAATGACGGCCCAAGTTTAAAAACAGCTCCTCAGAAAATCAGCAACAGTTTAACAAAGCAGCCCCCCAGTCAAGCTGTAATGCTAGCGGTTTGTTGCGAAATTTCGTCGCACTGGTAGTGTGTTACTGCCAACGTAAAGGCTCTTCGGGTCGTCGAAGGACAGTTTGTACCAACGATAATGAAGGACGTGTGTTTGACCAGGTCGTGCACTCTCCGCAAAGAAGCCTTGTACGAATTGCACATAAACTGAATATCATTGAAACATCTACACGTCGTATGTTCAAATCTATTATCCTTAATAGCTAATAAATAAGTAAATATAATTTTTTATTTTTCGGTACTGTTTTTTTTGCGAAACTGTATTTCCTAGTTTTTTTCTTTGTTTCGGTAGTTAGGCTTTCTCTTTTTACCCCCCCCCCCCCCAGAGTAATACTTTATCATCTGGCGTAATGTATGGGCACAATTACCAAGATCATTCCAATTAATCTCGCCAGGAATGTGGCGATTCGCATGATATCTTCGACCCTGTGGACTGCATACGAATGGAGAGCATCTCCTACCGCAGTAAGTACATATGTAATTGCGAGTTAGCGTGTTGATTATTCTAAAAAGGGCATTTTAGCCGCTATAATTTACGTATTTCTTTACAAAGACCTTTGAAAGTAAAAGCGCAAGGGGAAACGTAAATTCATAGTTTTATCAGATGCTAGTGCGTTTTCAACTAGAGATTAGCTGAAAACATGCTTGTAAGTACCCTTTGTGCAGCGTGACCTTGAGCGCCCGGCTATAAATTCAAATTTTAACAGTTTGCAAGCCAAGGTTCAAGCGATTATTTATCAGCGCAGCCGTTAATGTTGCTGGCGTTCGAAATTTTTCAATCTGTTGTATACAATGTGCTTCGAATTTTAATATTTCGTAATTGTGTGTTATGATTTGAGCGCCTTCAAGTGATTTAATTGTTATTTACAATTTTTAAGCCTTAATTGAGCTTCCAGCATTAATTACGTTGATATCTGTAATATTATAGATATTATATTCTATTAACTGTTGTTGGTTTACATTTCCTTGTGTATTTATACTACGACCCATCAAAAACATACTCGTGTTCTTTTGAGATTCAGGTTAAAGTAGGAGGCTTACAAGGTAGGTGATAATTTTTTTTTGGTAGCTAGCTTTGTTTTTATGTTGTGTATAACGACTGGCGCCCATTTTGTTTTAACTAGTAAAAGTTTTTACGTAACCATAAGAACCGAACCGCTGCCTGGACCTTATTGACGCTATTTTCTACCGAGAGTTAGAGCTAGTTAGGGTTGTGCTACCCCTCGTTTAAGGGTGGTATAGGGGTTTCTTTTGTAATACCATCCAGGTAAATTAGGTATCATGAAAAACAAATCTGTATGTATGTATGTATTATCTGTAACCACATTTACCTTGCGGTGTAGAAGCTGATGCTTTATACCAAGGCGGTCTATATTGTTCCAGGCCATGACACTGGGCCTATAAAGTGACCCTTGGAATGGCCTACCACAATCTGGCAACATAGCTTTGCCACCTTTAACAAAAAATTACTAGTTTTGGTCACTAAATGAACAATCTGTCAGTGCACTACCTACATCATTCTGACACATGCCAGTTAAAAAAAAATCTATAAAATCACTGCTATTTACGTCTTAGTGCGGCACTTCACTGTTATATTCGATTTAAAAACAATTCCTAATGGGTACCTAATTCTCCATTGCTACTAATTTTGACTTTATCTAAAATAGTAATTTCTTCAAAATAACTTGCCTGGGAGCTAGTGATATTACAGTCAGAATAAATCTCTACATCTTATTGCTCTTTTAAAGTGCTTTTCACCACCACACTAGCCTTTCCAATCCGCCAGTTTTCTAAATTCAAAACTTCTCTCATTTTTGTGTCACCGTTTTATTAGATGGAAACTCGAACACGCTAACATATGGAGCAACTGATGAAGCGTAAGTTGACCTGCAGCTTGGTACGCAACACTTCAAAGGCATTTTTGTAACTTATATGAATTTGCTTGTCAACATAGTTTTTAATGTCAAAATATATTTCAAACAAACATAACTTAGTGTGTCTTAGAATGGCCTAGCACACAATCTGGCAACAGAGCCAGTGTCATGGCCTGAAACAATATAGACCGCCTTGTTTATACGCTTGCGTTTGGCGGTACACTGCTCAACTTACCCCCGGGCTCGGGTTACAGAGTTGGAGCACTGCTTTGTATTTGCACAGCAACCATTGTGATGGTGATATGTTGATCTTGTTGCTCTATATCTTAGGTCTGTGGTCCTCCGTAGAGAGCAGTTAATTTTGTTCCTAACTGTGAATGGTCTTACCGATACCCGATTCCAATAGCCAAGGCTGCGGAAAAAATCGGCCCTTACGGATTCGACCCGAGGACTTGCTTAATGTAAGCCTAACGCTTTCCCAACTGTGCTACCCTGCTTCTTGAAAAACAAATTTATTAGATAATATATGCAGATCTTACTACAACTAAGTGAAAAGAAAAGCCGCAAATCTCCGAATTATCTCCATCAATCTAAATACAAAGCCCTGTCCGGTATACGTATATGGGCGAATTATTGCTACTAATCAGTTCCGAAATAATGATGGTCGTTGGCCACTTCATCGCAATCATATGCAATTTAGAAAATGATAGTCACCTGTCGTGTAATTGGAAGATATGATATCGGCGGCAGAAACGATAGGAGTGAAAGTCTTCTACATTTCTGCTACTTATTTATTTAAGATACTGACAAACCGCGCTAACGCCCAATAATATTGCCAGCATTCCCATATTTACAAAGAATAACACAAGCCTAAAATAATAAAAGAGAAAAAAGACATTTAAATTTAACAGTATAAGTACACAATTATAATTCCTTCGCAAGGCAGCCAATTTCAAGAAGTACACATTATTTTATTAGGATTTAATAAAACAGAAATATTAGGCCTCTTTAGTAACGAATGTCGAGAGAAGTATGTCCTAACTAAATTGTAAATTAAATAAATTCTACCGAGCAGACAAAACTGAGAAGTCGAACAGCATTCTGTGAGAAATGAAATGCGAACCTCTTCCACTAAGTAAAAGATCTATCCAAGTCACACCATCCAAAAATTATGTGTACTGATGTACGATTTTATACAGATTGTCCGAAATCCGTTTTGAACATAGGAAATTAATGAGTGCAACAAGGGAAGACGTAAAAAAATGAGTAGCAGGTCAAAGATAGAATGTAATCACGGCTAGGTAAATTTTTAAACTAAAATTAAGTCAATGAAACAAACAAACACTTCTGTCAAATATTTTATCTGTCATTAAGAGTATAAGTGAAGTTTAAATAATTAAAATAATTATGGGAATAGTAAACAATAGTACCAAAAGACTCATAGTGATGAGCATAGGTGTAATGGTCAAATTACAAAAAATATGGAAAGATCGAAGCACCACGAAATCAAAAAATATGTAACTCGTGAGGACACTTATAATTTCTATTTCGGTATGGCATTCTCGGTTCGAATCCCGCGGGGTAGGAATTTTTCCGTAGCCTTGGCGATTGGGATCGGGCTCGGTGAGACCATTCACAGTTGGGCACTAAATTAACTGTGCTCTACTCAGATCCACAGACCTAAGAGATAGAGTAACAAGGTCAACACATGACCAGGGACACACATCTCACACAATGGTTGCTGCGCAAGCACCAAAAGCGCGCTCCAACTCTGTATCCAGAATCCGGGGCAAGTTGAGCATTGTACCGCCAGATGCCAGCGCATACAGCCCCAGCCTCTACACCGCAAGGTAAATGAGGTTACAGATAATACATACATTCCTAAATTTTGTGTGCAGCTGAGGACCAATCCCCAAGCAGTCTGTGGAGTTGAAAACTATAAGCAGATATGGTGGAGTTCATGGGTGCTTCTTTAGATTTTGGAGGTTTTGGATTGAGGAATATGTAGCATTCAAAGTTCAGACACGCACCTTGTGGATTTCCTTGGTCGCAACTTTCACATGTTGAAAATAGGAGGAGCTCTGGTAAGATATTGTTTCGCTTACGGAATTATAGTCTAACATTGCTGTTTGCTGTAATCTCTGTGGTATGAGCTATTTCCTTCTGGAGAACCTGCTTGTTAAGGTGGCGACTTTTGTGGGGGATGCTGGAAATATTATGGCTAATACCAGGTGGAAACGGGTAAAATCCGGCATCTAAAGTCGTTTGGGTCTTTCTGATAAAATGAATTATCGGTTAAAGTTTCGTTTCAATTCAATGGTAGTACGATTTCGTATCTGTCTTTGGAGGTTAAGGTCGGATATCGCTGCGACGTAAGAATTAGTCTAGTCGATTCGGTTTGGTTGTATCAACCCATACTTGGGACGAGAAAAATATTTGCTACTGTTAAAGGTAGCTTATGAAGCTTAATTTTAGTCGCTGATTGGCCAACCTAATTTTTACACTGGGTTGGAAACAGATTTGGAATTTATAATTTCAAATTAGATTGCTGCCACAAATGTTTACTTTTTAATTAGTGTGGGCCAAATTATATGCAGGCGCCTGGATGAGATAAATCCTTTAGGAAGTAATTTACATTTAATTTGGGAAAGCCTGAAGCATAATCAGTCGATGAGTATAATTTATTCTAAACTGTTCTTTTCCGGAAATTGCATTATTACATAAACTTTTCGAATTCTTCTCGGTTGCAATTGCAGTAATTGCTCCCAGTAAAATTAATTAAGTCGGGTATTACAACTGAGGCTCCCGATAAAATAATGGATATTTACTTATTATCTGCCACCTTGTATCCCTATACACTTAAATATTTTAAATCTGTTTGTAGAATACCTGTAATTACATATCTGTTATTACTGAATTGTATGAATTGTATTGTATGATATTCGTTACTCTTTGGGTTTCATTTAATTTGTGGCTTCGTTTACATCACTTAGTAGTTTATCGTCTCAAAATCTAGAGGAGAACGTGCCAGATAGAACCACTCGGTACCTTTTAATTATTTTTCCAGCTATTAAGGTAAGTCGAACCCTATCCATTCTCCGGAGTTAGCTGCTAACATGTTTATTGTTTGAGATGGGTACAAAGTCTCATAATACGAGGATGTGCTGAAAAGTTCCTGGCTTTACATAGAAAGAAACGTGCTAGCGAAATATGAAGCACATTTTATTCAACGTACTCCCCCTCAAGTTAACATATTTAGCACAACGTTTCCCCAGTTTTCTTAACCCCTCCAAATAGAAGTGGGACGGTTGCCCCTCTAAAAACGCCTCCGTAGCTGCCATGATTTCCTCATTGGAGCCAAACTTGGTACCCCAGGTGTTTCTTCAGCTGTGGAAGAGGTGGTAGTCCGAAGGGGCTAGATCTAGGGTATAGGGCGGGTGGTTCAACAATTCGAAAGGCAATTTGGTCGATTTTCGCCAGGGTGTGGTGAGCGGTGTGAGCAGATGCATGCACCGCCATGTCTGCTTTGTTAATGTGTGGAATGAAAACTCTCACACATGCGATTCTGTTACTGTGCATGTACGCTACTGAATAATTAAAAATGCTGCAGTATAGTTTACACGGGCCTCATTTACTCTATTAGCACCAAATCCAGAAACTTTTCAGCACAACCTCGTAGGTTTCGAAGGATTTCCCGGTCATTTTCATTAAAAAAAAGAGTATCGCCTCTGGCGTGTCTGCTACTCACACTCCTGACTAACCCCTTTACGGAAATGGGCAAAACATTGAGCTTTTCTACCACAACATGAAACAATAAAGAAGCCGACCTGCCGATTAATTAATAAAATTAAGCAATGGTAGTAAAAATCGCAGGTCAACCCCCATACAGTTTATACACCACGGCAGCTCTGAAAACTCTTTACTCACCGCGATGGCCCTAACTAACTCAAATTTCGGCGGCCTTGGATCGTAGTTTCAAATCATCAGCTGTGTACCCTGGAATGTCTTTAAAAAAAAGGAAAGGAAATGGGCGCCAGAAATCAAAGATTTCAAATAATAAGAAAATAAACTACAAGTGACTAGCGTTTAATTAATAATCAATAAAATAGTCTTGAAGTGTCAGTAGTAAATAATCAAGAAAATTAAAATGCAAATAATGTGATAACAAAATTGTGTACGTAAACTGAAGGTTGCGACACGCATAAAATCAAGAACCCCTTTCGGGTTATTTTAATAACTTTAACAACAAATTATTCGTGGGATAAGCTTGCCACAGTCATTTAATAAATCCTTCTGTTTAGGCTATTGAAAATAAAAAAGCGTGACTGTACCTTTTACAGAGGATCAATACACATCCAAGGATTGAAGATACGATAAATCCCGGAATAGCACAAACTAACCTCGCTTCTCCAACGCTTATAAACGGCTAACAGGCAAACGCCGGCCGGGGTAGCTACACCCTTCGGTTCAAAATAAGCGGGTCGTGGATTGCTACCATAATGGAAATCGCCGTGGATGCAAATTATAGCAAAGGCACCCTCGAACGGCAGCAACTAAGCAGAGCGCCAGCAGGTGTCGAAAATGCGATAAGGCTAGCGGCTTGGCCTCCGAGAAAAACTCGTGGTTGGAACTGGTAATAAAGAGCTGATCATTTATCAGCCCTTGGGAAAGACAATGCTCATAAAAATTGGTTGAGCGCACGTAATTTGACTTAATTAAAATCAAGCCTTAGCCGCGCCGATGACGGCGGCTTAGGTTAAGACAACAAGTGCCTCGACGAAAATTTCGTGCCCCAAAAGAAGACTCGCACTCTGATAAGAGATAGCGCGGGTCGAGAGGGCATCGCGCAAACGAAAGGAACTTAATGCAGGTACAAAATACGCTGCTTTGGATAATTGAAGAATTTGAAATGCAAAGGATTTATAATTCAACTAAAAATATACAGGTTAAGCCTGAAATAATTGGATAACTGGCGAAACAATTAGGCGAAGCCAAAAAATTGTTTCAAACAATGGCAGCTCAATTCAAGAAGTCGATGCTCAAACCGTTATGCTATTTGACACGGAAAAAGTCAACCATTATTAAAAATAATAAACTTGAATAGACTATTCTACTGTATCTAGCAGATCAAGAAAGGCATTTGATTTCTGTGTGCTACATCTCGTTGCCTTCGAAAATTGGACAAAACCATTTATCTCCTGGAAAACCATTCATCAATTTCTTTTGCTATTTTTAATCAAGATTTTGTTGCATTATCTCTATTAAGATTTACATTTGCTTCTTGAATTTTACTTCTTGGGCACCCATTAAGACCGTAAACTTTATTTTGTTAACAGTACGTTTCGATTCAATCCATATTTGTATTCCTTTTGTGCACGATATTCTACATTTTGAAATCAAGATAATGGCGTTTTTCTTAAATTAATTTAAAAGTACACTTGAACACGTGATTTTTTTAGTAAAATTTCGGATAAGCCGACATCGAAATTGATCAATATAAACAGTTGCAGCAACGCAAAGGCTGTTAATTCTAGACAAAATTATTACGCGTCGATTTTGCGCCGACATCGCAGCGTCCCAGAAAATTGGCACAATCTTATAATTTACTTTTTTCAATAAGGTAATACGGGCGAATTAGGGAGATACGCGAAAGGTTAGTGAGCTAAGGACGGGTAGAGGTCGGCGGACGACGTATTTGCTTGGCAACGCAATCTTGGGCGGGGTGCGGTTCTACACCCCAACTCGACTAACTCTGAAAGCTAACGATGCAAACAGAAAAGCTCTGTAGGTATATCAGATCGAAATACAGTGTTGGAACCCGACCAAACCGCAGGCCTTTGTGAAGAAGAGCTGTTCCTAATAAAAGTCGGTCCTTTGGATGCGATCGAAGGGAACAAAACAACGCAGCCGGGGACGATTCGCGCAGGAGGCTTACATCTCGAATATAATCAGCCTTTATTTTATGTCGACAAGCCACTTTTCAGGCAATACGATTTGCGCGACGGAAAAACGTGTAATATGCGTTGTCTAAGATTATGTGGAACTATTAACTGGCAGAACTATTTAAGTCTTGTCGCTTTACAAAACCTATATTATCAAAAATCTATACCCGTATTTCCTAACCAATGCATTCGGCAAAAATTATTGAACAATACCTTTAAACACGTGTAAAATGTCCCTCGCATAGGCAATGGCAATGGTAACTTATAGAAATGCTGTTAAATAAAATGATATCTATAACATAAAATCGGTGCTCTCTTTGTACCTATGTTTGCGTGTTTGCGTGTTTGCGTCTATGTTTGTTCGCTATCTCCTCCGAAGATACTGGACCGATTAAGTTGTACGATGGCTTAAAAGTTTGCTAATTTTTAGATTTAGATCGTAGGCCGGTTTTTATTTTCAAAAAAAGTGCGAACAAGTTTTAATTTAATTAACACCTCTAGGCAGCAGGGCGGAGCGCCTTACGCCGTGCTCTATTAGCTCGGGTGCGCGCATTATTCAAACAAGAGAGGTGGTCCTGGGGTAGGGTGCTGGCCTATCACGCGGGTGGCCCCGGGTTCGATCCCGCCGATGCATCCTTTTTTTTTTTAATTTATATTGATGAATCTCTCTCAATTTTGCGAACCGAAACGTAGTTCGGGTGACTCACTAGTAATGACATATTGATATATCGATGCATTAGTCCAACTTCGACGTAACAAAAATGTTAATTATTTCTCAACATCGTACATACACCTCTGCTGAAATAGGTCTGGAAGTCTGTTCTAAAAAAGAGGTATTTATGTCGATATATCGAACAACAATATCAGTTTCTGAAAGCATGGATATATCGAAGTGTTGATACAACCATATATACTGACACCGACGTATTGTATATTTCATACTTCGATATATTCGAACTAACAGTGATTGCCCATCCCTGCTGAGTACATTTAGTATAAGGAGGAATGTAATCATAACTGGTCTTATATGAGACTGATAAAAATAATTGGGTAGTCAATGTGAAGACATTATAATTTCAAGCGGCTCTATCTTTCTAAATTCATATTAGGTAAATTATATGGGTGGCCAAACATTATAGTTTTATGTTGTTACCCCTTAGGGCACGAAACACTTTGTTTAATATAAAAAAAGGAAAATTTAAGCAAAACATGTATTTTAGTATCACTGCTCTAACGATAAATACTGCTATGACATAGTAACACGGGGTGACTTGTTTGCAAAGGTCAGAAACTTTTTTTAAGCAATATATACCAAAAAGTAACTTCCAAATATTCAACATTTATAAAAATATAATTCAACGCCAATATTCTCAAAATGCTGATTTGTTTATAAAACTTTGAATTCCATGTCTGCGTTCTAAAGTTGCTGTTGTCTTGTATTAGTAAATTAACTACTGTATTTTTACAGCACGGTGTATATGTCAGGTGATTCCAATATTAAGATCACACGCTTATTATTCTACGCAAAATCATTCAAATTTTCTGTTTTTCACTTATCAGATACATTTGTAAAATGTACACAATTTTAGCAAAATAATATTTTATTAAAGAAGATATATTGGTTATTAGAATATATAGAAAAAAAATGTATCCACTTTTTTACGTTTGCTCATATGACGCGTAAAAAACAATTGGATATATACAAAAAGAAAAAAATGAGCGAACTTTATTATTCTAAATGGAAGATACTACGTTTTCTTTAACTAATAAGGACACGCTCGTGGGTAGAAAGTACCCGGACCTTCTTTCAAATGTATCATAGTTTCTTTGCGAATTTAAATTTGTGATTGGTGTTTTATTCTTTTATTCGACCTATCGATATCTGTACGTGTTTTGAAGATTAGGATTCCTTAACGATAAGTTTAGGTTGTTGGTTAGATTGTACCCGCTATTTTGAAACCAGTAACGTCTGCCTTCAACAGTGTTTTTGGTTTTAGTGTATTAGATTCTTGGCGCTCTGAATTTTTCATCATCGCATCTCAGGTTGCAGTTGGACAATGATGCACCTCATTCTGAGCTAGTCGAAGCACATCTTATTAATGTGCCACTATAACCCAGTACCCTGCCAGCTGAGAAAAGTTTAACCGAAAAGTACGATAATTATAATGTATCTATAATCTAGACTGATGAATATAATTTCTAGAAAAGTTTAGTGATAATCCATGGAAAATAAGAGAGCGTCGGTATCAGAATATATTTTCAATAAACGTTATCTAGAACTGTTATTAGGCAAAATCGTGTTAATCCGCTATATTTATTAGGGACCACGAAATGCTTAACGATATGCGCATTTGTTCAAATGCATTTTTTACGATAGAAAGTCTCAGAAAAGTATAGGGTTTCAACAGGATATAGCACTTCCACATATTGCTGCAAAACTTTAAAAATAACCTTATAGGTAATTTTCTTCTAGTATCTTGGCAATGTATTGAACTACACCCAGCAAAATGTTTATATGAACACTAAAATTAAATCTTAATAGATTTACCCTTTTTTTCATTTAGCACGTTTTGCTGTTTGTATTTAACGATTTAGTGGTGATTCAACTTTTGTTGTGGCCATATGTGAAACTTTCTTAAATTTCATGAAAGTAGTTTATCGTCGCAGGTATCGGGGGCTACACGTACAAATTTTCCTAATACTACCTAATATAATGCAAGTAGAATGATATAGTATTACGATCTGAAAGCCAATTTAATCTTATTTATTCACGTGCCAACAATAGGGTGAAACTACTGCGTGGTTGATAGGTTTTGTTCGAATAACAAAAGCACGAAATATCGAAAAGGTATTCATTTTCTTCTAGTCTAAAATATGTATCGACAGAGCGTGAATAATTTAATTGCCAATTACTTTTCTTTGTAATACGCAAAATCCATCAGCGCAACCAGAATATTAAGAAAACAATTACTGCTAACTGATATTCAAAGTTTACTTCATTTAACTCAATGATTTTACGTTGTCTGTAAAGTAGCTTAATAGTATCTCTAAAATAAATTCTCTTGATTAAGTGCTCAGTCGGTTTTGCACAAAATTCTTCACTTGCTGGTAGTAGGTAGTAATTGCATAATACTACTATGATTCTCATTTCAATTTTGTGTATGCATTTTGGGCCAAAACGACAATATGAGGTGTCCAACAATTTTTATCGAACGTGTTAGTTTGTTCTTTGCTAATAATATAGAACACCTTTGATATCCCAAACAATACTCATCATACTCCATCAGGCGGCAACGTTTCTGCTTTTTTGGAATTGGGGGTTGCTCATGTTTCTGATGTATACCTTTGTCATTCTGCCTAAGGAATAAAAAGCTACACCCAAGATTTATGGTACGTTAGGATTGGCTGAAGAAACTTAATCCCCCTTCAAACAGATTCAGAAGCATACTTGAAACTTCAATGCGATGTCGTTTCTGTTCTGTCACATGTATTATTGTTTCTAAGTTTCTGAGCATTTTCCCGAATTTTCTTCACCTTTATTTCGCAACTTTAATTTTTCTACTTGCTGGATGTAGCCTTTTCTAACTGTCTCTAAGCGTGTCGATATTGTGTTAATTGGTACCACAGTAGGCCTGCATGTTTTTTGTGGAGTATATACACTTCTCCCAGATGCTTTCGGGCGCTATTGGAAGACAGAGTTCGGCCATTTCTCTCTTGTACTTCTTGTCCTTGAAAGAAGGACAACTCCATCTCAGTTTGGAAAATTTTTGAATAACGACAGTTACACGAGCCCTTTACCTTAATGTGATGTTTCTAATTTTCCCCCTTAAGTACACTTCCAACATAACTCTCCCCATAACTCTTTGTGTAGTTCTTAGTTTCGTTGCATTTCTCTCTGTTAGTGTCACAGTTTACATTCTATATCTTAATACCAGTAATGCGCAGGAATCGAATAGTTTTCTCATTAATCACATGGGGATACCTTTGTTTTTCAGTATACTAGCCAAGCGCTTAAAAGCTGCCCAATCAAGTCGTATTTTCCATTCTATTTCGGATATTTTGCTTTTTATGTATTCTTTCAGTTTTCCATATTTAGCTGATCTAAACTGCAATTGATGTCGCTGTCGGACGTAACTTGTTTCTTATTCGGATTGATGCTGAAGCCTATTTTCTTTGCCGTTATTTCAAGATTATACTTTCCAATCCGCCTCTGTACTAATAAAAATTATATCGTCGGCGAAATACAGATAGTTTAAAAAATTGCCAAGTTGATGCCTTTTCAGTTTTTTTGTGTTCGTTTCCGTCCCCCGTACAATATCAAGAGCATATGGCTGATCTTAGCCTGTTAGAAGGGATGTGTTTGCGCTGAACGCAAAGAAGGCGAACGGCATACGCAGCTCTTCAAACTAAAATGTGACACTTGCTCTCGAGCAGGAAGGCGTCGGCGTCGCTGGATTGAATTCGTAAATTATTCTCGTTTTGGCCAGAAGGAAGGTTGAGACGTCACGCGTGTTGCACGCGCGTTTGTCGCCGGTGTGGCTCATTTTTGTAATGTACTAGCCTTCAGCAGTAATTGTAACGGTCGTGCAGACATTTCGGTTATTACCAAATGATTAAGTTAATTGGGTTACCGTCGTACTTCGAGAATCAATTTTCATGGGATCAGTGTACATCACCGGAGATCTTTCCGTTGGGTTTGATTTTTCCTCAATATAGGCCTGCATTCCCCAGGTTTTTTTCTCCGCCAGGGAGGCTGAATGCCAGCATTTCATCAGCCTCAGGTTCGCTTTACGAAGCTGAATCTTCAAACATCGCCATCATGGAGGTCGCTGATTCAAGCTGAAGATCAACCGTGTCTTCATTAGGTATTGCTAACAATCATCCTTTTACCGTGTGTAATTCCTGCATGTTTGTTACCCCTCCTAGTAGATACAACATTTATGCCTCTTCGAATTTGCGTTTGCATTGCGACCAGCGTAATAAAAATCCTTTGTAACATGTAATGCAGTGATGCCACCTTTAAGGCACCCCACCCCCCTCTTGTATCAATAGCTTGATAACGAGCTAGTCCGGCTGTTCGCTGATTATTTGAGGCGTTCAATATAAAACATTAAGTTTCACTTAGTTTATCTGTGGTTTGTAAGACGAATATACAGATGAGTTTATAAGTGAAATAAGCACCAAGCAGATAAAGGTAAGGTGAGTTTATCCAGCAAATACATAAGACTTTATCATTCTCACGACGCTTTGGACGTCTTCTGGTTTGGGAACGTCTCAACCACTTTAGGCTACAACAATCAACTCGGTGGTGCCTGGCAAACAAGTATAATCGCATTGTACGTTTCTACTGAATTGACTTTTAGACATAAACACCCCACTTTCAGAGTAAAACCCCGCCCATATCCCACTGAAACCAGCCGAGTGAATTTTTGGTTTTGGTACTATGTCGCAAATGAATGTTAAGGTGTAATACGTTCCAGTCTAACTCGTTAAACACTGTTTATGATAATGTGAAGAGTTTCTGAGATATAATGGCGCATTGTCTAACTTCTTCTTCTTCTTTGATGTGAATTGGAGTGGTTGTAGTAGCCTTATCCTATCACCTTTGGTGGCATTCTGATACATGTTTCTCATGTATGCCGAGCCACGTCAGCATCGTTGAATCCAATAATTACTGCCGATATTTCAGCTCCGCCGGATTTTTAAAAATTGATAAATTCGATAAAGCACATGGAGTGGTATATTATATTTGCTGCAATTCTTAATTAAGGTCTTGCAGACGTTTTACCGTACTAAAGCTCCTTTTGAAGCTTGCCTGCTCCGTTGGTGGAAAGAAATTTAACTTGTTAGTAATGATTTTAGTGAGTGACACTTTTTCGTCGAAAATTGTATATCTTTTTGATCTCCTGCTCTATACAACAAAATAATTCAGAATTTTCATATCGTGATGCTATTCGTCCCTCTTGGAGGCACTAGTTCAATAGTAGTTTTATCGCCCTCCATTTATACTTTTCTTCCATATTTGAGTATTTTGTATGTTCTATCGTCTCACCAAGCGCGTTCATTTTTTTAACAAGTTTAAAGGCTACTCGAATTTCTTGTAGATGTAATTTCGGGAATTATTCCGAATTTATGTTAACTAAAGTCAGTTATTTTTCATCTCTAGAGGTTGTCTTTCCGCAAAGTCATCAAGTATTTAAAATGGCATTTGGTTGCTGTATCTTGTAAATAAGAAGGATCAAATGGTGGAAATTATAAAAGTATGTCAATATGAACACATACAGTCGGTATTTTCATTCGCTATTTGGAATTATCGCTATGAAAATTCAACTCCAAGTTCTGAACAGGCCATTAGCTTAAATCCATAGGGGTTTTGAATTGAAGTATTGCAGATGACCTTAATTTACATTCAATATTGTGCAAGAGAGGCATTAAAGGAGCTCTCTGGAAAAATGCTTTAAACTGTCTAATCAAACTGCCAATCAATCACGTTTTCGTTTGAAATCGCGGGAGAATTTCCTTTTAACTAAATTATCGAGAGTGGCGCGAGTTTCATCAATTGTGAATTAATTCGAAAATAAATTCAATTTCAGCCTAGAATTAAATTGCAATCGCAACAGCCTGCAGTGTGCTAATGTAAAATTGTCGTGCAGAGCAAATAAGTGTATTTTTGATAAATTACACAGGGGACAGCGTTCCTTCCGAAGAGCTGTAATTAGTTGTAAATATTCGTTTTCGATAAGCGTTCACTCTATACTACCAACTTGAATGGCAAATGCGAAGGCAACATTTATAGCAGTCCCTAATCTAAATCCTATAGCAGGGGTGGCGAACCTTTATTCATCTACGTGCCATTTTTTCTAAAGAAATGTTTAATGAGGCCATGACGTGCCATCAAACAATCTTCACTTAGTGATTAATGGAGAAAATATAAAACTGCACACTATCAATTTAACACTTTTTATTTGCAACCAAAGATATATATTTCGTACAGCAATAGTAACGTTATGTTTATTTAAATGAAAGAAAAAAATAGTGCGACTTCTGCTGTTGCAAATTAGATGCTAAATAACTTATATTAGCTTCATACTTTGTTACTTTTAACAGAATGCAAGCTGAACTGGAGTCATCTGACAAACGGCTTCTAATCGAGTCTTTAATGTTATTCATTTATGAAAATAATGACTCGTAGGTATAGGTAGATGAAAATATTGTTAAGATAACAAAAGCAAGCTTCTTCAGACAGCTAAATGTGTCTGGAATTATATTCTACGTTTTCATAATTTTGATATTGGCATTTTTACTCATATTACCTGATACAGATAGTCTTTCTATTTCATTTAATTCCAACTCTTTCCTTGTTTCGATACATTTTTGAATCCATATGAACTAGACTGGAAATCAATCAGCTGCATTTCAGTTTCTCCAATTTCCAACCAATCAAATTTGGCCAAGTTCAGTTTAACAAGTGAAGTCACATCAGGATACATAATAAACTTTAGTGTTTCCGATAATTCTTTGAACTGAGAAAATCTCGATGACAATTCTTTGATTGAAGAATTAATTACCGAATTAATCCCTTCAGTGACTTTTACTTGGTCTGGTTTTCCGTGTAAATCCAAGTCTCTGGTGATTTTTTTCAAGTTTGGGAAAAACTTGCAGTTTAGCTTCGAAAGCACGAATGAGTTGTATCATAACACAATAATTGTTCTATTTGCGCCTAGAAACTTCATGTTCAACTCGTTGTTAAATATAAATTGTTTTGATTAGGTACCTAAATTCCATAATTAATGCCGTGCCCAAATTATTTTGTCACGTGCCATCAGTGGCACGCGTGCCATGGGTTCGCCACCCCTGTCCTATAGGTAGGGTTAAAATACTCTCTATTATTGAATATAACGAGAATTTAATATGTATATTGAAGGAATTAACAATGCGGTTTCATTAAATCGATTTTCACTTTTAGAAGATCAAAATGCCATTTAAATATCCTCGTGCAGCGAGTATCTTGCCCTTGTTACGTTACCAGCTCTAAATTGCTTCAGAAATGTAGTCGATTGAATTTTAATGACTTTACATGAACCTAGAACTTTATAATGGTGTGAATGTGGAATTTGCGCGAATAACGGCCCTATAAACAATGCTGATCAGATATCTTGATCCATTTATTTCACATTATTGAATTGTAATTAAGTACGTATTAAAGAATAAAAGGTTTATATCTTCAATGGAGACATTTTAGTAGTATTATATTGTTTCAAACAACAATTTATTATCCACTGAAAAGACCTCTGAAAATCTTACAATGCTTACCAATCAATCGATAATAAAACTTTCAATAAATGTAATCAATTCACCATAATTTAAACCAATCCTGATGATAGCAAATTGACGTACAAACTAATATACTCAGATTACAATCACTGCAGGTCAATTAACAATGTAGAGCTTCGAAACGGTAATTTGCTGTTAGTGACCAATCCTCTGTTATTAACTCTACAATTATGGCATGATTTCCGCAGCGTTTCCCTGTTTCTTGACAACTATTCGCAATACCTTCTCTCAGGAGTAGTAATTTACCTGAAAGGCAATCATAATATTGTTTGTATATTTGATATTTCACAACGTATTCTTTGAAGAGCAGCGTTCAGATGATCTAGAGGGTTTTATTAGTGGCACTTAACCTACAAAACACATTCCCTAAACAAAGAAATACTAATTCTTAAAATAGGTCTAATTAATTCTGAAGTTTGGAACACCCGTAAAGCGTTACCAGAAGTTCACCTTTATTGCAGAATGCAGCGGCTTTTAGACTTTACTGCCTGAAATCACGCGAACTGAAAACGCGATTTACGTCACGCTGTTAAGCCTGACGGTTAAAATTTATCTCTTAATGATATCTTTACACAATCTACGTTACATTTATGACCTAGCAATTTGGACAGGCGATATTTAGAGTAACTTCTCATAACGGCCTTGAAACTATTTAGAAGAATGTTTAGAAAATTTAGAATACATATACATATTTGAAAGAAGCGCCACACATTATATGTACAGAAATATAGTATGACCAAAAAGCATTTTCATCTAGTATGGCCAATGGCCATGGAATACTACCTAATTTATGAATGGAACTATAACTCACTTACAAAGCAAATGTCAAATTTTGACATTAAGTATAAATGTAGTTGCATTCATAAATGAGGAACTATTCCATGGCCATACTAGATGAAAATAATTTTTGATCATACTTTACAATTAACTACAGTAAACTAACAGAAAAATTTTCCTTTACCTCATAAAAGTATAAAGCATGTATACGGGTCTTCCTAGGTGAATGAGACAGTTATTACGCAAGCTAAATTTTTTCTTAATAAAACTAAAAAAAGCAAAAAATGTATTAAATATCACTTGCGATAAATTAAAACAGTTGTCTAAATCCAAGTTGATATATTAAAACTCATGGACCGATGCAGTGGCGACAACGCTCGCCTGATCATATTTCATTAAAACATATCATGTGCATCAAGTGCAAGTCCAACATTCTAGAAGAACTGCAAACTCGTATAATATTCATCTAGAAATGCTGCAAAATGCCACCAATAAATGTGTACCGTAACATCATTGATTACAGCAGGTTGCTGCTCTTCTTAGTTCAAAAATGCATTTCCGAAAGTTTTCCTTCAGATCGGTAAATAAGAATAAGTTTTCTATACAAAGAAATTGATGTACGATTTTCCTCGCGACTGCTACACGAGCACACATCTCTCAGCCATAACTGAATACCGTGCGAAAACGGAGTACGGGTGCTAACATTCGCATGTGAACTTTCGTTTACTTTAGGAACCGAGTTCAGCGCATAAGGCATTTTGCGTCCGAATTTCTTTACTACATCTAAAATTGTGTACTAGCCGTTCACGATTAACAGACAAAGTCTTAATACTCCCTCGCGTACAAGGGTTGTTTGTTGAATGTGCTCTACGTTAAGGAACTGAACGTGACTGAAAATCGTCAAACCAGCAGCTACTACAGAAATACTAAAAACAATTATACTATTTCGCCGTACACAAGATAATTGCAACAAGCTAGGCTGCGATCTATTATTCAACAATCTGCTTAGGATCGTACTGCAATCCGTGAGTACAAACGCTGCAATAAGTGTTCGGCATGTACGTCAGAAGTATTCTCAGTTCTACATTGCCACGTACTCGAAATGGCTCGGCCACGATGAGGAAGGTACCTAAAGATGCTCAATCATGTATGACGGGCGACTATAAAAAAGCTAGAGGACGAACTGCCCAAAAAGCTGCAAGATTGGAGTCTGCAAGGTTTTTCTTCAGTTTGCAGTGAAAACTCGTACGAGAGAAAGGCCTCGGACGAGAGCTTTTTTTCAACGTAGCTGGATGACACACCCAAACCGTTAATGAAACCTTTCTGTAGTAGCTTCTTTTGGTGGCAACAGAGCCCCAAGACGGATATCTATCAAGCGGGATAATAAGAGGCTGGAGTGTCTAGAGCGGTCAGAGATAAGTTCCTTCTGAAATATTCTTAGATTCTAGTTTTACTAGATACATTTCAGAGACAGCATATTCAACAAATTACTGCTGAACGAAAATTTACAAGATATCGGACGATGTTAATCCACAGAAGTGCATCTCCAAATCAAACCACACAGTACCAGAAGCAATCACTCAATCTGCCCAAGATGGCTACCAGAAATCGCTCTTTCTCTCGCTCTCTCTCTCCCTTATTATAGGCAATATTTTCCAAAAATTGTCAAAATTTCTCTATTTTTAAAATTTGCACAAAGATAGAACAAAGAGCTAGGTAACCAAACACACATCAATGTAGAAGTGGCTACATAACCTACACCATAACAAGTAAATCATAACTGAAAATAACTAGTTTAAGACAACTTCGGGTAAATATTATCATCATCATTATCCTGATCTTTTTATACCCGAAGGTGTCGAGGTCTGGATAAATAACTGAATTTTAAATTGAGCATAATCTGCACGTAACAAGTTACTAGACTAGAGGTACTAAAGTAAACACTTTGAAGCAACAAAACCTTACGTGCATATTTTTGGACTCCTTCCTTAGGTATACAATGGTGTAGGTTTTACCTTGTTTAAGAACTTTTAACAGTTTGCAACTCCCAAATTGCATACGCACACGACACAACTTTCAACAGTCCTCGAAATACCAATATTAAAGAAGTAAATAGCCACATAAACTACTAAAAGGGCGCCCTCGTAAAGAAAAGTTTGCACATGAACGGAGGAAAACCACTTCGTACATAGCCCTAAAAAGACAACAATTTAGATAAGGAAGCGACAGTCTCATGTGTACGTGTATTGTTCCAACATCAACATTGATTGTGCCGTTAAAATTGCCCAATATAAGCTGTTATGCCATACATTATTCATAAATTAACCCACGCAGGTCGGGGCAGCTATAAAACCATTTAAATCTATTACATACAAACTACAATAGGGTTGGAATAATTGTAATTAATTTATATAGCTTCATGAAGCTGATGTACTAATTGGATTATTTACTGTATCACAATGATTATCGGGTGTAAACAATACATGAGAAGTTCCATGGAGATGTTTTTATCACAATCATAGTTAGAGGGATATGTTTCACGCGATGTTGCATCTCAGCGTCTGCCAAATCATTAATCTTGTGTTCCGGCAGCTTATGAATACATGGAACCTTACTAGATAGAATAAATGGAAAATCTAAATTGCATTAATCGAGGTTACCTGTTTCTTGAATTTTTTATGTACTCGTATATTGGAAGAGCTTCTTAGAGCTTGGAGACAGTGATACAACTAGAATTATTAATTGATACAAACATGGAGCCGCTGATGACAGCAGAAGTCAGTAGAGATATTGGAGAAAACGGTGTAAATATTTAACAATTATTAAATACACATTTCATTACATAAGAAGAATTCCAAAGAAGAATGTGAAAACTAATAATAGCTACGATCTCCCATGTGAGAAAAATTCTCTACTTAATTAATAGCATAAAGCATAAAGTTAAAAGCATACCTGTCATGGCAAGTTTGTACCAAGCAAACAGGTTATGCGCAACGCAGATGAATAAGGAAACAAATGCTCAACCTCAGGCAGATCTTAAAAAATGGCAGAGAATTCAATCAACATGTGCATGTATTTTTCGGGATCATCGTAAGGCTTTTGATAGTTATAATAAATATAATAAATATAATATATATAATAATTGGTCAATTTTATAGTAACTTAGAAAACTTACCTTGTCTTAGTTTGTAGACTTTATAATCAACGCAACAGCGAATCTTAAACCTCTTAAAACAAGTACGGGAGAACTCTAGAAAGTTGTAAGGCTGAAGTAAGAATTGATGGCGTTAAAATCAGCAATCTCCTCTACACAAGCTCAGAACTGTTGCGCCTTCTAGAGATGGAAGGCCAGCGACACGGGCTAAAGATGAATTACACGTCAATACAACAACCTCGAAATCAGACAAATAGGATAGTAAGAGGTGGTCAACAAATTAATATACCTGGGATCTATTGTTAGTAATGAAGGAGGCAGTACAATCGATCACGATCACGAAACGACAAAGAAGTTTCAGAAAATCTGAAGAGACTCTGGAATCAGCCTTGTAACCAAAAAATATCAGTTCCTATTCTGCTATGTCTCAAAATCTTGAACAGTCAAGAAATAATATCAAAAATATATTGATTCCTTTGAGATGTGATGTTGGAGAAGGAGTCTCTGCATCCCATTGACTACTCGAGAAACGAATTACTTGATACTTAATAAAATGACTGAACCAGTCAGATTATCGTAAATAGTAAAAGAGCGATTTTTGGGTAGGTCCTTTGGACAACGCAGATAAGGATTGCCTAGAAAGACGTGCAATACAAGGATATGTAGTGCAGAGGTAAAACTTACGTAAAAAGTCCACTAAGATGGACTAAGCAAGTAAGGAAATTGGCAGGTAATACAGTATACCAGGTAGTTAGGGAAGCCAGCAACCGAGAATGATGGAAAGACGTTGTATGGAGAATAACAAACAACAGTCAATAAAGCACCATTGGTCACGAATCTTCCGAAAAGAAGAAACGAAGGCGGAAATAAGCATCAAAAGCCTAATTATCTTAACTCAAAAAGGTGTTCCATGTATATTACATGGGTGTCTCAACAAAGATATTTACACTAAACTTGATAAACGAGTTTTTTCTAATAAGCGCTCGGTATTCACTTCCATCAATATGAGCCCAGGGTTTACACAGCACATATTTTCAGAAAACGGCATTGGTATTACATTTTTGGATGTTAGTGATTGCTTGTATATATCGCATATATCGCACGTTAATATTGACTAAAAAACTTGGTCTTTCTCTTTCAAACCAAAATATCAGTGGATTTCACATTTTCACTGACGAAAGATAATCGCAGAACTATGTAATAAAAATAAATAATATGAAAATACAATCAATGGTAATAGCAAAAAAAAAAGAAGAAAGCATATGAGTGAAGGTAGAAAAAAGACATAGAATAAGTACCTACATCATTTCAAATAAGTAAGAGCAACAATAGAAGACAAGGGAAGATCAGAAATTGGCATAAACTAAAGAATTGAAAATACAGCTCAACTCTTTTCTTTGTCACTAAAAAGAAATGTCAAACACCAAGATTAGGAACCAAACAAATACGTAGCGAATTCTAGAATATATGGAAGAGAAACAGCTTCCTTAGTGGGGATCATTGTTAAGAATGACAGAAAGCAAAAAAGTGAAAAGTGTAAAAGAAAAGAGAGACAGAGGTAGGCCTAACGAGAACCGGAACGACAAAATACAAAAAAAATGAGAAGTAAAGGTAAATCAGTAGACGAAGCAAGAACTCTAGACAGGGACAGCGAAGCACGGAAAAATTTTATGTGCGAGTGAAACAGTGCCAGAAAGATAGAATGAGTGTTACTTAGTACTGTGATTGGAATACTATACTTCATTATAATATCATATATTTAGTTAATATTTAATGGCTAAAAATGATTATAAAAATTGTGTACTTTCCAAAGTTATTAAATCAAATTAATACGTTTCAGTTTGTACAGAAATTCCATAGAACGATGCAATCAATCATCATTTACCCATTAAGCTGACAGGAGCTTGAAGAATTACTGTCAGTACTAAATTAGGACTTCAATTGGATAAATTGAGATTAAATGACGCGTTATGTAGCGAGTAGTTCTCAAATGTCACTTCGAAGCAATGATTTTTGGCCTACCAAACTTTTAGTAGAAAAAGCTACATACTCGTACGAACCAAAAATAATGAAATACTACGATTAATATATACGAAAACTTTTCAAAAATGACATCTGAGTTAACAAATAAAGTATTAACTTCGGAATTAAATGCAATGGTTGTTGACTCCTTACTTAAATTACAAATTTGCTACAATGAGATGGATCGTAGACGAATTAGTTGTCTATAACGTTAACGGCAACCTATATATATATATATTACATTGCTAGACACCAACATTGTCAATAATGCAAAACAACAATAGCACCAGAAGGGAGAGCTGTAAAATATGTCGGTCGTTACCGAAACTTGCAGTCGCAAACAAATAGCACATTGTTCATCAAGTGAAGAGCTTGTTTTAATCATTCATTAAGACATATTTCAGACAGACTAGCACCTTCTACAGCAACCTTGTAATCGTTTCAGTTTAAATATTGTGACGTAATTACAAATGGAGATGTTTAAGATATCGTGACTATTACAAATTAAACTGCAATCAGGTTTGCGTGTTTGTTCTACCAGAAAAAATGTTCCATGAAAAATTACATGATAAGACATGACAAGCCGTTATCATAAAAATCAGAGTAACTCTGAAATTAGGCTTTACAGCAAACAAGCACAATTACTTCCAATCATATTTTTTAGAAACGTTATTTACTGACATACGTATGATCAGACACGATAAAAGTTAATAATAATTGAAACCATAGATGTATATTTAACAAATCATTATTAAGATTAAAGGACGAAGCAAGTATGGGAAATTCAATCCAGTGCTTCGAGAAGCAATAATGAAGCTAGAAAAATTTATGAAAATAACTGCGGAATACGTTTGCAATTTCTATCTACAAATTAATAAAACCAAATAAAGACATTTGAAATGAGTAAACAAGAAATACCACGACAAACAAGACAAAAATGGTCAATGATTTATATCAGCTACAAAAGAACGCAGTGGTACTTGAACGAATTGTTCTGATCGATGGCAGGGACGATACTTTAGTTCTGGTTGCAATCGCGGATTTCTAATGCGTGACACAGTTAATTTCTTTCATCAGTCCCGCATAATATCTAGAAGGGACCGGCTCTGTGACACAGCGAGAACTCCCGCCAGGCTCTTGCCGTGAGCGCAAATAGGGTCCATTACGTTAATCGTTTCGTGAATTTGGAAGATGAGATTAGGCAACAAACAGTACGAACACAGGCGTTCCTGCTTTACGTGTGTGATATGTGGTGCGAATGAAGTAAAGCTTAAACATGTCTCGCCATTGTGCGCTACCAGCAGCCAAATTCCAACGAGCGGCTGTGGTTGCATTTTTTGTACACGCACAATAATACATTCTCAACCTTACTACCTGTACCTGACCAAATTCCTGCATCGCTGTAGTCCTGGAAACCATTTCCGTGGTTAATCGTGCTCTAGATCAAATTCCCACATCTCTGTCGTTTCGGCGAACATCTTCGTGAATCAGTCGTGCCTCAGGTCTGGAGAAAGCCCACCCATCGCATCAAGTACACCTTCAGGGAGCTGGAGCCCTTTTAACTTCGCTACTTTAAGCTGAAGGCCCGCTTTGCCATCAATCATTGTTGAAACATTAAGTTAAATATTTTCTTTTCTGAATAGCTTCTACAGTGATTGACGTTAGATTTTTATTTGTACCCACATTTTTGGTCTAGAACCAGATTTGTGACCTACGCCTTTTCAACTTGGATACTAAGACAAGGGGATAGAAACCCATTAGCGATGTGATAATAAATAATACTAAAACCAATATACAGAGAAGTCAATGCGAGATCAATACGAACAAAAAGAACCAACGAAGGATAGAAACATTGCTAAACACGGCTATATACGATATGAGGGAAACAATAAATAAAAGCAAGAGCAAGACAAAAAAAATAAACAGAAAGGAACACTAGAGAAGACGCGGAAGAAATGCTTGAAAGATGACATATAAGATGTGCAGATATAGCAAGAGATGAGAACAAATAAAAACGAACATTGGCAAGCCTTACAACTAGAGGTTGGAAACAAATGAATTAAATTTAGATTGATTATGAACGTCGGTGCAATTTATCTATGGATGAAAACGATCGCATTAATTCGAAGCAACTATAAGGCAGAAATAAAGTAACTGGATAGGACTGTCCAGCATATACTTTTATTTGTAGAAAAAAAATCAGAAGGACGTTCCAATTAAATTCATAAACACGCAACAGCCAACGCTTCCGTCACCCCCAATTTGAGCTCCCGGCGCTCTAATTCGTAACGACACGAAACGAAATTACAGTTGAATGTTTTACAATATTATTAATTACGCGAAGTACAAAAATAGCTCGAGAACATAACGTGCACGTCAGTTAATTGAGCGATATTGCGAAGTGCGTGTTCAAGGGTCGCACCTGCATCTATACAATTTTACTACTAATCTAGCCTGAAATCGCATAAATGATTAAGGAACACTTGTTCGCGAATTTCTTTTGTAATGAATATGTCAGAACTGGCGTGAACATAAATCGGATTGTCAAACCTGCGTGACTTGGCTTCTTGCTAAAGAAACATGAGCAGTTTGTTATGCCTGGTAGTATTGGAGTATAAATCAACAAAAGCTACAAATAGATGCGTCTCTAGGAGTAGGCTTTGGAGACGAAGTATTACAAAATCTGGTGTGATACACGAACACAACTTCCTTTTACAGTGATCTTATAATTAGCCAAAAATTTGATTTTTAATTTTTAAGCGTTTGTCAAACATTTTCAAAAATTACAAATTCTGCAAAAACGGTACAAAATAGAGCGTTAGTTGAAGAGACAAATTTTCTCTAAAATTTTAAGCTGAATGCAAAAATATAATAATATACCGGGTGTTCTATTTAAAATAGGAGTTAATAAAAAAATAGAAAAAAACAAAAGAAACCCATTTTAGAAGTATTCAACTGAAAAATCAGCTATCTCGCATCAATACATATTCAAAATGTAATAAAAATGTGAAGTTTGAAAAAAATCGTTAGAGCCGTTTTTGAAAAAATCGAAAAAACTGAAAAATCACAAGAGTAAACACCTACTTCCGGTTATGCGATTTTTTTCAAAAGCTTGCTGTTGCATCTACATAGTACACAAAACTTATATATGAACTTTCAACGCCATACCTCTTTTCGTTTTTGAGATATTCTGTTCACAGGCAGACACACAAACAGACACACACACAGACAGACAGACCAATGAAAAAAATATGTTTTTTGGGATTAGGAAACTCTGAAACGTGAAAATTTGTTGAAAACTCAATTTAGAATTTTTGGGGTGAATCCAATACTTCCTTTATTGTAAAAGGAAGTAAAAAGGAAATTGTTCTGACCGACAAGGAATAAGAACTACCGAAAGTTCGAAAATCCTACTATAAAGAATAATTAAGGAAAAGGCAAATCAAAGCACTACTCGAAGAGCAAACTAGACCACGAAGGAAATTATAAATAAAGAAGTAAGGAATATTATTGTGAAGACAATATAAATTTGTAGTTAAGTGATGAATTAAGCGCTAGACTGACCAAACGCGGAGGTACATCTATCAATTGGCACGAGACATGGGAAACATGCACAGAGGGTTAAATAAATGCGTATTAATTTCCTTATGCAAGAAAATAAATTCCATAGACTGCAAGGTGGGAAACGATAATAGAGATGAAAGAAAATAAATCTAAGCTTTCAGGATTTCATATCGAAATCGTCCCACAAACGAAATAACGGACAGCTTTAATAATAATGAAAACATTTAAAAAAGTACGAGGAAGAGAGGAAACCAAAAAAATGTGTAATACGATTAATTGGAGTAGTTCCGAAATGATTCGAAATGGAAAAAGGTATTAAGTAGAGCGACAGCTTTAGTCCTATACTATGCACCATATACATGGAAATGACGTCAACAACTGTGAAGGAACACCGAACACCCACATAGGAAACTGAAATATTAATACCATATATTTGCAAAGTCTAGCATCTCCATGATGACACGTAGCTTGTCTAGAGTAGTACTCTGTTGGCAAAGGTCGACAGAACAGAAACATCGATGACCTCAACCTGGGCGTTCCAGAAGCATAACTAATTGTAAACATCATACCCATAAGCTTTTGACGTTCAAGGGTCGTTTTTTAACAAGAGCAATTGGATGTATGGAGAGTGTTATTAATAGGCGAATATTAATAAGAGTAGTCTTTCGAAGAAGCACCATATTAGGCTACACGGATAGCGTGGTGTAATGCAAAACTATAATGAGACAATGAGTGGAAGTGAATAGTTTTTAGCAGTGAGTCTCTTTTTTGTTTATAGACCCATCATAATGACGGTGGAATAGTTAGATTACGTCCAGAAGAAAGGTAAAATGTGGAGTTTATAAGGATAATTCTTCGAAATTAGTACGTTCTTGTATTTCCCGCATAAGTCAAGCGCAAATTCGTAATGTAGTGGTGAAGCCTCAAAAGTTCACTCCATAAGAACTATATTTCCGCTTATTTCGTTTTGCAGTTCATATATCCGTCGTAATTCAATTCTAAATTGAGCTTTGTTTCTGTTTGGGGTGACGTAAGCTGTCCTAGCATGCCGACTGGGTGACGCCATCCTGCTCTTGTCACGTTTTAATGAGCTCTTGACGCCAGCCAGACGGCTGTGATTTACTTGGGATTCCCCTTTATAAGCGAAATTTTGTTTCATCATGCTGGAACATTTTCCGCGAAGCCCTTGAGTGGAACAAGGAACGAGTTAAGTCACGCCTGCGTGGTCTCATTACGCGCCCGCATCTTAGGCAAAACCAGGAATCAGCGGCTGGCCCTCGAACCGTTCAGAGGTCGTTGATTCCGGAGGAGCTTCGGCCAGGTCGAAAGTTGAAAATTAGTGAAACTGTATGTTAGCTGTCGGCAAGCCCTTGTGTCAGTGTTGTAAAATGTTTAGTCATGGTTTCTTCTGTATCGTGGAGCTGGGTACCTCCAATTACGCTGATAGCGGATTATTAAGCGAAAAACCTAGCTAAATCATCATCGTAGTGGAGTCACGAATTGCCGTACCGAATCTACCTACCGCTTCACTCTTCCCGTCCCGGGAATTTAATGTCGTCACACCTGCTTGAATACCGCCCTTATGCAGTATCCCTGTCGTTCTTTTCGTGGCATTGGCTTAGGAGCGACCTGCAGCTTGATGAGAACAACGTAATCAAAACGTCTGCATTTCTTCAACTCAAAGTATTTGTCAATGTAATAGTGTCTGTAATGCCTAGAAGTATTGTTTTGGAAAATTTTGCCATTGGTTGATTTAAATCGTAAGATATTGAACAATATCGTCAAGTTTTATTATCTACATTTGGTTTTGCGTTTTAAGCTCAAGTAACTGTTGTTGTACCATGAAGTAATTGTCGCTAAATTTCGTTCATGTAACGTAGTTCTTTTGGGCAAAATTTAACGTTATTACTGTTTGAAATGTAGCCATGTCGTTTGATTGTCATTGTACCCCTGTGTTTAGTTTAAACGTCGCAATTTTACCTAACTAACCCCTTTTTTCTATTATTTTTAACTATAACTAGTAAACATTTCCATCTTCATTGTTATTCACGTACTTTATTACTTTAATAGAATTTATTGTTAATTATCTGCGCTTTTCATTGGTGTTTGCATGCCTTTTTGTGTTTTGTTTTGATGTACAAGAATCAAGATGATGTAAATAACTGCAGCTAAAGGTAGGTTTGATTCAGCTGTTGCAGCCACCACTTCAAGCTGTGCCAAGGTAGAAGTAGAAAGGTGAATCACCCGCTTCCACAGTCAGAGTGCGTTCACCTGTGTTGCTGATTGTGTTTTCCCGATTTAGCCCGAATGTGGTAGCGCATCAATATTTAACATCTTTTATTCGTTTAATGGAATTGTAGCCCTGAATTCGTAAGGAACCTGCCCTCTCGCTGAGCGTTCCCAAGTCGGAACAAGCTTTTTTTATCGTTCATCGTAACGATGTTGGGGCTACGTATCCGGTTAAAGTTCCCGATTGTGTCATTTTTGACGGTAAAAGGTTTACGGTTAAATGTAGTACTCTTACCCAATGAGTGATATTGTGGCGCGCGGTCGTCCATGTCGCACAGTGCTGGGACTAATGTTAATGGCAAGTCTTAAATTATTGGAAACTCATGCAGCGAAATTTACCAATTTATTTCTAGAACAAGCTAATATTGACTTGCTTCCATGGCCTTCTCATTTTCCAGGCTTATCACCCATTGGACATGTTTGAGACATGATGAAAGAATATTGGGTCATCTGCAGCAATTCTCAAGCACTGTAAGTGATATCCAGCAATTGATCCATGTCTAGGATGAGATACCCCAGAATGTCATGGATTGGCTTATTTCAAGTATAACTAGATGCGTTTCCTGGAGCTGAACGAACCCAGGAATACCAACGCTTATTGAAATTCAGAGAAAAGTTACAGTAATTTATTGCTGTAATTTTGAAACTTTGTTATAGCATGTCAGGATTGTTTGGAAAATTGGATGCACGCGCCAGAGCGGTCCGTCACCTAATTCGTATCCTCCAACTTCTCGCTCTAAAGTGCGGAACGGTAGATCGTCAAAAGGTGACCAGATTTTATTTCGTGAACATCGCCGGGTGGAAAAGCTATAGCTTGCTAATTTTAGGCAAATTATGGTGATTGTCGGATATACAGGCCTCCAAAATACACTCTATACAATTGAAATTTCAAATGCTGTTTCGCCCTGTACAGCATCAATCGTTTCGCAACCCTCCGCCATAACGAAACTTTCCGGTCAAAGTGTGGATTCGTTCTCATTACTGGTACACATTCTCGAACTACCGCTGTCCATTCTTCATGACGTATAGTATTGGCGGCAGCTTCGCCGTGAATAATTTCAAAGCTGTTAATTTTACTCCCGTCTTCGTGCCCGACTCCACCGCTTAACTGTAGCGACGAACGATTCAGTACTTCCCCCGGTTTTCACACTTCGGAGTTTTATTTATGTTTATTATTTCTGTTACATTTGTAATCTACCGCTAATGTAATATGCAGTAGAATAAGATTTTGTACGTGTAAACTGTCGCTAATTTTGGCATGTTTTTGGGCAAAAAATGTACATGTTGTAAAATAAGTTTTGGGGCATATCCCCGTCTGCAGTGCAATAACGGATTCAGCCCGCTGCACCAGTGTGTCAATATTGTTTACTCACAATCGGTTAATAATAGGTACGTTTCTAACCTTCAAAACTGTAGGAAAGCGAGTTATTGTTTACTTTACTTTCCCAGCTAGCCGGGAAAAATTTTCCCGGCTAGCTAAAGGTCACTTTCAATGAACTTGTCATGTTACCTAGCAACAGCGTTGCAGTTTCTTTTGTTAAAGTGACTTATTAAGCTGCGATAAAAATACGTATTATTGAAACTTACCTAATTAAATAAATAATGACAGAACCCGATTGTGAGTAAAATAGTATACATACCACGGTGAAAAGTTTCATTCCTGTCTCGAGATAAAGTTAACCTCGATGCTACGCGTCTCGGTAAACTACTGAATCTCTCGACAGTAATGAAACACTTCCCACCTCGGTATGTAATATACTATTTCCGTCGTGGAATGCTTTAGCAAACAAACCCGTCGGCTAGCCTTGCTGATAACGAGCAGTTCTTTGAGATTTACTGCATTATTTTTATTTATAAAGCGCAGTGGAGATTCGTACATTTTGCAGCTATGCAAGCAAGGATACCAAAGTAAGGTGAGATCTAAGTCTCCTAGCTGGGCACCTTACACATTTCTCATAACCAGGAGGATATACATGATGAAACCTCCACTCTATCACAGGCATTCAAAACAATAACAAAAAACATTTTCCTCCGTACCGAATTCTTTGACTTCCTCTATTTTTAAGAACTTTGCTTAAATTTTCACATGTATTTGATGTTCGTTTATTTATGGCGAGCAGTAGGTATATATCACAAAAACATGTGATGTTTAAGTAAACTGTAGTCGAAATCAAGTAATTAAAGTGTAACCATTTATAAAAATAACCGTAACAATTCGAAATAAATCTCCGTACCGAGCGACTTCGAATTTAATGGTAAATATATTCCTATGGAAACTACACTAATAATCCCTTTCTTCATAGATATGTGGAATCGCATGCTGCATATACACATAAGGACAATTCTTTGATGCAGTATTTCACGAAACATTTTTTTCTATGCACATGTCACCCGCGTGCAGTAAATATTTAAATATATTGCCGCTATGCATACATATATGTAGCATGTATGTACTACTAAATTTAACTTCATTTCTGTCTTGATACTATAAAAGTGTGTACCCAATCTTCATCAGGCCACACATAAATAATAATTGGACTTGTAACACACTAAACTGCCTGTTCGTGATTCGAGTACATAAAATCTATCGACTTTGTTAAAAATAGCCACGGATTGAACAGGCATGTGGAAATTAGGTTAGTAATTGTGTTTTCATATTCCTGGATGTCAAATTAATATGCTACATTAAAGACAAGGTAGTTTACAATGTAGGGTAATTAAATTCAAGGGATTTGGAATTATGAGTGGAACGCGTAGTTCTAAGCCCAAATCTGTTATGTAGATGTAGATGACTAAAGCAATTTAAATTATGAGGCAAGCACGTCTGTAATGGCAGTATAGCTATCACAAGAGGGTATGATCGCTCCATATACAGTTCACTAACATACAGTGTTGGATCTATAACGTTAGCAGATAAAAAATTGTTAATTTTGTAGCCGCATAATTGGTATAAAGACAAGTGGAAGCGCAGAACAGTGTTTTATACAACCCTGAAAACCCATAAACATAACCATTACATTCAGTAAGCATTACCACTCCCATACAAAATTTCAAATAGAATGACATATGCAATGTTATACACTACTTGCGATACAATGGCTGCTCATCAAATCGTTATTTTGCTGCTTGCGAAGTTCTACGCCCGTCTGTTAAATTTGCACCAAGTTTTCCAGGTCGTGAAACTTTACATCATTTGATGTTCCGTTGTACTAAATGTGAGTGGGCTACTAAGTCAACAAAGTTGTCATTACTCTAAAGCGACCTTTGCATGACTGCGAAAGGTGTTTAACGTTCCAATAATATTTGAAGTTTAACTACGTGGCTGGCAATTTGACTGTGAACTTCCATCTCTCTTCTAAGAATTTTCACAGTGACGATTTAAATAGACAACCTTGCGAATATGTAATCACTAACTACACGGTTTTAATTTTAGTAGTTCATCTAACAAAAAAATAATGAACAGCTATGTCTACAGGAATAGTGAAAAGACTGGCCGCAAAAGGTAGTAACATCGAAGACATAATCTAATATCGACATTTTACGTTCTGCCTTGATGGATTTACTGACTTTTTCAATCATTCGATATTTTTTGAAATAATATCTATTATAAGAATATAGAAGATAATAGGAACTTGACCTTTCTCGCCTGATTATATTTGAAGTAACATTTTGATGTACAGCCAATTTTTACATTTATGTTTTGTATTATTTGTTCGGGTATTTTACTAATTTGCCTTATAGTAAAGTGTGTAAAAGTGATGTGGACGTCACTAGTAGCTCAATTACGTGGAAAAAACGCGGAAGGTCTGCAAAGAGCAAGTGTGCTTCGAATTGTCGTAAGCGCAAGTAAAACTGATTGTTTTTAAATTTTTCTGTAGAATTAGAAGAAACAAGTGTCGTAATAGTATTTGTTAACCTCTCGGAGAGTTCCAACGTCTTTCTAACATTTTTATCTCACGACTGATCCGTTCAGTAAACCGACAAAGAAAGTGTCTACATCTTTCAATCATGTAACAGTAAAAGCATCGACGGGAATACCTACGAGGGACAGGGGTCCAGGTTATTACATAATTGTAATTCAACGACCATTACTTAAGGTGGTTGATTTATGCCACATTATGTTACTCGCGAGCAATCATTGAAGTCCGGAACTGTGTGAACCTTCAAAACTAGCATAGGGAAAGCTAGTTTCTATTGTTCCGGGCGTCTTGTAAACAAAACTGCGTAGTAAGCTGTTAACATAAATGCGTCGTAGTTTTGTCTGAGCTGTGATTTAATTATTGTCAGCATAAAGGCGCAGTAGAAGCAGCTGTTCGATTCATTATGTAGTACTTATATATAGTATTAGTTAATATTGTTTTATTACAGGAAATACACATTGTCATGGAATTCTCGTGCTATGATGCACCTAATTAAAAATTGAGATTAATTATTTGATTTGCTAATAACAGATATTCTTTACATATTAGAATTTATTTTGGTATCTGCCTTTAGCTTAAACAATTGATTTATTATGGACACACGTACCAAAGTTTTCACAAGCAAGATAATTTAAGCGACTCTTAGTTTGCGCTTTATTGCAACTCAGGATTTATAAAATATAACACCTAATGCCAAATGAGTTGGACGTACCTGAAAGAACATTGATAAAATTACATGAGTATCGAAACGAGATAACTTTTTTTTGATTATTAACCTTTTCAAACTCCCATTTCTGCCAACTTAATTAATATAATAGAGTTCAACATTACAAAGGAAAAATTCGCGATCTAAAAGAACACTTGACAGTATAAATGTTTCTAACTTTTTTGCTGGTACGCCACTGTCTGGTAACCTTCTGCACTTTTCAAGCGCACACCACTGCTAAGATGTCTCCAACGTGTCCGTTCGTTGAACCACGTTCAACATCCAAATTTTTCGAACAAGTTGTTCAATTGCACCAAACCTGGACAAAATCGCCCTAAACTTGGATATAAACACCGGACACAATTGACAAAACTATTTATTTCCACGTAAGAGACTGATTCACAATCCAAATGTAAAATAAACGTCATATCAAAAAACAAAACAACTTAAGTTAACCTCGAAATGGACGCGAAACGGGGCGACGTTTTCCATCGAATTAAATTAGCGAAGTTTCCTGAAAATTTAACGTCATATCTAGTTATACCCTGGGACAAACAAAAGATGCCAACGCTAACAGTTAATGGGTCGAAATTGACGTAAGTTTAGTAACAATTACCAAATGACGCGGAAAATAAAATGAACAATTTCCTGTTGCTAATTTAAAAGCCGCATTAATTAATTAAACAAAAACCTTAGATCTAAACGTAAAACGAATTACACCATTGTATTCAGCGCATTTCGTAGCACAAATGTCCTTCTGTTTTTAACATGAATAAGGCTACGCATCACACCAAACTCAGATGTACTGCCAAAAAAATAGTTCCTCAGCCTTGATGTACGTATTTAAATGTTATCTAACAAAGGGCAACTCTTTTCACGGAGATCTGAACACAAACCTAAATGTGACACTGCAACCTGCACTCTCGCATGAAGTTACGGAGTCCAACAACTCTGTAAGTGGATGATGGCTTCAATATGTCAAAATGTGATTTGAATAGTGCTTCATTTATTCCTTTTGGTACAACAATACAATTACTACTAAAACTGTGGTGTTTGGAGGCGAAGCTAGCAGCCATCTTGAAATTATTTGGGACGCAGCGCCGTGCAGTTGCCGATTTTCGACAGTGGCGTGGTGGCGACTGTGCTTGTATTTATTCTTTAGCTCGCGTAATATTGTATATGTTCAGCTCTACTATGATAATTAATCTGGCTAAAATGGAATTTGAGCAAGTAAGGAATAAACAAAAATTTTTTATTCTTAAATTATTTATTATCGTTTACTTTAATGAACCCACAAACTTGTTTGATGTTGTGTGTTGTCTATTATAATCCCGAGTTGCTACGTGTGAAAACAAGAGTCTCATATAATTTGTGCTATTGGAAAACTCGCTACGTATGCCAATAATAGCTAATTAATTTAAATGCAAAGTCAGGTATCAGAAATAAATTGTAAGTGCAAGGGGAGTATCTCTTTAGCAATCAAATAAATAAATAAATTGCATGTATGCAAATTGATTCATATTTTAATTTTTTTATGGATGTACAGCTTAGCACGAGCCCAGGTTCAACTTCTGGGTTCATTGCAACAAAGCTTTTACCTAGCTACAAACGGACGTAAACAAGAAAACGTGATCTCATTGCTATTAAACTAGCTGGCAATAGAAGAAGGTAAAGCTAATAAATGTATAGGACCATAAATAGGCCCGCAAAAGTCGCCGCGTTGCAATAGCTAATTCTGATATAATGTTAAAGATATTAAATGAGCTTTTGTCTACTAACCCATTTTTACTTTAGACACTTTTACATAGTCCTCTACATGACATTTAACTTTACGCATTTCGCTGCTTGTCATAAATAAAATGTTAGTCACAATTACAAAGCTTACGACAATGAATTTACATTAAAAACAGCCACGCAAAGCAGTATATGATTTGCCAGTTGTTCGTACAAGCATGGATCTAATTTAATTTGAACTAATTTAATTAAGCTTCGAACTAAATTTCCCGAACACTAAAATATTCACAGCTTTGTATTGATTCGGCTAAGTAAACTGTGACATTGACACTGACTCCCTCGAACTCATTGGTTAATTTGAGCGAAAATTCGTAGAACCTTTAACGTAAATTTCCCATAGCCCGTCAGCCATAAATCTGCTGGCTGTGGTAGGCAATCAATGAAATCATTCTTAGAAGCAACGACTAGCGAACTATTTCGTTTGCAAGATAATTTAGATGCATGATCTAATGCAATAGAAATACCATTATAAGATTTTAGATTTAGCTACACGCAATTTTTCCTTTGCAACTTCATTTTATATGATAGCAGGTCCAGGAACTAAATAGGAAATAAACTGCAGTTTTGTGAGTTAGATTTGCACTGCTGTTACTGACGACATACTAGATATTCGTAAATAATTATATTTCTTCATTTGTTTTAACTTGGTTTAGTCTGTTGAAGAAAATGGAATCACTACATCACAATACCGACAAATTTGAATTTATCATCGAATATATTTAATATTTAAGGGTTGTGATCTAATAATAAATCGTTGTAGGTTAACATATGCACTTTAGGTGGTTGATACACCTTATACTCTGTCACGAGATAACCATATGTATTCATGTCGCTAAAGGGAGACATTGGAAAATTTCAGCACTCTGTAGATATGTTTTCAATGGTACACCACTGCCACCTCGATTGCAAATTTATGCGCATACGCAGTTTAGTACCATCCTTCAGATATTTTAGTCTTGGGCTTCGCCACTCACCGATCTTTAAGCGATTTACACACATGATCGCTCTCCTATAAATTCTGGGTAATGATTCCTATCCCCACTTGTAATGAGGGGAATCTGGTCGAACGAATTGTCAGGCTTCCCATATCGAATTCGAGAGCAAGTTCTGTAGCTCCTAGTTATCCAGGAGGTTGCGATTCGGAACCCTTCGACTTTCCATTAAAAATAAAACTGATTTTAAGATGCATTTTTGGGGTAGTATCATTATAAAAATCATTTTGACATCTTAAATTTGAATGTACTAATAGTAATTTTTGTTATTGTAAATTAGGATTACAAGCAACCGGCCGTAATTTTGCGTGTTTTAAAAATTTTAAAACACGTTGCTACTGGCAACGTGCCTAATGAAATCTTTTAAACACGTTACTACTGACAACGTAAACTAATAAAAACATGTTATTAAACAGTCGTTTTACAAACTTAAAACTGCCAACTAAAAGGCAATTTTACACACTGTCGTAGATAAAGGTATTTGACGTCTCAGCTCTCGTTTATTTTAGAGCAATCCACGTATAAGCAGCCCCACCGTTTATATTGACAAGCAGAAATGAATTTTCGCACGCTTGATTGAATTTAGTATTTACATGCCGAAGCTTGTTAAAAGTGTTTAGTAGAAGCTTCACATTTGTCGATTTTAAACGCCAATTGAAATAACGGCAAGTTCAAGTTCAGTGGGATACAACAATTTTTGTCAAAGTGAATATTTGTTTTAGCTCTTACACAGGTTCCCACTCTTGATGGACTGCCTCTGTAAATAATGATAAAATGTCACAAGTACAGTAGATAAATATAAATGTAGATTTGTCCTTTTTAACTTTCAAAAAGTCCGAAAAACATATCATAATAGACCACTGCCAAAAAATGACATTCAGAGAACAAAAATCCCATTGTTATATGCAAGAAATTTGTAACGACAGTCTATTATGCATAAAACATATAACAACAATGGCTTAAGTAATAACATTTTTCACCAAATGTGAAAGACAAAGTCTGAAAAAAGAACAATAAACGAAAGACATAAAAAGTCAAGATAATGGCAAAGAAAATGTATAGCTAGGCTAAAAAACAGAAAATGCACTGCAACCAATAAAACCCGGGAAAATAAAGTACAGCTAGAAATTCTCACCAGAAAATGATCAAATGGAAGTTAGAAACCTTCACCAGTTATCTAAATACGCGTAGCTGAAAATGTGTTCATGTGTTCATTTCAAAGTTTATATAATAGCAATACGTAATCAAATTTCGTAAAATTAATATGTACGCAGACGACACACAAATATATCAATCTTTTTACCTTGCTCAACTTAATGCAGCTTTGCAACAATTGTCTGATGATTTAAATCGGACGGCTGACATGTCATCGAAACATGCTTTAATCCTTAACCCTAATAAATTTGCGTACTTCTATTTGGAAGGAATGCTGATTGGTTCGATATCCAAAGCAAGGTACACGTTGCTATTACCAATCTACCTCTCAAAAATAGCATGAAAAGTTTAAGTTTGATATTAGATAATACCTTTAGATACAGGAAACATATTAATAAATGCATACAAAAAGGTTACACCAGTTTAAAGCTGCTATGTCCTCACAAACATTGTTTGGATACACCAATTAGAAAAATGTTGTCTAGATCCTGGTAGTTCCAGTAGAATGCAACGTGTGCAAAATTCATGCTTAAGATTTATCTACGGTATGCCTAAGTATAACCATATATCACACAAGTTCTCTGAATCGAAGTGGCTTGATATGAAAGACAGGCGTTAGCTTGGCAGAGCATCGTTATATCATAAAATCATCTTTGAAAAGAATCCACCTTATCTATATAAGAAAATACAATTTAGAACAGATATACATCATTTAAACCTGAGATTCAATGATCTAATTACACCTACATACCATAAAACAGTCTTATTTGAGAGATCCTTTCAATATAACATCAGTAAAGTTTACAATAACCACCCAGAATCATTAAAACTTTTAACGCCATCGCTGTTTAACAAAATGTACTCACAGCCAATGTTTGCGAATTTAGTAACCATTACAACCAGCTCTAAAATGTATGATTGCGTGTACATTCACGTTTTTCAGACAATTTTATTACTTTTGTTGTAAATAATATATTTATTCTTTAGATTTATACAGTTAGCTAATTAATCGAGGTCCAGTTAAAAAGTGGTATTGTATTGAACTGGCCATCGTGATTCCCCTGCTCTACGGTACCTATTTATGTATTTTTTCAATTGTAGTTAGATGGTTGAATAAAGACTTTACTTATTTATTTAACAGAATACGCATAAATTATCATCATCACACATGTATACGCTTAATTGCATTGTTCATTCTTTTGTTTTTGCTAGGAGCGTTTCCTGTTTGTCTTGGTATTTAGTCAACTGATGGATAATCAACTTTTTAACCTATTGCTTAGATAGTCGTCCAGGTAATCTCCAAGTAATAGTCGCGCGTTTGACAAACAAGTAATTGATTTTATTAGGATCGTTTGGAAATTGTATTTGGCGCGCAAAGGAAGGAAGAAGGAGTTAACATCTTCGTTTGGTTGAGCCCGTAACGCTACAGTCTGTGCAGGGCAAGACAGTTAAGTTATTAGGAGATCAATAATCGAGCAAAGCCCTTGTTTTGTCAGGTGGACGATACGCTCGTCCCACGCTAACCCGAAACGTAACGGGACCATCTTGCGTGGCACACATCCCCGCATGTCGATGTATTTTCTGAAGAAACCTTCCGTACATCGCGTATAGATTCGCGCTGATTGCTCGTGGAAAATCGTTGAACTACAGTTGCTCATTCTTCGAAGCTCTGGAGAAAATCTTGCCCTATAACGCGTGTAGGATTGACGCCAGTTTCGTCGTCGACATCCTGGAGATCCTCCCCATTTTGCTTCTGTTTTCTAGCAAGGAGCTCCATCATTTGTGAGCCCGCCTTCCTCGCTCAACTTTAGCGGTGAATCCGACGAAGATTTTGTGCAAGGTTCAAAGTCTATGACTTCCCATAGGTTTTCACATCCGCTCGTGGACAAATATGAACTACATTTTAGCTAAGTCGTTTAGGTCTATTATTTTATGTTGTATTTGTAATTTACTACACTTATTTGAAATGTTCGACAATAACATTTTGTCCTTATAAATTATCACCAATTTAGTATGTAAGTTACCATTGTAAAACAATTTCTTTGGAATTATTGCCATTCGTAGTGCAGGAAAACCTTTAGCGCTCGGAATAAGTGTATCAAGTGCCTTATGAAATCCTTTCATAGGCGAACCCGTCTGATTATAACGAGTAGATAGAATTCTTGAACCGCTTAAATGTAATTTTATAAATGTTATCTTGATAGAGTTGTTTGAAATTTACCGTATGATTTCCATTTGTAAATTGCAGTGGACGTCCACGTATTTTGAAATCAAATAAGCATTTTCGAGATCCATAAATGACCTCACACTCGTGGCAGACCCGTATTCTATTACATGCATCCAAAACACCATGGCTGCTCTATAAAATAATATGGATTTATCCCCGTATCCCCAAATCTTCCTGGGTACTATTATTTCAAATATCGCGGGCGAGCTTTCTCTTATTTTAGTTACAAACCGGCCCCCATCCCGCTGAGCTACTGAGCACAAAAGCTTATTATATGTCGTGAACAGATTTATCGGTAACATTTTCTTCAACCATTTAATCTATATGATCGTTATCTTCTCTTTAACTACTTTGCGTAACTCTGACATGAGCATATCTGTACTTATTTCTTATTTGTCTTGTTCGTGTCTGCTCTTCTTTTCACATTTGTAGATATACTGGTTTTACCTTCTTGCCTCCTACCATATATTACGTTTTAGACATTCGAATATTTGGGTGGCTTTGGTTGTCTACTCCTGAGTTCTAGTTGCGACAGCTAATACGTTTGATTCCTCAATTTTTAATATAGTAACCTGTACGACCATAGCACTCTCCAGTTCAAGTTTGCAGCGGATGAGTTCCTTGCTGTCACTATAGTTTTTGTGTGTTGTGAACATATTCATGTTAAATTGTTTTACTTTAATATTGAATATATCCAGTTGTTTATTTAGTCGACGGCTTACACAATGCTATCCTGGGACTAAATTCCAGCCCAGTGGTCCCTCGAAACTGGGAAATTACCAAATAAAATTAACTTCTAGAAACCAATCAGTTTATTGCCAGTATTAGCGAAACTATGGGAGAAATTTCTGACCAGAAGATTAAAGCCAATGATAGAGAAAAAAACAAAATTTCCGAAATCATCAGTTTGGATTTCACAAAAGTTATTCTACTATGCAGGTCCACATAGTCAGCGTACATACATCAAACCAGTAGAGACACTCGCTGTCGGTTCCTTTGATGTCAAAATACCGATTTGTATGACCTTGAACGGCTGCTGGGGGGTACTTTCCGATAATACTAACAGATGGCGCCCCTACTTTGTCACATATGATTGGTAGCAGAGCTAGTAACTGGCTCGGATTGGTAGGATTTTGTGCTGCCATCTGATAGTCAAGCTTAGAAATACCCCCCGAGTTACTGGCCCAGGCACTCTAGACAGGTTTCAACATTTGGTTTGAGTGTCTCTACTTGTTTGATGTATGTACGCTAACATAGTCGTAGATATTATTAATCAGGCAGAAACTCAACTCTTCACGGCTGCCTTTTTTATTCACAGCCTGGTTTTTGATAAGGTAGGACATACAGGTCAATTGCATAATCTCAAAAAATATCTACCCCACTCCATCTATATCAGCCTCAAATCGTATCTAAAGGAAATATACTTCCAAGTAAAATTTGGACAACAACAAACCGTTTTTAATTCTAACGACATTCTGGTTATTCAACAGAGTTTAGACCATGTAGTACAGTGGACAAAAAAGTGGTGTATGAAATGAAATAAAGGAAAATCTTTTCAGATTACCTTTACTGATTGCACAACTAGCTCACCAACAGTATTTACAAACAGCATACCATTAACACCAGCGACGGAGGATAAATAACGGCTTGCTCCTTTACAATGGTCTGAATGAATTGGAATAAAGTTTAGTAAACAATACTGGTTACTTGGCAAACTATGTAAACTATCTCTGCCTAGTAATAAGCTTCTCGACCACTATATAGTTTTTAAACACATGTGGTCAATCTACGGTGTGCGGACTGTAGCTCATGAGCAACGAAAAGTAGCGCATATCGCTTATTATGTTGCAAAGAAAGTAGTTCGGTAGTATTTCCGTCCGGTGGTGTTTTAGTTTAGTGGAAAATTCTACAAATTCGGTTCAGTCATTTTGACATTTACTAATAATAACACAAAATATGAAGTAACACTACTTGGTTGTGATTCATATGATAGTGTTTAACACAGTTTAACCAGTTCAAGTATTTCAGCTATTGGCCGATTTTCTAGGTGGAAATCAAAAGTAAAATACATACATTTATTGAAGCATAGGATCTGATATCGGATACGGTATTCTGGGGAGAACGAGTCTATTTGCAAAAATATAAGCAGTTTTAACTTGTTCATATCGTTAGAATTAGCAAAAGACCCTGTATAATGGTGGCATGGACAGTTATGATTTCCATTTAAAAAGTACAACACGAGACGATAAGCAGGAGTAAAAAATTCAATCAATTGATCTTATTAAGAACAAAATTATCTAAACCTTTTCTCTCTTTCTGATGTCCCCTAAGAGCAATGGGAAAACATTACCTATAAAAGTGCTTTTTAATATACAATGAGTTACTTCAAAACGTACAAAAATTCAGTTGAAGTGTTATATTGCTTCAAAGGTTGCTGCATAAGCCCCTTTCCTCTAGCTTTCAACAAAATGTAATAAATGCTTCGCTCACTCAGAAAGCATGAAAATGAAATTATTTGAAGTGCATGTGGAACGGAGTTATAATAAAAGCATTTGTAGCATTTTATTCATGCGTCCTTTGTGCTTAAATCGTGTAGCTGCTTCGTATGTCCACAGACGTGGCAGTCCTTGTCAATTTTAGCTTTGCTCTTCATTTATTTACATATTTCTATTTCTATTCTTGAATATCGTCGGAAAAATTTGCTTGGCCTCAGAAATAATTAATCAACGTAGCTACGTAATTTCATCAACTCCACAGCTAGGATTAGAATAGGTTTTAAAACGCTTCGAAATTCCAAAAGATAAATGAACGGAACTCAATCTTTAGCCTAGCGTGGCGTTGACACCGATGCCTTTGAATTTATAGCCTTGATTAAACTACTGTAGATAGTGGACCAGGAAACCTATAGCGTGAATACCTTACGAGCTTCAAAAGCATCGGCTCAATCTCGAAAATTCTTTACGCGCAAACATGACACAGCGCATCTTTTTAATTCATTGTTTGCTTTACGGATAGCCTCCAGCAGTTCTGAAGATCATTTTTCACATCCTATAAGAAATAGAACGTCCGTCAGATAAATAAATATGGGAGAAAATACTTGATTCAATCGTGACTACATTATGGTTAACTATTTCACATTTAGCTCCTAAATTCGATAATACTCTCCCTGATATTACTAAGCAAATTTAAGTAAATACAAAATTTACAGAATAAAAATAATTATATTGCGTTTTAAAATTTCAAAAAATTGTATAGGATTTAAAAAAATCAATTCTGTTACATTTAAAGAATATGATTATCTGAGTAACAATATTTCAAAAAAGTAAATTGAAGAACTCCTGAAAATTATCTCGGAATCACATTACTTGGCGCCATCTTAAGAATTTTAATAAGTTATTAACAGCTATCAACTATCAAACACAATCATTACACAAAAAGAATACAAGGTTTATGGAAAAATAGATCGACCACAGATACCATATTTATTCAACAAATTACAGTCATCGTGTTCAATAGACCTATATACATATGCTCCGTTGACATGATGTCTTGATCATGTTAGATGATGTATTGTAGTTGTGAAATTATAAAGTAGATGAACTTACTGCATTGGAAATATGACTACCCGAAAGGGTTCCATTTTCCCCACAAGAAACTTCTACTTTACAAATTGTGGGGAGAGTGGAACCCTGTCGGGTAGTCACATTTCCAATCCAGTAAGTTCATCTACTTCATAATTTCACAATTCCACAAACAGCTATATATCAAAATTAAATAAATTTCAAATCGTAATCACACTAGAGAGTGATTACATACTGTTTTATAATCAAAGGACAAAGGAATAAAAGTTAAGCCAACCCCTTCGTCTAACCAACTAGTCAACCAATCGAAAAGGTAAAACAACAAAAACAATACTACAATCCAAAAAGAACTCATCAAAAATGAACACAACACCCCAGGAATTTCAAGCGTTGATTTTAGAAAACTATGGATATAATATATTCCAGCACTTCAAAGACTTGGACCGCGAAAGTAAAAAATTTGTAAGGAATGTGATATTAATTGTCCCTTTGTCTTATTTTTAAATCAATGTGCTGATGAAGCTAACAATGAATTAGCGAAACGTTCATATAAATATTTTTAATAAAGATAATTTTAATTATGTGTAATGACAAAACGAATTTATTACTCACGTTGTTAAAAATTAAATTAGCTGATATTGTGAAATTGTGGGGAAAGTGGAACCCTTTCGGGTAGTCATATTTCCAATCCAGTAAGTTCATCTCATCTATAATTTCACAATTACACAAACAGCTGTATATCAAAATTAAATAAATGTATTGTAGTGTTACTCATTTTTTTGGTACAGACGATCCCTATTTTATTATCTATAACTTGGCGACCTCCTATGCTCAGTAAAGTTTTCGGGTAGCATAGAGCAAATACATGGTTTGAAAAAATAGAGAAAGTAAGCTTGGAATTTATAAAATTTAATCAGAATTGTAATGACTAAAATGAAAGCTCGCTACGACCCTAAACCCCTAAAATAGTTTCCTCTACATTCGTTTTTATATTTCATGCGGCAACTTTTCACGTTGTTTTGTATATCAGGTTCCCTATATAATTATTGGTAATGTTTTGCTCCACAGTTGGCATTTTTTTAAAATGTAGGGCATACAATTTTAGAGTAGAGTTGTTTCCAGTTTTTATTTTTTTAATATTTATTTCCGATGGTTTTGGTGACGTTTTGCGTATTTATCCCGAAAAATTGTAAATCTGGTGCAGATTTGGTTTTATGGTTTTGTGAATTGTTGCATCAGTCTGATTAAATAAGGATTTTATAGTATTTGGAAGTAAAACATCTGTTCGCCGCTCGAAATTCCAGATTATCTCTACCCTGACGTGGTTCAATGTTTAGTCGATTGTTTCAGGCCTTTTCTCATTCGCATTTGGATGCTCGTTCGTATTTTGCTACTTTGCTAAACATACATATACCGGGTGACAATGAGATTAGGGCCATGCTTATATCTTCTTTATTTATGAATCGATTTGGATAAAGTTTTATACCAAATTTAAATTTTTTTAGACAAAAAATTAATGTTTTTATTAATTTTCTGTTTCAGATAAAGATAAAGTAGTGCATGATGCATATCGTTAGATTGGTAATTACATTTTCTATCTAATGGCAAGGTGGCTCTTAGTAGGTGCCATTTAAAGAAAGTGACTTTTTCTTAAAAAACGATTTTAGCTAATTATATTCTTTTATTAAAGGTTTGGTATTGACCTTATTGATAAAATAGCTATTATTAAGAGTTGCTGGAGTCAATTAGAAAACAAATTTCCAAGTCAAGGCCTTCTATGGGAAAAAAAATAAAAATTGAAAAAATAATTTTTTTGTTTAAAAAAATTGAAATTTGAATTGAAAGACTATTATATGTAATATAAACATAAAATATACAGGGTGTTCCATTTAAAAAATCAAAGTTGGTATCATTTCCGGTAAAACATTAAGTCAGCCATTTTGATTATATCTATCGGCCAATCAGAAATTATGTTTAGTAGCTTGGTATAAAATTTTATCCAAATCGATTCATAAATAAAGGAGATATAAGCATGGCCCTAGTCTCATTGTCACCCGGTATACCTCGTTCGCTCCATTTGTGATTTTGAGGGGACCTTGAATGTGAATATTTTTACCAGTGTATCAAATATTTAGTTACAAAAAGTTACGAATGTCAAAATCACATTGATATTTTGTAACTTTTAGAAAGTACTTCAGTAATAGTAAACCTATTCGTGGCATCGTGTTGAACTAGAGAGATCAGTTATGTTATTTTCAACAACTTGATGAATTGTCAAATTTTGATTTTTTATTCCCAAGTGAGCTTTACACTGTTAAAAAATTCGCATGCAGAGCCTGCTCAGAATCGTAAATGGAGTAAACGGGGTATGAATATAGTCTCTGCGTTGTCCTAACCTCAAAACTTTCTTCTTAGCTTCTGTGAGTACCATTATGTCTAGATGTCCTTTTTCAATATCCCTTCAATATTTGTCACGTATGTTCTAATTTCTACAATTTATATTCTGTATTCGTTGCTTTGGTCGTCGTTTAGTGTTTCCATGTTGGTTCGGGGGCTGGATTCTGGGATTTTCTGCATCTGAATATTTTTACTTATCGCTTATCGCAACATCTTCCGTGCGCATTAGGATTAGAGAACTATTAGAAAGGGATCTCTTCCAAGCTTATCGCAAAGATATTTTCTGCGCATTCGGCTGGAACGTGAAGCTAGTCTTGGCCGGGAAGGTTGCTAACAGCAGTTTGACCAACTTAGCAGAAAGGTTTAAGATCAGGTTTTAAGTTCTCAGACAGTTCCACTTCTCAGGAAGAAGTTAGGAATAGAACTTTTCTTATATAGATGCGGTTCTTGAAAACGAAACAATAACGCCTCCAGATGCTAGTTGTTGAATGCTGGTCTTCTCAGGTACTGGATTGGCAGTTCCTCTCTTATCAAGACTTAGCAAAGACTGTTGTGACTGGTGGAGCCCTTGACCCCTCCAGGGCACAAAGTGGCTTCCGGCTGGAGCCGATGTTCTGCACTCGAATCCGGAGACTGGTCGGGTATCGCTCTCCTATATTGTATCGATGCCACCTTCTAGGAGAATCCAAGTAGGGCAAACAGTAGGTCTGCGAGGACTCGTCTGTTACTGCCCCCCACCTAAAATACTTCGTGCAATGGGTTACTTGTTGCTGCGACCATCTGGCTTTATGTAACCTCTTGTGGGGCCCATACGTCTTCGTGTCACGACGGAATGGTTCTTGTGTTGGAACTGTTTGCAGTTGGAAGTCATTAAGACGAAACTGTGCATGAGTTTCATTGACTTTGCTCACAATCATAACTTTCATTCTATTTATATTCCACTTCACGTATAATTCGCATGATCTCTTAAACCTCTCTTTAGTGCCAACAAATAGAACAGTATCACCTACGTATTTTAAGTTAGTATTAAGCGCGCTGTTTAATACGATGCCTTCTACTTGACGTGGAACTTCCCTTAATAGTCTTTCAGCGTATTCGTTCGAAAGTAACGGGTAGAGCTGAAATCCTTAACGGACTTCAAATTGTGTGTGATCATATAGGAGTGACATATTAACAGGATGGAGCACAGACACGCATTGATGTCATTTTTACACTTATTTGAAATAATTAATTAGGGAAGCATTGGATTGGGGAAAGCACTTATCGCTGCATGCTTAGTTTGTTCTTGTGAAGGTGTTTATAAAGTTAATATGTAAAGCTTTCCTTCATCACTTTTTACATTGCAAGCGCATTCTGGAAGTTATAGGGCCGGTTGCAGAAAGCAATGTTAAGTCTGGTGTTAGCTAACATCGCGTCAAAGTGAACAAAAACGAATCAAATCTCAAATGCTTATGGTAACTAATACATTAGTAAACAAAATTTGATGCGATTTTGTTCACTTTGACGCGATGTTAGCTAACACCAGACTTAACATTGCTTTCTGCAACCGACCCATAAAGTGTTAATATGCGTAGCGCCATACGTGCTATGCTGTTCCTGCGGAACGAACATAGAAATTAAAGGTAGACACATGAAGCACTATCTTCATGTCTTAATGTTAGGACGTTTCCTGTAGTATTTCAAAACAAAAAAAGTAGAAATAATACCGTGCCAAGGAAACAACAACTGCATCTGTATTATTCTCTCAAAAATAATTTGAAATTTTCAATCATCAACCAAAATCCACATTCTAGCTTTTAGCGAAGTGGGATAGAAAGAATTACTATATTTCGTGATGACCTTCCCTGTTAGTATTTAAACTTTCAGTTATCCTAGTGATAACTATCTGCCAGAATTTGTCTTGTTTCGAAACACTTTATAATTAATATACTGCTCGTGTACTCTGCTGTCAATAGCAGGACATTTCATCGTTTGCTGCTATTTGCCGCTGAGTCGATGAAAATTCTGCACCGTCATCAGCTCGTATCGCCCTCTGGCCAAGCCAAACAATTTTACACCAAATTTAGAGTTACGTGTTCTGCTAGTTCCCATAACTTCGCATGTGGGGAAATTAATCAGAAATGTTTCCTTGCCAATAGCTATTCTGATTCGCAAAATCTACTTTCATTAGATAAGATGAGAGAAATCAACTTAGTATCTGCTTTTCACAAGCTAACAAAATTAGATAAATGCAACTTAATAGTTTAAAGTTTCCTTTCATTATGATTGATATAGTAGAAAAGTTGCTAGAAGGTTCTAGTTAATGTAAGCAATTTTCCATTAGTCTTTGTTGTTTGCTCGTACAAAGAAAGGGCATTCAAATGTATATCAGCGTGACCCTTTGATGTTGGCTTTTAACGGAAATAAGCGGAATTACAAATTCAGTTTAGTGATTACATTATGTTTCATGAATGGAACGATGAATGATTTACGTAAATGTGCAGTTGTCTTTGACAACTTGTTATAATAAAAATTGTAAGGAGTAGTATTAATCTATTAAATTGTGACAAGTTTACCTTATCTGTGTTAGCTATGAGAAAGGAGATTGAATAAAAACTTAGTGCTATCAATCTTGCAAATATAGGCCCCAACATCAATAGCTAATGAAGAAAGGCTGGTGATACTTTGTAATAACTTGGAAGCAACTAGTATTACAAATCAACAGAATACAATGCTACTAATAATAGTAACAGTAGAGTAGAATAACTCAACGTTTCCCCCACTAGCATAGAGGCCTCATCAGAAGGGAAGCAACAGAGGTCGGTAACTCAATGTGTAAACCACGCCAGAGACGAAGCTCTTTTGCAAGGGGAGGGATAGAACAGCTAGGTAACTTAACGTGTAAACCACCCCAGAAGCGAAACTCTTCTAACGATCAGAACAAGGAAGGTGAAATTTATAGGAAAGGGCAGTGGGCGGGATTTAGACATTAGCGCTTTCCATATGGAGAGAAGGCAGAAACGTTCGTCTCGATTGATATTATTAGGGTGTTTGTAAATCCGAATGGCTTGCGAATCTTTCTGCTAATGAAGATCCTTTTCGATAAAACTTCTATTATCTGTAAATCCCTCCAACATGTATGTGCACCACGTTAGGATTTCGATTCCCTCGTCGGTATCGGGGGCTGCTTTTAGAGGAATGTGAATATTCATTCGATTAAAGCTTTTATTTGTTCCTCACTTGTAAACATCAATTTATCAAGTCACTGTATTCACCTTGAAAATGTTTCTTAACTGGCTAGCCAGTAAATTTTTTACTGGCTAGCCAGTTATATTTTACACGCGTGCTCATAGATAAATGATAGCGTGCAAAGCCAGAGTTGTCTTCTTTAGTATGTGTCATATTGATTAATTTAATTGCTTGTCAGTTTGACATTTTTAATAAATGGTGAATTTCTAGTTATTTACAAGTGAGGAACAAATAAAACATTCAACAATACACGCCAGGTAACCATCTTTACTGGCTCAAGGATATGACAGGCTCGCCTAACGGCTCGCCAGTCATTCCAATCCTATCGCCAGTAAAACCTGTTTTACCTGGCTTGTAATGTTAAATACTATAAATTGTTCCCAATCAGTTTCGTAGAGGAGAGAATTGCAGATACTTGTTTAGTTACGAATTTTGTAGGTACTTCACTAATATGGGTGTGTGGTTAGATGACAGATCTAGATTTGGTTCGGCAATACGGTTGTCCAATGGTATTCCTTTTATAACATCTGGAATTTTATTGAGATCTGGGGGCCAGTACGTAAGTTTGCCAGTAAATAGGTGAGTTAAATTATTTCTATCTCTACATTTCCCGAGTCCTCGTTCTTTAGTAGTGGACAGCCAAGGGTTTCATCGTTGGTGTTTCAAGTTGTAGTCACCACCTACTAGATATCTGTGGGCGAGGGTCCTAAAGTAAGGTATAAATTGCTTTTCTTTAATCGCATAGCATATAGGACAGTAGATGGTTGATAAGGTTATCGGCCTTCTTCACTCTCTTATTTGGATGGTATGCGCATGTATGTAGTTAGTTTGGAACTTGTAAATTTCATGATGCTTAATTAAGTTTCTTATATTAATGAGTACGGTGCCTCCATGCGCCGTCCGATCTGAATGTTTGTGAATCTAACACTGAATAATTTGGTATTTTCAAATAGCTTCTGGCAGTGAAGTGCGTTTCAGATATCAGAACCACGTCAAGGACATGCAATTTAAGGAAATTTATCTATTCTGAACCTAGTTGACAGACTCCATTAGCATTCAATATAATGAGCTTGACCTGGCTCGCCTGAATGTCTTAGGAATAACATTTCGGTATAGAGCCGATTGGTACAATACGCCAGTCTGTGCCGAGAACTCAACAGGGAAGCTCACTGATGCTCGGTGTGTGAAGTGGTTTGATTTGCGGGCTCAAGTGTCGCCGGGCGTGCTAGTTACTTCCTTTTACTACTATAAAGGAAGTATTGGATTCACCCCAAAAATTAGAAATTGAGTTTTCAACAGATCTTCACGTTTTAGAGTCCCCTGATCCCAAAAAACATATTTTTTTTCATTGGTCTGTGTGTCTGTCTGTCTGTCTGTCTGTCTGTCTGTCTGTGAACAGAATATCTCACAAACGAAAAGAGGTATGGCGTTGAAACTTCATATATAAGTTTTGTGTACTATGTAGATGAGACAGCAAGCTTTTCAAGAAAATCGCATAACCGGAAGTAGGTGTTTACTCTTGTGATTTTTCAGTTTTTTTCGATTTTTTCAAAAACGGCTCTAACGATTTTTTTTAAACTTTACATTTTTCTTACATTTTTAATGTGTATTGATGTGAGATAGGTGATTTTCCAGTTGAATACTTCTAAAGTGGGTTTCGTTTGTTTTTTTTTCTATTTTTTTTATTAACTCCTATTTTAAATAAAACACCCGGTATATTATGACATTTTTGAATTCACCTTAAAATTCTAGAGAAAATTTGTCTCTTCAACTAACACTCGATTTTGTACCGTTTTTGTAGAATTTTTAATTTTTGAAAATTTTTAACAAATGGTTAAAAATTAAAAATGAAATTTTTGACTAATTATAAGATCACTGCAGGGGCGGCGAGTTATACAGTTTCAATCGGGTGCCTTATACTACACATTTCGGAAACTTCAGGTTTTTAAAGAAATAAATAAAGAGTATATAAATCCACTTGTATTGATTTCTTTGTAACCTTAAGCGCAACTCCGGTACATCTTCAGATCTTGTCTTTAAAAGCCTGAAATAATTCGAATTTTCATCGGAGTGGCCTCTAATGGCAAGACCCTCCGTTGCTAAATATTTTAAACTAGTAATAAACGTGAGCAAAGCAACTCTAGCTTGTTTCATTTGACTTTCTTTTTCCGTATTAAGACTAGCCAAGACATTAACACCACGTTCACTACACACCACAATACCAACTGCTTGGAAATGAAAATTTGAACGTTCATGATCTTTAAACCGCTCTATTGCTTTATTCCACGAAGAAAAACCATTAACACAAAAGCTTTTATAGGCATTTTTGTTGGACCCAGTAGCGGCCTCGAATTAAGTTTTTCTGTTTTTGCTGCCTCTAAGCATGTCCTACAAAATACTCGATCCGCCTGAAAATTGTAATCTATCCACCTAAACTGATAAGATCACTTATGCAAAAATTTCCTTGTGGATTTTCTTTTTGTGTCAATATCTGCAATTAAAAAATTCTTGTAATTAATGAAATAACTAATAATAATTTCTAAAATACAATATTGGTAAAATTAAGTTTAGTTAATCCCAGCATAAAGTTATGTAGTTTGTGATTAAAATTACATTGAATTATTCTAAATAAATAAATAACTAGAATACATTATTTTAGATTGACATATTGAAAATGGCAATATAAATTACAATGTATAACATACCATTTATTTTATCGAGGTTTGAACATGATGGGTTTTGAAGCGGCCTTCCATCTCCGGCACTAGTCGATTTTTCCTGCTTTATCAAAAACTTCTCCATTGTATAGGCAGACAACTACGTAGAGCGAACAACGCAAATGCTACTTGGCAACTGAGGCGTTTACTTCAGCTAATTGCAAATATCCGTCATGAAATAAGCAACATTGAATTCTTGCAAATATTTAGGTAGTAGTTACCCTAGCCGGTACCTAGGCGATAAGCCTTAAATTGTACTTCCGGTTCCAACCAAGACAGGTAGTCCGATCATTACACCCCCTGACTGATGCTGGTTAGCACATGCTGCTTCTATTCCAAATAAATAGTTTTGAAAAATATTATTTTACTGTTACAATTCATCGGGTGCGTTGCACCCGTAACAATTTGTGATCGGGTGCGGTCGCCCCCGTGCACCCGTCTACTCGCCGCCCCTGGATCACTGTAAAAGGAAGTTGTGTGAGTGTATCACACCAGATTTTTTTTCGAATTGCGATGTGTTCTAGAAAACTACAAGCGCAGAAAAGAGTTAATATAGTGGCCGATGAACTTCACAGAGTCCTGACGACATTGTGTTGGTGAGGCGTCGACGTCATTCGGATGCAATTATAAATGCATCGCCGTAGATAGTTGTGAAAGTAAAAGTCCAAGTGTCTTGTAACTGGTATTCGTTAGTCACAATAAGCCGACTTCGAGTGCCACGATGGGATGCAGATACATCTGTCGGAGGTGTGCGCTAATAACGTTTAATGTGAATGCCTAATAGAAGCAGCCTTTCGCGCGTAGATGGACATAATCATTTTTAATATAAATGCGTACTGAAAACAGTGCTTTGACGGTTCATTTGATATTTTTGTGCATATATAAACGGGGTAAAAAGGCTATTGGTTTCATGTTTTGGTTTATAATGCTAGTATTATTTAGCAGTGTTTCTTAACAGGCGATATATATTTGTTACTCTTTTGTATGCAAACAAATCAGCTTTCATTTGAGTATATTTCTGTAGCGAACACATTCAGATAGGCACGAGTCCAGATTAACTTCCGATTCCACTTCAACTATGGCCTTTCCTAACCGCGACTAGAGTGATTTCATTGCTATTGAGCCAGCTGGCAATAAAAGCGGGCAAAAGTAATTTTTAAAACTTGGCGGCATAACAGATCGTTGCATCCATACTGCCATTTTCAATATGTAATCCATTTTTGTTTTTCGAGAAATGCATTGACAAGAGATCTAAGAGCATTATTTTCTTCTCTTAAGTTTTCTACGATTTGGTTTGGTTTCTCTGTGTTTTTTATCAGATTTTCTGAATTTGAACTTCACTACTTTTGCGTAGGTAAGTGCTGCGGTAGTTTTATTGCTCGTAGAAACTCCCGGGCTTGTATTTGTTTATAAACGACAAAGCCTTTGTAATTTCCTCGGTGTTGATTACCACACAAAGCACATTTCGCTTTCTTTCAAGGTTTCTGGTATCCTGTATCTCACACAACGCGGAACTTCGTTACAATAGCGCTTAGTATTTTTGTAGCTTTGGTATCTACAGATAATCAATGAAGTTACTGAAACATTAAAAATATTCAATAAACACGTAGCGTTTTTTTTAAGAATTAAAATGGTGTAAGAAAGTTATAAAGGTAGAAAATATGAGACTTATCACTTTAACGTTTGCTCATAATGGCACAATATTTTCTTTAAGACGGTTGCAGAACAATATGAAAAAAAAAGGATTTTCAATTACTCATACATCTGAAACATGAACACCAATAAATGCTACGTGCAAAATTTAAAACGACGCAAACGAAAATATCTCAAATATTATACTAGCAGACAGAATAAGAAGAACACAATTTATAAAAACGACGAATGAATTATTTAGTATATTGGGCCCCGGGTGGTGTAGCGTTCACGTTCGTTCAGTAGAGTTAAGCAACGCTCTTTCTGGTCAGAACTTGGATGGGAGTTCCATGGCTGCTTCTCTCGGCGCCTCGTGATACGGCTGTCACGGAAATAGTTGCTCCCGGATGTCATAATAACATCATGACAGTCGTTAGTGCGGTTGAAAGTCCCCATAATATGTACAGTGACGCCTATAATTGGTCTAACGGCTGTTGGCTGAGTACCAAAATAAAATCTAAAAAAAAAAACTAAATCCGTATGTGGTTGCTAGATCCCCCATTGGACGCCTCCCCAGATGACGGATAGAGGAAAGCCTATTCGATATCACACGTACCGAGGGTTGAAAAATATCAACACAGTATAGGATACAACTTTCGCTTATAGAATGTAGTAATGTTCCCCATTCTAAAGAAGTTTAACCAAGTTTGTTCAAAAATGTTATGCTACAGGAGAAGGGTTTGGTAAGGTATCCATATCTATGGAGTGTTCAAACTATGGCTGTACGATAGAGTTACAATGCAAGGTAGTATAGACCAAATATATTGTAATGGTTTTTAGTGTAAGGGTTTGATATCAGATTAAAAAAAGTTAAAAGAATACAGTATTAAATTACAAAGAGAAATTTAAGTATTAGAAAGATATCGAAACAATTAATATGTATTTGGTAAAGAAATGAAATAGAACTAAAATTCAATTGATTGATGCTATATAAGAAACATAAAGATTCTAACATAATTTAATTATTATCTGAAATAAAGTGGAGGATTAATAACAAATACCTATTTGAGAAATATCATTCAACATAGTGGGTGTTAAATAAATATTATACAGATTATATAGAGTGGTGGACTTTAAAATAATATATGCAAAACAATATCACTAAAGAGATAATAATAATTATGAGTACGTAAAATACTTTGAGACAAAAAAACATGTAATACCTTTGTAAGCGGCTACATTTCTAAAATAAACCCTTTATAAAAAGTTTTTATCTGTTTGGAATGTAAAGGGTTGCGAATTAAACTAAAATTTGCGAGAAGAGAATTAAAATAAAATTTTAAAAGATTTAAAGATGTGGAGATGGTAAGAAGGAAAAAAATAGATGTGGTGAGAGTGCCATATGTAATACAGTTATAATCTACAAACGCAATTTCTTTAATTGGATGAAGAACTAAGTACTGTCAATCAATTACATCATATGAATTGGATAGCAGGGAATGGTTTTTCTGGAAGTGGTTTACATCGAGTTTGTTAGCAGAGTGAGCGCCTTGTGGTGTGGATAGAAGGATTTTCATCTGCTGTAGTACTAATTCGCCAAGCTTGGTATTAAAGTGACATCTTGTAACTTGCATCTAGTTGAGGTTTGTGATACTAAGTCGTCGGTGGCTTGAGAATTTTGGAAGGAAGGCGTGGATGGCGTTTGCTGCTGATCAGTTTTTGGCAGTTCTATCGAAGAAAATTGGTAGGTGCCTTGTAGTGTTTGGCTGAAAAGTCTTTGCGGTTCCTGGTGTTTGGTTGAGTTCGTACTGGGATTTGTCTGCACGTTGGGAGATTTATGTGAGATTGCCGGATGCGTTTGGCTTGGTCAAGGATAATATAGAGGTCCATTGACAGGTGACAGGCTACAGGAATTTATGTAAAAACTGAAAGAAAAATATAGAAAGCGTGAAGTGAGGTAATTTTAAAGAGGGGAGCACTTACTATTTGATATTTGTTGAATGACAAGTAATGTAACGAGGAGGTATTTGTAATTGATTTTGCACTTGCATAATTTGAAGTGACATTGACAGACGTACAAGTTGTCTCGAAATTAAAAACTGAATTTTCAGGAATAAAAAAGTGATTATGAGCGAATCCAACCTGCGTTTTCAGTTAAGAGTAAATGTTTTCTACCGGAGCTAGATATATTTAATAATATTGATAATGCATAATTTATAAAAGGGTAAATGAGTTACTTAAATTCATTTTAAAAGACAATTAATTGAAAATAAACTAGTAGTATAGCAAAAAATAATAAATATTGTTATAACATAAAACCATTTACATACATAAAGATCATTATAAGATAGTCAATTATAACAATATATAAAAATAACTGACTTTAAGCACAGGAAACAGAACATGAACGGCTCAATAAGTACGTCTTGTCAGCAACCACAACTCCACACAGTTCCAACTCGAAAATACTATATAGGTACCGGAAACTAAATTCTTGATGACGACAACCAGGTTGAATTCATGATACACAAAGATCGAGCAGCAAACTAAAAGCAAGGTCACAATTGATGGCAAAACTTTAAACAAGGAGAACCACTATAGACCTAGGAATGAATTGCGGCCTCATGTGAGCACCAAAATTTGCTTTATTCATCGCTTATACCCCGATAAAATTTGTTAATGACAAACTGAATTGGCGAACGAAGCAAGTGCTTACAATTGCTTCATAACAACCAAACAAAAGGTACCTAGCAACAGCCTAGTGCGGAGATTAGTGCCAATACGCGCGAAAATTCCCTAGATAGTAGGCTGATGTTTAATAAAAAAGGAGTATGCTTGGCAACTTTGTTGAAACCAAAATTTTAAATAACAAACAAAGAAAGTAATAACGCACTACCAGCAGAATTTTCTTCTAACGTGGACATAAGCCATTCAAAAGATTAAACTTCATGTGGTTTAGGTTGCAACAAAACACAGACTATATTTCTGTGGCAATACCAACTGAAATACTTTAAATTTTGATAATCGATGAATAAAATAAATCTGAATATTCGTTATAATTAAAAATTTGACAAGTAAACACAAAATTATAATTCTCCTGTTTACTTTTGATATTACTTAATTTCTTTACTCATGGTATAGTCGTTGTAATCCGCTCGCGTTCGTGTTTATGTAGGTATACTCCGCATTCTGAGACTGGTTCGAGTGCAGAGTGTACATATTTCGCTTAACAAGTTGCGCGAGTGCAACGTTTTCTGTCAAATATCGTTTCGCGGGGCAATTTTATAAAAATGTTTGAAACAAAATCTATAAAGAGTATTAAGAATATTTAAATGAATTAAAAAGAGTATATAAAAGCCGGGTAGCGCAGTTGGGTAGCACTAGGCTTGCTAGTAAGCAAGTCCTCGGTTCGAATCTCGCGGGGGCCGGAATTTTTCCTCAGCCGTGGCGATTGGAATCGGGCTCGGTGAGACCATTCACAGTTGGGCACCAAATTAACTGTACTCTACTCGGAACCACAGACCTAAGAGATAGGGTAACAAGGTCAACATAACACACACGCACACACACACACATACAGGTATTACCATTATTGCGGCATCACCATCCTGTGCATCGATTGTGACCACAACGATCTCTCCATGCGCAATAGAAGCACATATCCATGACGTGAAGGCCAATTCAACTAGATTTCGTTTACACTCCGTGAGAGCGGAGATATTATGTATCATCGATTGTGACATCTCTATGTCACACTAATAGCTCTACACCAGCAATGTGTGAACTGAGGTCAGAGTATTGGACCACAAAGAAATTGTGCGAGTGTAAATTCATACCTAGAGCATAGATATTGTGACCTCCATTGCACAATAATGGTTCTACCACAAATGTGTGTAAACTGACGTCTCAATATTGGAGCACAAGGCAAGTGTGTAAATGTAAATTAATATGTACCTAAAGCAACCCATATTGTGGCTTCTAGGTTACAAATACCAATAGGTGACCATGAAACATGTATCAAAATAAAATCTGATATTGTATGTAACATGGACTGGTGATTTTTCTTATTCTTTGATTTTTGTCATTTTGACAATAAAAAAAGCATTTATAAATTATAAATGTAGGGCCAAATACTTGGTTGAAATTAATCTAAATGCATGTAATTTTATATGAAAAAAGTTTTAAAGATATCAAAGATTACATTTTTGTTGATCTTTTAGAAAGACCAGAAGCGTCAACATTCTTTGTTTGTAAATAACCTTTTTCAAATAGCACCGTGGTGAAACATCGGACACCTAACTTTTTAAAATGAATCAATACCGTATTCAAAACTGTAACTTGCAAAATTGATTTGTTTACTTTTGCTTATAAATTTCATTATCCTTATAAATGTGTTAAACCAAATGAAAGAAATACATGATTAAAAAACATAAATGTGACTTGAGACACGTGGCATTTCTCAATAGTTTACTACTTTTCATTGGCTTCATTTGATTTCATACATTTGCCAGGCCGATGCGGTAGGGTATTTGAAAAGATAATAAAAAATCTGTAAAACGCTTTACACCGAATTTTCCTCGCAAGTTGAAGTTTTGAAATTAATTATGTTCGAAACACCAAACGAAAACAATTCTGTTCTTATTTTTAAACTAAAGGAAAAAAAGTTGTTTAGGTGGTCACCCTGTATATGTTGGGTCCTAAATGTACTTATTTTGATTAAGGGTAAAGTGCGAAGCTCGAAAATATTACTACTTTACTCTAATCAGTAGCTCTGTTGTTAAAGTAGAAAAACAATATTTAATTTTTTACGTGTTCACCACACTACATTTGTGGTATGCAAAATATGTATATTTTCATCAAAGGTAGTAGTAGCTCTATCGTTAAAGTGGAAAACAAAATTTATTCTTTACGGTGTTTACCCGGTATTTGTGGTATCCAAAATACATATATTTTCATCAAAGGTAATCCTCTAAGCTATACAGTGTGTCCCAAAATTGCTGGGACATAGAGCTACTACGTATTATAAAGGCCAAAATAAGACGATTGCACCCAATTTATATACATACCAAAATGCACCGAGTGTCCGCGAGAAGGGTCCAAATTTTTCTGAAAAAATCACATTTTTGTACGCTGTTCAGAAATGCGTGAAAAAAATTTAATGACATTTGGCAAAAATGCATTTTAGAGGATTACTTTCAGTAATCAAAGAAACCCAAAGGAAATTTTAGAAGGGTTAGAACCACCCTCACCCCCTGGTATTTTTTTCAAAATTTTCTTAGGAGTGGTAATACGGTTGTAAGACTTTTTTAACGGGAAAGCTTAAATATCATACTCATTTTTCGACTCTTGTAAAACTCGGTATTTCGCATAGTTTCGAAGTAAAAAAGTGTTGGCTCAAACACTGATAACCAATATTCTCAGTACACGTTTAATTGTAGTACAAAATTTGGTTGGCCGTGGATACAAAAGCAATACAAAATTCATGATTTTGGAAGGAAACAAATTCATAATCGTCCCAGTTTACTGTTGACAGTAAACGTTTCAATCATTTGTTCACTTTTAGTTGCTTTTGTATTGTTTTCTTTGTCGCGATCACCGTTATTGCTTTAATTGCTATTGCAGTTGTTGTTGCTGCTACTTTATCGGCTATCAAATATGGATTTCCTTTTTAATGAACAGATCGACATGCTATTAGCTCTTGGATACTGTCAAGGTAACTACCGCGCAAGTGTTCGCGTGTATCAAGAGAGGTATCCAAACCGGAGAATTTCAAATCACAGAACTTTTTCCCGAATCCAAAGACGTATTCGAGAAACAGGAACGTTGAAGCCAGTCAGAATTAACGCTGGAAGACCTCGCCAAGCCTGAACACCCATTGCGGAAGAAGCTGTTCTTTACTAGTAGCAGAAAATTGCAACGAGAGACCGGGATTCCAAAAAGCACTGTCAGTCGGATCTTTAGCGAACAATTAATTCGTCCATTCCACATTCAGCCAGTGCAAGAATTATTGCCACGTGACCACGGATCAAGTTTCAATTTTTCACAAATTGTTCGGGAGCGCAGAGTAGTCGACAACAGATTCCACACTAATATATTGTTTACTGATGAGTTGTTTTACACGTCGTGGCATGACGAACCTACACAATGAGCATATTTATGCAGATGAAAATCCACATGCTATTAAAGGTATACTTTATCAACGAGAATTTAAAATTAATGTCTGGGTCGGAATTATTGACAATTTTATGATTGGGCCGTTCCGATTGCCTGATCGTCTGGATGGCGCTAGTAACCTTCGTTTCCTTCAAGAAATTTTGTGAAAATTAGTAGAAGACTTGCCCCTTAATTTGCGTCGAGACATGTTCTTTATGCACGACGGTGCACCACCTCATTTCGCACGTGTCGTAAGAGAATATCTTAATGAACAATTTGCTGTTAGAGGATTGGTAGGGGACAAGAAGCACTCATTCAATGGCCTCCGCGGTCTCCAGATTTAAATCCTTGCGACTTCTTCATCTGGGAAGCGTTAAAAACACAAGTGTACGAGGTTCAAATTAATAATTCCCAACAGCTGTGGAGCAGAATTCAAAATGCTGTAAACGCACTACGAGAAAACGAGGATGTTTTAAGAAGGGTGCATTTAAATTTTTTACGTCGAATTTACCTCTGGATTAATGAAGGTGGAGGTCACATTGAGCACTTGTTGTATAAAAAGTTTTGTCTTTGTGTCCACCACCGCCAACTAAATTTTGTATTACAATTTTATTAAACTTGTACTGATTATTTTTTTCGTAGCGACCTCAACCAATCAGAAGGCTGGATTTAGTTAAGTTATCATATAACGGGTGTTCATAAACAGTCGTCATCCCAGTAGGTTTTGACTTCAGAAACGTATGTCTATTAAAATTAAGAAAAAATGCGCTATGACAGTACTCAATGACGTTTCATTGTGTTGTACGAATTAATCAAAGACATAACATTTTGTTTTTTAAGGCAACTGGGATGACGACTGTTTATGAACACCCGTTATAATGCAACTAGTGGGTTCTTGATTATCAAATAATCATTTCTGTTTACACGAGATATATTGTTTGGCAATCGCGCGATTCCGAAGGACGAGCGTGATTGCCTAAAACAATATAGAGAGTGGAAACGGAAATGATTTGATAATCAAGAAGACACGAGTTGCATTCGGCTAGATTATATCACGAGTCAATAAATAGCGTTTGAATAATGTAGTTCAAATATTAAAAGTACAGTTAACGTGGTTGTTATGACAATTGCACTGACAGCAGGTAACGTGATGTTTGTGAAAGCGTGTGATTATCACCTATTAATCAGGAAGGTATGTGATTGTCAGTTGCTATGTACATTATCAAAAGTTTGTACATGCGTAACTATGCATTTTGCCGTTTTTCATTGGTTGATGTTAGAGGGAGTGGTATAATCTTGTATAATTTCGATTATACAAAATCGATTATATTAGAGTAACTTCACTAGACGACGCTGACGCGGTCGGACTATTTAACCTGTCAAACTGACTCTCTTTTATTATTGTGCAACAAGTTATCGACATATAACCCGATAATATCGAAGAACTTATAGTATTACTTCTGATAATATCGGTTATCAGTTTTTGAGAAAACATTTTTTTTCTTCGAAACTATGCGAAATACTGAGTTTTTACAAGAGTCAAAAAATGAATATAATGAGTAACCCCTCCCGTTAAAAAGGTCTTAGAACCGTATTACCACCACTAAAAAAATTTTGAAAATAATTACCAGGGGGTGAGGATGGTTTTAACCCTTCTACAATTTTCTTTTGGTTTCTTTGATTACTGAAAGTAGGGTAATCCTCTAAAATGCACTTTTGCCGAATTTCATTAAATTTGTTTCACGCATTTCTGAACAACGTACAAAAATGTGATTTTTTAAGTAAACTTTGAACTCTGCTCACAGACAAACGGTGCATTTTGGTATATATATATATATAAATTGGGTCCAATCGTCTTATTTTGACCTCTACAATACGTGGTAGCTCTATGTCCCAGCAATTTTGAGACACCCTGTATGCAAAATATTACTTCAATCAAAGCAAAAATAGGCACAATTGATTTTTTTAACGTGCTCACGCTGTATATATTTGACCGGAATCATATTCGGATTCGAGCCTGGTAGACATGTAATATGCATGCAAAATCTTCCTCCAAGAAATAGTTTTTGAGCTCGAGTGGCAATAGACAGGCAGACCGACAGAATTGAGAACATATGTTTTTTGTCATCGAAGAACCCAGAAACATAAAGATCTGTAAAAATCTCGGAGGATGATATTTTCACAATTACAATGGGTACTCTCTTCGCTTGAAGCGAAAGAAGTAAAAATTACAATTTCGCAAATTACAGTTTTAAGTAAACCTTGTGTAATTGGCAGTGTTTGAATGCTTTAAAACGCTGTTTTAAATGGTAAGGTGTCCCACCATTATTTTACTTTTAAAAAAGCATGTTGGAGCCTTTCTAAACAAAATAAACGTTTAATATCTGAAAACCATGTCTTACGAAACGATTATATTCCTTTAGATTTATTCTAACCAAGTTATAACATGGAAAATGTGTATATAAATTTTGTTTGAGGTATACCTTTTGATGTCTAATAAATGACAAAAGTTAGTATAACGAATTTAATATAAAATCCAAAAATATAATAATATAGAAGGTGCTTCATTTAAAATAAGGAAGTGGTGGTAATTTCCCACTTCAAATAATTCAAATTACCAGTATATTCCACAAACTAAATTTTCATTGATATTTATAAAGGGGATCAAATATAATGTACACCAAATTAAACCATATATCCCTAGCGCTGTCCACCAAAAAATTTAATGAACATCAAAAAATCTTAATGGAACCCAAATTATTATACTTCAGAAAATGCGAACAGCACCACTAAAATAGCTATGTTGCGTATTGTTTTACATTTTAAATTCCATATGTCTATCAATTTTACTAAATGTTCACCAAATTTAGAACGCTCAAGTTACGCGTCCGTGCTGCACATAATAAATATTCGCGCTATCCATTTATATTTAGTCTTTCTCGAAAAAAACTACTTGTGCGTCAAATAATTATTCTGTTACTCCAAAAATGAAATAAGCTCGAGCATCTCTCCTTGTCGCTTCCAGATCCAGACAAACTTCTTGCAGGCTTCAGCTTGCAGCCGCACACTGTGTTTGGTAGCTTTTACAGTGAGTGTAACCAGTGTATTGCCGTATGAAAAAACTTAATAAGTTTAATTTTCAATTTTGTTTTGTGAAATTTGTGTTAGATTTTTATATATATGTTACAGGAAATGTATGAAACCTAGGAATTGTATACAATTCCTAGGAAATGTATATAATGCCGAGCCAATTTAGGAAATGTGTAAAATAATTAGTCAAAGGAAATGTATGTATTTCCTAGGCATTGTATGGAATTCCTAAATGGTACTAGGAAATGTATGAAAATCAACATTATACTGTAAAATTTGTGAATGAATGAAAAATAAAATACAGATGAACTGAAGTTTTCCTTAGCAGTGAGACGATTTTTCAGTGCTACTAACCTAACCTAACCTAATTTAACCTAACCTACTGACATAACATCCCGAATTTAACACATTTCCGATTCTAGTTTAGGAAATGTACACAATTCCTAGGAAATGTGTATAATAAAATTTATTTCACACATTTCCTGACGATTTTAGGCATTATATACATTTCCTAGAAATTCTACATAATGGCGGATTACATACATTTCCGGTAACATATATACTAGCGGACCCGACAGACCTTGTCCTGCCCGCTGCCTGCTATCAGTGGGTTCAGCAAACGTTTTTTCGATATTCAAATTTTCGATTTTTTTCATTTTAAAAAATATTGGGGGGTGGTGGGGGGCGGGCGTGAAATTTTGGGGGACCCGACAGACGTTGTTCTGCCCCCTGCCTGCTATTAGCGAGTTCAGCAAACGTTTTTTCGATATTCGAATTTTCGATTTTTTTAATTTTAAAAAATATTGGGGGTGGTGAAACTTTGGGGTTATATGTTTTGATATGCGAGAAATCTTTAAAAAAATTTTAAAAAAATTTTGTTAATTTTTTTTTAAATTGCCTAGAACCCGATTGCAGCGCCACTTACCGGGTCCAATTGTAAATCTAAACCATCCAGGGACCCACTTAAACACACAAAAATTCATCAAAATCGGTCCAGCCGGTTAGGAGGAGTTCAGTTACATACAGACGTACAGAAGCATTATATATATAAAGATATTGATTTATTTCTAAGAATTCTTCAGACTTATTTCTATGTCCCCATTAATAAACAAGACCTAATAAAACACGATAGATATTTTTTATAAGTGATATTTAGGCCAGCAAGAAATATAAATCTGGGTATACTTTTGAAATTGAATGTGGTATAAAATATAGTAAACATTGTGTATTTTTGCCAAAGAAATGGTGTTTTTTAAATGCTACATAATATAAGACGCTGACGAAAATTAAATATCTGTGTATCATGTTAGAATTAAATGCGGAATAAAATTTGGTGAACATTTAGCATTTTTAGCCAACGAAAGTTATTTTTAGGAACAAATAATATAAGAGACTAGCATGATGTCAATTTTTGGTTGTCGCTCGAAGATTATGTATTTTCTTAATTTTGGTGAGCATTTAGTATTTTTGGGAAACGAAAGTATATTTTTGTACGAAAAGGTTGGGTAAATTTGGTAAACTGTTAAATACCACCCTTTATAAAGTATAATCAAATATTATTTTCATCTACTATGGCTATGGAATAGTTACTAATTTATGAATGCAACTATATTTATACTTAAATGTCAAACTTGACATTTGATTTTCAAGTGACTTATAGTTGCATCCATAAATTAGGAGCTATTTCATGGCCATACTAGATGAAAGTAATTTTTGATCATACTATATAAATTCAGGTGTCCATCTTTTACTTTCACCGCCTGGCATACAATTATTATTATTATTATTTTAAATATTATTATCAGCGTCCCGTATCTATTAGTGCACCAACTGCAGTAGACAATGTTTATAAAGTAGATGGAATATTGCCTACTTTCCTGTATAGTTAGCAATGTGTACAGACCAAGTCAGAAGAGCTAAAGTTTTATCCTGATATAATGTACACTTCTAGACATAGGCGGATGTAGAGGGGAGGCAAGGGGGCACGTGCCCCTCCCAGACGCTTAAAAGTAGACAAGGAGTTTAATACGGCCCCGCTGTAATTAAGTTTGTTTTGTTTTGTGTGCTATGGAGTATGGAGCATCCATCACAGTACATACTTATTATGGGAAAATCAAATTATCGCAAAATTCGCAAATTGTCAAAATAGCTTGGAAGGGAGAGCTAAAACTTTTGGCAAGGGATGAGAGAAAATATTATGCCAAGTCTCCAGCAGATGCCTACAAAACAGCAACGGCGTTTCGAAATATTAGAACTCTGTGTCAATTGTTGTGCACGTTTCTTGTGACTACTAGCACTGCCGAGCGATCTTTCTCCATCTTACACCGATTAAAAACATATCTTCCCAGCAGAATGACAGAAGATCGTTTGAATGGACTGGTTTTAATGCATATCCATCAAGACATTGTGTCAACAATGAACATTCACAAAGTACTGACTATTTTCAGCAGGAAACATAAACGAAAACTGTGGTTATTATACAGGGTGATCCAAAATTAAACGGCCAAATGTTCAGGGCTGATTTTTCATGTAAAAATAAGACTCTTTTGTCTATAAATATATTTCCAGTAATGCACCCCCTCCGACATAGAGTGAAAACAAAAGTCTCGACTACAATTTTGCATGAAATGCGTGCTCTTTTTTGTGTGTCTCAAACCTTGACAGTCATTTCTCTGAGTGAATTGATTAATTGAAGTTGTAGTGCATTTTAAGTGTGTTTTTGCCTACTTTAATCACAATCATGCCAAATATTTACACTGTACCTGATTACGGTGATATTGTGTAATGGCAATACGCGCGCTGGAGTAGTTGAGTACGCCCGTAGATTCCCGATAAGGAGATTGCCTGGCAGATCAGTGTTTTCCAATATTTTTCAACGTCTAAGAAAGACAGGATCAACTCCATTGCTGTCGCGAGGAGAAATAAATTTATAGACGAAAAAAGTCTTATTTTTACATGAAAAATCAGCCCTCAACGTTTGGGGGTTTAACTTTGGATCACCCTGTATATGTAATTGTTTTTCTATTTTCATATTAATAACCTTTATATTAAATTACAAGTATATTTCTTACAGTTATTGTTGTATGTTGTTAATACCAAATTTCAGAACACGTTTCGCCCGTCTGACCCTTGTGCCCCTTCCAGAAAAAAATCCTGGATCCGCCCTTGCTTCTAGACGTACACTTTAACTCTAACAGTCAAAACGTGTTGTTCCACAATGATTATGATCCGGTGATAGTAGCCTAAGCTGTGACGTATAATTTCCACCCCAAAATGCAAAACATGGCATTATATTTAGATGCTCGCTTCAAAAGTTAAAATTAGGTACTTGAGTATTTTAAATGTTAAAAACAAACTAAAATACATTTTCTAAATACCAATGTTTATGGACTAAGATTTTATTATACAGAGTGTAATGAAATTTTTGTGATCATGGCTACTTGATAATTACACGTGTTAATGACAACCAAAACCCTTTAATAGGCATTTTAAGCTAAACGGTTGCTCTTACGCTTATAAACTAAGAGTACATTATTTTTGTGTATTTTAATTCTCTTTCAGATAGTAACCTAGAATTTTAAAAATTGTTGCAGATAATAAAGTTAGAACTAAAAAAAATTTTGTAAGATAGGTAAAGTGCCCTTTACAGTCACGTATAGTTTATGAAATCTTTCCTATTAGTGCAGTACATAATAGTAAGTATGTATACCAAAATTCAAATTTATGTCTCTATATTTGTGAAAATTAACAAAAAAATAAAAAATAAAAAATTTAACTTCAAGGCCCTATAACTTCTTACTGAAGGGACTTTGTACTAAGGTATATTAAGTTTAATCGATTTATTATGATACAAGGAATCTATGACTAATCGGTGTCCCATTCTTTTTGGGACACCCTGTATATTTTACTTCACAGCCATGCATTCAACTGTTTATACGACTTTGAAAATAAAAAAACCATTTAAGACCCTCAAGATGATTTAGTCAAAGTTCATTAAAAGTGCTTTGCAAAAATATAAAATTATACAGGGCGTTCCATTTAAAAAGTAGAAATTGTTAAATTTGCAAATGTTGACCACCCTGTATAGCATTAATACCCAGAACCGCTACTCTACACTGAAAAGGCAACTTGAGAAGAAATTTAGTTTTTTGATACCGTCTTCGTTCATTCACTTCTTTTCTGATACTTACAGCAGTCACCTGAAATTCACCATTTTCTGACATAAAATCGTTAATATTTTCAAAACAATTGACATTAGACTGATATAACTTTATATAACGGGTGTTCATAAACAGTCGTCATCCCAGTTGCTTTGAAAAACAAAATGTTATGTCTTTGATTAATTCGTGCAACACAATGAAACGTCATTGAGTACTGTCATAGCGCATCTTTTCTCAATTTTAATAGACATACGTTTCTGAAGTCAAAACCTACTGGGATGACGACTGTTTATGAACACCCGTTATATAAATAATCAGCATTGAGACGTAAATCTGTTAAGCTATTAAAATATGGGCGCCACAATTTTCTGGGTCACCTTGTATAATCAAAAGTATTTTACTAATGTGCACCGTCTTCGTATCTACAACATTTATATAAGCAAATTGTACGTAACTAAATTATATTGTCAACTGCAGTAATGAGGTCACAACAGTTAATACACAACATATGGTTACCACGGCCTAAATGCCCCCGCGAAGAACACCAAACCATGAAATAGCTCGACTTAATCTTAATTGCTGTTCTAAAAATAAACTGATGCCACAGAATCGGTCCATCATAGTTTTGGATACACAATTTAGTCTGACGGTAGGGGGCGCCATCGTTCAACCAAAATGACGAGGTTACAATGTGGGGTGTGCGAACTCTATGAATTATCCACGTTTCTGACCTGAGTGTATGCGAAAAATTACGTATGGAACAAGAGAATACACCTAGACTTAAAATTTGACGTAGAGTTCAAAAAACTGCATTTAATATTGTGGCATCGAGTGTATGAGGTCACAATTTTTGAAGCTGTCACAGTGCAGCGTGATGAACACACCCGAGGTCATAGTAAATGCAGTACAACACACACACACACACACACACACACACACACACACACACACACACACACACACACACACACACACTTCACACAATGGTTGCTGTGCAAGTACAAAAGGCGCCCTCCAACTATGTATCCTGAATCCGGGGCAACTTGAGCATTGTACCGCCAGATCAAGCACATAAAGCACCAGCCTCTACACCGAAAGGTAAAACGAGGTTAACACATACATACAAAAAGAGTATATTGATATCTGATTTATAAAAAGTAAGAGTAAAGAGGATATTATCTAGAAAAAAGTATAATACTCTAAAGAAGAGTATACCTGGTCACCCTACTAGATAGCATATTACTTAATTTCAAATCAAAACCGTTGCACGTTATTTATTTCCTTCTGAAGCTGAAACAAGACATATTAAATTATTTCAAGACAACATGCTTTATATGACATATTGAACTTCTTGCTTTACATGTAATGTAACGGCCAGCTATATCCTCATTTCGTAAACGACAGCGTATATTGATAAAATAATGGGCGTTCAATCTTATTACGACACAAATTGTCTCCGTGGTCAGGTAATATCCAAGCAGGCTAGCGTTTCCGACGTATTTACACGCTGAATCAATATTGACAATTTAATATCTGTAATAGAGCACTGAATTCACTACGAAGAAATGTCGTAGAAGCCTCGGGTAATCGATTATTTATTGTGACCTAGACTGCCTTTGTATAGGGCCATCCATTACGGCAAAGCATTAGAAATAAGTCGAAGCGCCCGGTTTTACGAGGCTTTTAAAGTTTCATGCTCTGCAGGTACTTCCAGACTCCTCTATTAATAGATGTTTCTAAACCTTTTGTTGTACGAGACATTCGTAGATTGCATTACTGAGACAAACAAAAATAGTAACATGTTACATTATCGAACACCTACTGAATTGAAGTTTGTTTCGTCAAAATACTTGCGAAGGCTGTAATTACGACTGATCCAAATTTAAAATGAAGTTCATCCAGTAAGAAATTTCGCCTTCCACGAATATTGATTTCATAATAAAATTGTGGTTTTTCCCATAAGGAATGTCATTAGATATTTAGTTCCTATTATCCAAGAGACTTTTTGACGTATTGGAAAACTGCACTACTTTCCCCATTTAAAATAGTTCCTTTTATTTCAATGCAGTGGCGTAACTTAAATTTTGCTCTGGGGGGTGTTCTGGGAGAGTGACCAACCTTACAATAAGAATTTTAAAAAAATTGAGCGCACCATAAAGTATACTTGATTTAATTTCTAGACGACTTGCGGTAGGTAGGCCTTGATTTAATTTCTTGTTAGTATAGATCACCTAGTTACATTTAAGAATTTATTTTTTGCTTATTATTTGCTTATTAACCAAAAGAAGCCAGAAATAATTATTTGCTAAATAAATAACAACTAAGGTTGCTTTTAAAACAAAATTGTAAGATAATGCATGTCCTTGCAATAACTCTATACCTAATTTATGAAAATGTAAAGTGTCATTTTGACTGTAAAAATTAGTTAGATTACGGGCTACTGCAAGTCCTTTAGAAATGAAAGCAACTATACTGTTTATTTATAAACAATAAAATCATTACAATTGTAATACAAGTTATATAGTAGTAATTCAAGTTTTATTGGTTTTTTTGCTAACTCGTTTATAATTTCATCTACGTTCACCTGCAGTTCTCTGTGAATGGAGAGCATTGCCAATTCATTCAGCCTATATTGCGATGTTGTATTTCGGAGGTAAGTCTTAATTATTGTTAAGGTGGAGAATGATCTTTCAGCTATTGCAGTTGACACAGGAATCGTTGCAAGGATTTGCAGCAACTTGAATATACTTGGAACCATGTCCTTATTGCACGTAGCTAGCGCATCCATTGCTGTCTTATATGGAAGATTTTGTACATTTTGGCAATTTGAACTCAGCAATCACTTCTGAAGGAGGTTCGTTGAGATCGGATTTTAAAAATGGTCGAGTCGGAATTCCGAATGTAATAATTAATATTCAATTATATATTACTAAAATGTAATTTTAGATTTTTTGTTTAAGACGAATTTTAGTTATTCCTAAAGCCTCTGGGGGGTTGTTCCGACACCCATATCACCCCCCATAGTTACGCCACTGTTTCAATGGGCTCAATAAAAAAATTCACCCAGCATAAGAGAGCAATATTTAGTGTATTTAAATAGTCGAATGACAAGCAAACAGATTTACAAATGTTTGATGACAAAATTTGATGAGCTTGTGATGAAGAGTACTGCAGATTAAAGATAACCCGCTACGTACGCCATTAAATATAATCTGTTTAACACGAGGCGATGTATGAAATAAGTAGGAACATCGATTTTCAGTTAGAGTCTAAAGCGCTATCACATCTGATAAACTCACATATCGCTGTTTCCCTTTCCCGATTAACGGCGGTTTCTTATATCGAGTTTCGGAGCACGATTACCTACATGAATAAAGAATGTTCACGTAACGTCAACCTTATAACACGACGTGTTTTCTGAAGGATGTAGCCCGCTGGCAAAATAGCATGTCAAAAATTTTAACGCTAATAATTTATCGGCGAATGCAGAGGATGCCTTTGGTTTCTTCAAAAAATGTAGATTATGTCATGGGGGACACTAAATCTGGTAGTCCTGCAAGTGCCGTATATAGATCAATTACTGCAATTGTTACTTTTTTTGATATTCTATATATGGCCACGAATAACGTGGAAAAAAAGGTTCGAAGAAGCCTTGGAATCCAGAGATATACAAGACGGGGAAAATCAAAATAGGGACGGTTGGCGTACGAAAACCGAAAGACGTCGACAGATGTAATAAAGTCGGATATACATACATCGCCTTTATATTTTTAAATTAGATTTTTTAATTTTTGAGTGGGAGGTGAACCAAGTTCGCGTGCCAGCTGCACTACCCCCAAATTGCACATAGTATATGTATCAATCAATCGTGGTCTCACAATACTACGTAGCTTTTGTGAAGACAGCAACCGCTTGGGCGTTAAAGAGAAGTCGAAAAATTAAGAGTGCACAGAATAATATAAACATAAAAGCTCGAGAACGATATAACATCTCAGGATAATCTTTGCGTCAGTTCGTAGAAAATATTAATGTAATGAACTGAAATTCTTTTAGGCGGGATGATTTGTATTCGGACTACCGTTAAGCGGTCGAGTAACTACTTTGTCAGGGTGGCGAAGAGGCACACCGCCGGGCTGTCAAACCTGAGGTTGCAAGTTCAAATCCCGGTCTTAGCAAGATTTTTAAAAAAGTTAACGAAAGCTACGGACGCAAACTTCTCTCCCTTGCCACCTTTAAATCTAAAATGCCCCATTATCGGAGCTCTGTGGCCCATCCGCATGTTTCATTAACAGAATTAGTAAATTTTTGACTCTTATAAAACCTATTTCCTTCATTTACATTTTACAATAATTAATTTCCGTCTCGCTTTCTTGGTCGTCCTAGATTTCTTTTTACCTCTTCTTTCCTTCTCTGAATATGTTGTAACTATAGGTCTCTGTTGTTCATTGTTCTATCGTGTACGTGGTATACAGATTGGTGGTGGATAATTTGAACACAAGCAATCAAATGAGCTAGAATACAGTATGGGCTTTCTATGCGTTAAACAGAAATAGACTAATATGCGATTGACATCTAGTATCCACAAAATCCATGTGTTTTGTTTTTATAAAACACTGAGTTCTATTATACTAGATTTTAAGTCATATATGTCTATTTCTGTCTAACTCATACAAAGCCCATAAACTATACTCTAGCTCATTTGACTGCCTATATTCACATTATACACCACCAATCTAGTCTGTTGAGTTATTGTCTGATTTTCCTGCGGATTATGATGTTATTCTTCTCCCATTATCTGATGTTAGCATCCAGCATTACCTTCGGTATACTCGTATAAAGCTAGAAGTAAATGCAGCTTTATAAAATTTGTAAAGTCAATAGCTTACAATTATTACCACACCTATTAATTACAAAAATGAAAAATGATTGCTAAGGCTAATAGAATATATTGCTTAAATATACGGATAAACTTTAAAATTGAAATTCCTTCTTCCCTATCGATCTCTCTTCCCTGTTTTTGGACTAATTCACGAATAAAACTTCGTAAATTACGTACTACACAGTGCAATTAGAGATAAGCCCTCTGTCACTTTTTACAGAAATCAGGTGGCAAATAAAGTAGCAAAAGAAAGTGCCTGTCTTTGGAAAATCTGATAACATGTTTAACTGGCATATTTCGAATTATTTCAGTACAAATTGATAAACAAATTTGATTGAATCGGCTTTCAATTATACTACAAGTTACGTCATGTACGCGGACCGATAGGTATACCTAAATATTATTTTGTTTACAATACTCGCAGAGCTATGGGTAGTTTCTACTATCATTACGCGCAACTGAATTAAATAAAAGTGAGACATTTCTAACGAAAAGATGAATCAAAAGTGATAATACTGACAAACCTGCATTTATATCCAAATGATTCTTATTCCTATCTCAAATTGCTCAAGTTTCACGCATATTTTGATTTGTAGTTTACATTCAGTTATACAGTGTAGTTGGCGTTGGTACATAATTATCTGTTCGTTTTAAACACCGCAAAGTACGATTGAACTATAGAGTCACTTTAAATCAGTGAAAAAATAAAACAAACTGGTATAGATAATCTTGATTTAGGTATAGGTCTAACGAAAACTTGACCTTGCTCGACTGAGTGTGTTTACATTAACATTTAATGAAGAGCCAATTTATACATGCGTGTTCTTCATTTCTTGTTAGTAGATTTTAATAATTAGATTTAGTCAAGTGTGTGAAAGAGGATCAGACGCCATTTAATTCTCTTTAACTGTTCTTCTAGTTCTATTAAGAAATCTTCTCTTAATGTGGAGTGTATGTTATGTATATAGTATAAATAAAGAATTTATTTTTCTTGTCGTGAATTCTTTATCATAAATGGCTTCCAAAAGAACAATTGCCGTCACTTTGAATTCACTATTTGAAAAAGTACAGTAAAGCGGTTAATGGCTTGATGAACATGCACGCCTATAAGCTTCATCAGTGTTTAAGTCTTCTTTGAGGGATGTACATTTATGTTAACCTAAAACACAATATAGAAAATTACCACTAAACCGTTATCATTTTGCAAATGCTTTTAGGATTTTTATGATGAAACATACTCCAATCCGTTATTTACATTAAAGGTAACGATTCTGAAGACGTTCTTATAGCCCTATCCCTATTCGAATTCCAGACGCGCAAGTTTTACAACCAACCATAACACTTTTAAAGAACCAAAAACATCCATAAAAGGAAAGGGAAGCACAGTTTCAGCGTTTCACGATGCAAACATATTTAAAAACATGGGACTCTGCAACAGATATGTGATTTTATTTCGGCTACGCTAAATAACTTCGTATACATCCCGCCATGGCCGATTGTAAAATAAAGCAAAATAGATTTGATATTCAACTGCGAGCGTCGAACGCAGTTGCTGGAAATTGAAAATGGGGCTGATATTACGAAAGTTGGATACCGTGCCAAGTTCTCCACTCGACAGAGCAACGGCTTATCGGGCTTTCTGGCCAGTGGTCGCAACCCCATCTCGTCACCGCCGATAATCTTGTGTGACAGGCCACTTACCACCCTGATTTGTGTCGCATTTACCTATTTCTTTTGCTATCCAACTTAATTCGAATGCATACTGTTCGCGCGTGATGCATGAACCTTGGTGGTACAAATTTAGAATGTTAATTTAAGAGAAAGTAACTTGGAATACAAACACATTAATTAACCCGCATTTCAACTAAGTATTTTATCTAATAACGCTACACATCAATCGATAAATAGATTAGCAGTAAAATCACTTTACTATAATAGCTATTTACGTATCATGTACATAATATAGGACTTTACTGGATGAGTATTTTATGGTAAAGCGAGGATAGCGAGCGAGGCCGATAAAGAGTGCGACTCAAATAACGGCATGAATTGCTTACAAACTTTTACGTTCGACTGCACCTTAGAATTTTCTTTTACCTATAATAACATTTGTATTTGACACATTAGATTCATTAGAAAATTCAAGTTGCCATATCAAGAATGCGAGTAACTATTACCGTGGCGTATTAAAGATGAATTAATTTTTTTATTTGCAAAGTTTTCAATTAATAAAATCTCCTTTCTTGATTGCAATAAAATAATTACATTTATTTTGACGATTATTTTGATAATAACTATTGCAATTGACAGACGACCGTTTTACTTAGCTTTAAGGACTAGTGGACGATAAATAATACTATAATGAAGTTTTTATGGAACATAACAGTTGTTTATGTTATAAGAATCGTAACGCAAATCATTCTGATACTAGTAAAGATTGCACGACTTGTACCATAACCATGAGTTACGATCCGATTCGCATACAAAATTCTATGTGCTCGATAAAATTAATAAAGTATCCAAGATGAAAATTAACAAAATTTCGTTAGTACGTTAGTAACGAGTTAGTTATTTACAAATATAATATTTTAAACTTTTTTCTCAGTTCTGTTAGTTGTTATAATTATGCTAGTTCTTCAAGCCCAATATGAGAGATTCGGATAAAAATGTGCCTTCTAATACAGTAGACAACGGAAATGTCGGAAATGCAATTTTCTCTCTTTTACAAGAAAAATCACAATCATTGTAATATTTTGAATTGATTTGTTCTGATTCTATTATGATACTGAGTACTATACCAATAAAATATTATTCATCATAGTACTAAGTCCAATAAAGTATGCCAATATGGATTTCAAACTGACGCTCATAATGCTATCGTTACGGAACGCAAGCAGATAATAATTATTTATGTACCATGAGCGTAAGCAGACGTTTCTTGTTGGCGTCCTGAAAAATAAACACGAAATGTAAGACGAGACGGATGACATATGTACTGCGCGGTAAAACATTAAACCTAGAATTACGCTTATGTATGATGTGCTGTATATGTACTCAGTGCATCTCTATGCCACGGCAGCATGAATGGGAGGAACCTGTGAAATAATGCAATTTTCGAGAGGATATATGGTAGAATGTTCAAGATCTCTTGGACGAACACGTAACCAAATATTGCGGCGAATGCATACTTCCACTGACATTCTAAAGTCCAGAAAAATTAGAAAACTTACTTATTTTGGCTACATAATGCGTAATGCAAAATACCGTATTTTACATTTGACTGCTTAAGATCACATCGTCGCTGCAGAACTTTACATAATGTTACGGAAAAACATCAATTGAACTTTTCAGGGCAACCAGATATAAAACTGTTTTGGACAGTGGCACAAGAAAGAAGAAACCATTTTTTATGTTTGTTTTCTCCCGCGTACAATTTAGAGCGCACACCGCTGATCTTAGACCGTATGACGGTGATGCATTTGCATCAAGTGCAACGCAGGAACCCGCGTCTACGGCGAAAAAAAAGTATCGAGAGATATTAAGCAAAACGCACGTACAGTTTGTGACCGGTGCAAGCTACATGATGCCTTCTAGCTAGCAGAAGTAACTTGAATGTCATTGAGACGCTTTGGTTGTTACCGAATAATTAAAACTGTACTGTTTAATCCCTGGGGGTTCCGTTCTTCGTTTTCGATAATTGGGTTGCCATCGGACTTCGAGAATTAATATTTAACGAACTTCAATTTTTCAGTTGGCTTGGTTTCTTCTCAACCCCGTCTGAATTCCATCATACCCCAGGTTACCTTTCTATAGTCTAATAATTCTTACGACTTCTCGTACGTCTCCGTCTGAGCTGCGACTGTCGTAAACATCTACAGGCTAGAGTAAACAACTCAGTCGCGCCTAACAAACAACAATAATTAGCTTCTACGTCTCTACCTAACTAATATTTAAACCGAAAAGCGTACGCTTTCGTCGTCGTCCCAGTCCATGTTCCACTGAAGCTAGTCGTGCGCACTTTTCAGATTTGTACAGTAATTAGCCTTTTCGCACGTAACACGTTCTATAGTTATGGTGGCAATCCTTCACCTAACTGATTTTTATATAAAGGTATTATTTGCTAGTCTACGCCAGCATCTATAATATAATTTTCCTTAATGTGTGTCTGTGTGTCTGTGGCACAAATTAAAATTTGTGTAGGTTTTGTTTTTCTTATCTTAGCGCTCGGCTCGGAGATTGACCTTTCGCGTATCCTATTTCACGTGCGCGTAGCGCGCAATTTGCTTGTTTGTAATAAATTTTCTCGAAAACCATTAAATTTACCAAAACGTGCTTTTATATCTTTAGTGTAGAAACCGCTCTCTTCTATATTCAGATAAGCAAAACGGTGTAATGCAGTTTTATCTAAACCGGTAGTCGTTTCATAATTCGCAAACCAAGTAAAGGTGTTGGTCGCGCTGACCGTGTCATAAGAACAACATTTTTTGGTAAATGAAAGGACAGATGCTAATGTATCTCGGTGTGAATATTTGGATGGTTAGAGATATATGAACATTCACAGGATAATTTTATAGATAAAATTCGTCCAGCTCTGCGTATTACGTATATAATCTACAGTATCTTTTAATAATACCGAGAAGAACATACTCTGTAACCAAAAGGCACGGAAACGTGGCTTTTGCACCAAGGCAAACTGCGTAGAATTGTTTTTATCCAACTAAAGAAAAATCAGTATGAGATACAAAATGTAATTTTACTGATAAAGCAGAAAAGGCAAGTGTTACAAAGCGACCAATATTTTAATCCGCACATCGGGTTACCGTTAAGTACGCATTGTCCATCCTTGGAAAATTAAACACTTGAATTCTCGATTCCTTAATTGTTATTTGATCACTCACTGCTTATTAAACATAATTTTAATTGGAGTTATCTACCGCTGGAAGTGACGAAATTTAAAGACTATATAGAAGAAGAAATGTTGAAGAATAGCCACTCTTATTCTCAACAATAGTCAATTTAAAAAAATTACACGTTAAGCAAAAAATTGAAAAGTAGTTCTATTGAGCCCCATTATAAAGTTGATGTGTGTTCAAACAAATTTTCAAAAAAGTTCCAATTAACGACACAACCACAAATTCTATTTTTCTATTTGAAGAGATAAATTATTTTTTTGTTATAATTCTGTTAATAATGTCAAAACTGAGGAATGTCGACCACCAATACTCTTTTCGTCTATAAAAGGTAGATATATAAATCGATTTTTAGCCGAATAATTTCTGTGGCTCTTACCACGTGAAGTGTAAACAGCGTCTTTGGTCCATGTCATATTATAGCTCCGATGCTCCGCACCTCGTGCTGTAACATTCACGACACAGGCCAAAAACGTCTGTTTTCGCCCTTGATACATAAATAACCATTTTATCCTCGTTACGTTGTTGGAAGTCAAGTTATTTAATTACATCAAAAATATAAATTTTCGAAGAACACGCGGCAGTTTGTACAATACAATAACTAGAAAAACAAACAATTTTTTCTCTGTAATATAGTTGCTTTAAATAGCATTATTTAGTTTTTGCTCAAGTTTTCTACAAAAATTCAATTTTTTACTGCCTGAAAAACAGGGAATATATAGATTTACTCGCAAATATTTACTCTCCTTTGTACAAATCTCTCCATTAAATATTCACAACTTTTTAATTACTTGATATAAGCAAAATATTATTTGTTTTCAGGATTTTTCTTTGTTCCAAAAGTTTTGATTTTTTGTGAGCGTTTAAAATATTGTAACCAAGATTGATCATCTTATCTCGAAAATCAAGCCATGACCAAGACGCTTCAGAGTTTAGCCTTGACGTTGAAGGGACGATTCATAATCTAAAAGACTAATCTGTTTATAATAATGATGTACTAGAACGTTGAATCAAACGAGAAAACAATATGAAAATTTAAGTACAAATTCCAGCTCGATTTTCCGCCCATTACGGAAGTACAAAGTACCAAGTACTGGAAGGTACTTATCTAAGACAGTCTCTTCCGTGATGACAATAATAAATGTAAATTGTGAGGGTACTTTCTATTTTAGTTCATAGTTATAGATGCGTATATTTCTCCAGTAATGTGCTAGGAGGATTTATACTTAAAAGTTTTATGAAAGATAGTCAGTCAGTCGTAACTGTTCAACTTCCGACCGGCGCAGCTTATTCCCCGCTAGCCACAAACGAAGGGGTAGTTAACGTGTGAATTTGAGCAAATATCACATGCTGAATATCTGAACCAGAAACATGTCCAATCCCTGGAATTTTAATGAAATTCTTAGAATGCATTTAAAACTTCGGGGGCGCGTCAGCGCAATATGCTTATAATATCACAAAACAGTTGGTCTAGATGTCTAGAACAAACCCTTCCAAGTAAAAAGTCGTCTCGTCAACAAGAGTAAAAGGAAAAACGCAAATGCAGCAAAGTTTTGCGATGTTCTGATCGATGCGGCTCTAAAGTAATAGTCATCTCTTCTGCATATGGGAAAATTTTAGAAAACTAATCTAGGTCATAACGTAATTGCTGAATAGACTGTTGGCACTGTTCGGGCTCAGAATATGTAAGCGCAGATATTAAAACTACAGCACTAGACTGAAAATTGGCAACTAAGCTACGTTATCAGTGTTTCTACAAGATTAACGATTTTGGAGGTAATGGAGCGTGGGTCATTAGCTGTTTTTATATATTTTTTATGGTTAATTATAACCGTTTTATGCTTCTTGATTGCCCAAACAATGAAAGCTTACACGTAGCTTTTAGGGTTAAATCGACTTTTCTCTTGTTGCTTTTAGATAATTTACTGTTGTAGCGTTGAATATAGTTTAAGCACCAACGTGCGATAGTTCAGATGTAGTTGAAAGAAGGTTACTGATTTTCATTTGATGTTGGATTCTTAAAAGTGGTATAATCCCGGACGGCCGAGCCTAAGAGTCTCGGCCCCAGTACGACTCTTTTTTAAAGTTATCAAAAGAAGTGGATGCAACTTTCTATTCCTTGCTACCTTCAAATCTAAAATGCTACGTTATGGGTGCTTTCTGCCCCATCCGCGCTCCGCTAACAATACATAAACTCGATTTTAACCCGATTTTCAACATCTAGGTTTCTTAATATTGTTTTCCTGTTTTCTTTCCAAATTTCTTCGAAGTTATCGAGCATATGATGCTATTATGTATATAACATAATAAGACAACGGCCATACCACATTAAAATCACCAGTTCAACAGACTAAGAAGACTTGAGCGAGAAAAAGGCGTTCCATGTTAACCGCATGACGAAGTGTCGAGGGGGTTGCACCTTCACATGTTGTTGTGATTATAATAACGCATAATTTGGTGTGAGATTCTATTTTGAATTTTTTATTTAATAATTTTGTAGCTGAACTGATTCTGAAATCCTTATGGCAATGCACCGAAAACAACTTTTTGCTTCAATACATAAGCTAATGGAATTTGCTCAATTCATAAGGATATACAAAGACAAAACCACTCGAGTAAGGTAAGGGCAACTAATGAGATGTTGAAAGGAAACCTTCGCATCTGAAGGAAGGTGTTATAGGTTCCCACTGCGTTTTCTGTCGCTTTTACAAAAATTTGTGATTTCTCACCGTCGCGTCGGCGTTGTTTATATACAAAGCTAAAAGTCATAAAAGGGATTATATAAGGTTTTATTAAACATTACCCGTAATTCTGTAAATATTAATTGTTAAATCTACAAGCATTTCTAATTAGGTGGATCTAAACACTTACCTCACTTTTATTTTCATTGCTTCCTAACCACCTTAATTTTGTAATTTAAAACTTTTCATACATTTTCATACACTGTTCTTAATAGAGTTAGAAGAAAATAGTTTGCATATTCTGAGATTAACTGCTTGAAAAAATACAATAGAAAATAATTATCGAATATTCAGCCCTTTTGGTTCTGGAACTATAGTAGAAAATGATAAATTTCTACACTTAAATTAGACAAAATATCACAAAACGAAACAGTATTTGTTTATACAAATTTTGCATAAATTATTATATAACTAATACAAATTTTGCATAAATTATTATATAACTAACTTGGCTAGAATTGACATAGGGTAAACCGATGTGGGAGTTATTGGTCAGTTTGTTTTCAATAGGAGACATCATAAATGATTGAAGAACACGTAACTAGTGGAATTTGAGGATTTGGTAAATTTAATGTTTTAACGTTGTATGCAAAGACCGATTTTACATTTCTGAACATTGAAGTACATTGGTAATTTTGAATTCTCTAATTATTGTGTTAATATTATAACTTGCGACACTTGATGCCCATTGTCCTTGTGCTGCTTAAATTAGTTCGTTTGGGATCTCATAAATAGCACTGTTAAACTTTTAACTGCTAACGTCATGCGTTGTCACACATGTAGCAATTTCTACCGGGTGGCCATAAATATCTGATATCACATTAACTTTGGAATCAACACCGCTTTATTAAAGTGATAAATACAACTAAATGTCATTAATGTCATCACAACTAAAATTCCTATCTGTCAAAAATTATTACAGATTGCAATAAGTAATGGAGTTAGAACAGGAGATTTTTATAATCGAGTCGTAGGCTAAACTACAGAATCCAGGGCACATTTCCCTCCTTTTATTGCATTTTATTACATTATATAGGTACCACTACTTTTTGTAATTGAAATATAATACTAACCAACATTTATAAGTAGCTAATTCCATAGCTACCGGGTTCTCAGATATTTATGGCCACCCAGTGTATTGGAGAGAAATCACTTTTTATCTGGTAGTATACGGTGAGAGTTGTTTTCTTAACAGTTTGTTAAAGTAATTTGATTTAAAAATTATTGCCAAATTAATGAAAGAATAAATATTTGATAAAATCTAAGCTTGATGTACAGGTACAATTATAAAAGAGTGAAGTTATTCCCATTTGACCGACATTATTTAGTTAGCGTAGGGTATCTAATACTTAAGCAAATGTTTCAAATTTTTTTAGTTGTTGAACACAACGATCGATCACTACTTTGGACCAGTTTTTTATACATGTGATTGTGATTGCCTTTTACCATTTCGCCTAATAGAACTTTTATTTTACTGTTTCCAGTGTAAGTACAACAATATTAGTACAAATACCGAATCGTTCAATCATTACAAGTTATTGTTTTAGTTGTCTTAATTGATTGTTATTTATGCCAAAAAGAGCCTATATGACGCTAAATGCATCGAGTACGTAATAAGTGATGTAAACTGTTATTACGAGCAGCTCTCAAAAATATTTCTATCGCTACACAGATAAAAAACGCCAGAACCATTTCATATTCCCAGGTAAGGAATGTTCAGTTGATCTAACAAAATTTTGATAGTTCCTTTTTGTAATTATTTTGAACGGTGCTCGAAGCCTAGAGAATTCCAGATAGTGATGGACACTGTTGAAAGACTCTAATGAGCCCTTTTGTTACTGATAATGCAAGATTTGAACTCTGAAAAGTACCATATGGGCAATCCCTTAGTTGAGAATCTCTTCAAAGGAATGCAGATATCAATAACAAGATAAAGAAATGTCGTGTAAGATATTGACTATTTAAAGGCTTATTCTCGAAAAGTTTGTCCTAATAGACCTGATCTAGTAGTTGATCGATGAGAATATAATTGGCTGATTAAAGTCACGGTAATAACCACTGGAACGAAGTTCATTGCCGTTGCAATACTTGGCTAATATTAATTCAAACAGGGGTGGGTCATAAGAGTCCGGTGGGATCAGTATATCATTAGCAAGAGCAAGAGTGCTACTCAGTTTCTGGGCCATAACTAAATCGAGTAAAGAATTGGCCTTGTTTAAAGCAGCGTTAATGTTAAAAGAGGGTGTGAAAGCAAATCATGTTATCTCAATGGAAATAGATTCGTTAGGAGGGCAAGCATTGCTTCCAAACGGCATTCGTAATATTAAAGTTGTCCGCAAGACCCAGTTGGGATGGACATAGATGACAAAGATGAAGCAATTTCTTGTTGATCATTCTACTTTGCCTCCCCCTCCCCCTAAAATTTTACATCCCAGTCCTGAGCTTCTAGCGGCTACGTCACTAATATTTTAATATTATTTCATTTATTTCGACTAAACAGTGTCCGCCAAAAAGTCGGCATACTATGGGAAACATTTTTATTTTTGATTTAAAAAAAAACTTTTTATGTCAATAATTTGTGCTTGTCTAAAAACCTATTTAGCCCCTATCATATATACCGAGTGATTTTTACTTACTTAGAAAATGGATTTTTTCGAAATTGTCAAAATCCGAAAAGTGCTATTTTTCGGATTAAGTTAAATTTCAATGAGATTTTTTGGAGTGTGTTATTTTTAGCTAACTGAACAATCTCAAGGTCAGAAAACCCCAATTTTTTTTTAAATTTTTTTAAAATATTTTTCAAAATTTCACATACCAACATAAATAAAGGAGAACGATCTAAACGTGTGTGTCCGTCACGACAATTGCAGACGCGATGTCACCCATTTGCGTTTGCATACATTTCGCCGTCGCCTCGATTTCGCAACCGGGGCGGAGCCCCGGAGGCCCCTTGGAGAGGGGCGGAGCCCCGAGGGCCACCTTGGAAAGGGGCCGAACCTCGAGAGCCCCCTTGGAGAGGGAAAGAGCCCTGAAGGCCCCCTTGGAGAGGGGCGGGGTCTCGACGGCCCCCTTGGAGAGCGGCGGAGCCCCGAGGGCCCCCTTGGAGAAGGGCCGATCCTCGAGGACCCGCTTGGAGAGGGGCGGGGTCCCGAGGGCCCCCTTGAAGGGGGGCGGGGTCCCGAGGGCCCCCTTGAAGGGGAGCGGGTCCCGAGGGCCCCATTGAAGAGGGGCGCAGCCCCGAGGGCCCCCTTGGAGAGAGGATGAGCCCCGAAAGCCCCCTTGAAGAGGGGCGGATCCCCGACGGCCCCCTTAGAGAGGAGCGGATCCCCCACGGCCCCCTTGGAGAGGGGCGGAGCCCCGAGGGCTTCCTTCTTTGGTCAGGTGGACGGCAGGGGGAGGCAAAGGAGGGGTGTGTAACAGAACAGAATGGCTCAACGTAATAGGCCTAAAAATTGTAAATTAAATAGAATAAACCGCGCAATAGCGCGCGCAGCCCCGTTTATATCTAAATATTTTAAAATGCTTGGATTTGTAAATTGTAAATTATTTCACTGAAACCAATTACAAACCAATACCACCTAAAGAATAAAGGCCCTACGTCATGATGTCAGCGCACGACGGCTGACCATCCGTATGATTCAGCGTTAATCCGCATAGCCGTAGAGTGTTTACATATGTTTATAACTTAAAAAATAAGGGTATCCTGTACCGTCAGCATAAGTAGATATAACTGCTCAGCGATTGAATTTATCCGCTACGATCCTTCAGTCGAACCTTCAGATAAGGGGATTGCATTGGCCAGTTATACCTACCTGTGCTGACGTCAGGCCGGAGCACAGAGGCCTTGTTTTCAGTCGACACTGCCTGAACTCCTGTAGAAAAGGAGTTAACAGTCTTAAACTAAACCCTTAGTCGCACCCCATTTGCTTTTTTTGCAATAAAAAGTGTAAAAGCAATATCAATCACAAAATTTAATAGGTCACATACTACTCTAGGTATAGTTTTCTATACTTACCACCTTGCTCAATTGATTATTATTCATTTTAAAATAATAAATGTTAATCAAAGTATTGGTTGAGTTAATATTCGTTATTTTTTCTTGTTATAAAGATGGCATCCAAGAAAATAAACTAAAGAGCCCTCCTTCTGCATCCCTAATTAAATAATTATTTAGCTTTATTTTAAACCAAATTACAAGGACGCAACACCTCTCTAAAAAATTACAAAACCAGCTTAGTTTTAGTCCATATAATGTTTCCCTTAACAAAATATAATTCGCACGCCTTTGTGTGTTTATTTGAAATTTTGAAACGTTAGTAAATCCCCGTGGCGACAATGCATTTATTTCACAACTACCTGTAACGGTTATTTGCGTGTTTATTTCTGCAATACTAATGGTAAATGACTCACACACACACACACACACACACACACACACACACACACACACACACACACACACACACACACACACACACACACACACACACACACACACACACACACACACACACACACACACACACACACACACACACACACACACACACGCGCACACACACACACACACACACACAATACGAAACACTAACGAGGACCTGTCTATTGAAAAAACTCCAATTATAATTGATAATTGCAATTAACATATATGATCTGTACACACAGCTCACGCGGTAGCCATACTGATCGCCTTTTTAACTGACGTCCGTGAGGTCAGAGAGCTGAGATCTGCGTTCTTTTGGTGGTACTGTACAAACACCGCAGCTTTTTGCAGAGGACGGACGGCCTTATTTTCAAAACGGTTAGCTAAGTAGTTCTAAGGAGTAAAATTTATTTCTGAATTCGTCAAAACGCCTTCAGTCACATTTATTTTGCAAATTCAATAAGATAGGAGAGATAAAAAAAGGCGGTAAATAGATAAATCCGTCTTTGAGTTTATTTGTTGTATTAAAGACTTATTGGCGCCCCCATTCTACCGATTAATTAAAGTTAAGCTGTTGTAATGTAGCTATTCCGTCTTCACTGCTAGCTGATCGGCTCTCAAATGTGCATACCTATGTGATCATGAAGGTTTAAATTTGGTAAAAAATTTAGTATCATGTTCAATTATTTGGAGGCAGTTTTACTAATATTATAGTTACCTACGTATTTACATATTGTATTTTTTATCCTTACGTTAGGGAGGTATCTACCTAAGTAGGTACAATTACAAGAGCTATCTAGATAGGTATTCAATTAGTTTTTCATTTGCGTCTAATAGAGTCATAACTAAAACCCTTGCTCTGTTACTGCCAACATTTTCCAGTAACTGAATGTTTTTACATGATTTTCTTTTCTTACTTTTTTTTAAAGTATGGTCCTTCTTCAGGTATTTTTTTCTGCTTGTTAACATCACTTAAATTTCATATCTTTAAACATACAACTGTCACGAACATGTGTTTTAGATAATTACTGGGAATCTGTGTTGCCATTAAATGTCTTGGGTAGGTTGCAATCCCAAATAGTTTCGTGTACATTCGCTATACCTTTACCACAATTAACTTTAATAATATAGAAGTAATGGCAATTGTTCTTATTTAATTCGGATACAGTAGACTAAGAAATCGAAAAACTACGTAGTTTTCCAAAGTTACTTTGCTTTATGCAGCAACTACGGGTGACAAATAAAACCAGAAACATAAATACAGATTAAAATATTCTTCACGATTTAGCAATATTGTAAATACATGGTGTTCCTCTAAAGCTTCAGGTAACCTTTTCTATCATAAAAGATAAACACAAAACTGCAAAAAATGTCCTGTGCAGCTTAGTTTTCTTGTAGGGTGCGGTTATCTCCAACAGCAAATTATAAGGAACTATAAAGAAAACTTAAATAAAACGCATAAATTGTCAATAGGAAATATATGTAAAATAAAAATTATTGACTAATTAATTTTAACTATTAGTATTTCGTTTTTGAAATGATGTTAAAAGATAAGAAATTGTGTTAAAATTAAACAAAACAACAATGCATATATATGGAGACCTAATATGAATAAAAAATAAAAATGAAATCAAATTTTAACTGTCAATTGTGCCATCAGATTTATTCCAGACTGTAATTTCACTGGCATTTGATTTGCTTCAACGATAATTTGTCTTTGTACCATGGAGTACGCGGCATATGAATATGTAGACATAATATGCGTTTTAGGAAACTGTCAAAGAACTATTAATGAAGCTGCAAGGGTGTACGCTATACGTTTTCCCAACAGAAGGCATCCCTCTCATACTGTGATAAGAGCTGCAAATCGAGGACTAAGAGAAACTGAAACCATTATTCCAGCTCATGATATGAACGGAGGTCGTCCAAGAATAAGGAAACCCAACTTAAAGAAAAACGTTTTAGAAATAGTAGTTGAAAATCCAGGAACTAGTGCACGAAGTATTTCTAGAAATATGTGTGTTTTTAAAACTCATGCACATAGGATTTTAAAAGATGATGGACTGTATCCTTATCACAAAACAAAAGTTTAGAATTTATTGCAGGAAGACCATCCACATCGATTTACCTTTTGCGAGGGGTTGGTAGAACCCCATAGAAGAAATCCTTTGTTTATAACTAATGTGGTATGAATGGACGAAGCTACAATTACAAGAAAAGGCATCTTTAACTGTCACAACAAACGCGATTGGGCCAATGACAATCCTCATGAAGTTCACGAAAGAAATTAAGGTCTACACATTATCCTTTTGCTGTGACGTAACAATTTTCTCTCTTTATTTAACTATAAGAAACTGGACGAAACAAAAATTCTGCAGTTTTTGGTGACGTCCGCTTTAAGTATGGCTTGTTTTATAATACTGTCAATGTGACATTTGTCCAAAATGACAGTAAAATAACGCGCAACAACAAGCAAGCGAGCAAGCCTAAAATCTTATTTTAAGCGTTAGAGACTTCTTCGAAGAGGAGAAACGTCAGATTACATACGTCAAGAATGTCTTGGTTTGATTAATGTGCTATTTAGAGCATCCCTTACATTAAAGGTTAGGTAATGTCAAATTCTTTCTAAAGTCTACTACCTGCGATCTAATTGATCTTTTTGAATTTCGAAGCAATATAAGACATATGTTTTAAACGTTATGTTTTGTTATTTCTGACGTCACAGAAAAAGGGTAATGTGTAGACTTTACAAGGTACGTTTTTCAGTAAATGTATGGGCATGAATACTTGAAGACAGGCTGATTGGTCTTTTTATACTTCCTGAAAGACTAAATGCAAAAAATTATTTAGAATCCTTAAATAATAACCTTCCGGGTCTACTGGAGGATATTGCTTTTGCCCTCCGGGGCGATATGTGGGTACAGCTTGATGGTGCACCATCACATGCAGGTGTGGTTCGGCATGGTTTAACGACCATTACTCTGCAAATGGATCGGTCGTGGAGCTCTAAGAGCTTGGCCAGCGAGAAGTCCGGATTTAATACCTTTGGACTTTTTCCTGTGGAGACAGTTAAAGAATTTGGTTGATGTTATTCCTGTCCAAACTCGATAAGACCTTACTGATCGATTTCATGAAGCAGCTACCGCCATTAACCCCAGAATGTTGCAGCGTGTTCAAGATGTAATTATTGTGCGTGCACGCAAGAGCTGCGAAGCTAATGAGAGACACTTTAAAAACGTTTTACTATAAGGTAATGTTTTTTTTTAAATTTTAATAATACTTATTAGGTCATTTAAATTCCTAACGGTGTTGTCAAATTTAATTTTCTTTTAATGCTTCGTATGAGGAAACTAGACGCTGTAGAGAGTTTGTGTTGATAATTTTTGAGTTTTCATGGGTTACCGAAGTCTGCTACCTAAAGATTTAGTGGGAGTTGCGGGACACCCTGTATAAACGGCCATGGTGATATTTATATTTAAATCATATCTAGTCGGTTATGAAATTAAATAACTGAATAATACATAGTCTAATGTACACCTATAATATCTCAGTGCTAAGTACGTTCAAGTGATAATAAATACTAAAAGCTTAAGAAGCAACAGTAGATAAGTGTTTCAGTTAAAAAAATACAGTTGTGTCATGAGTTAGTACACATACAATTCTCTGATATTCATTGTTTCAGTGACGGAATTCGGGCAGCGGAATAATAAATGATAGATAATAATATTATTTCTATAACAATACGGCTCTCCTCGGACGCTGTTTTCGATATCAGATATTAAACATTGATAATTCCTTACCTGACCATCTAAAAATCGCTTCAATATTTAAAAAAAAGTCATACCATATTTTTCGAACCGACAGAACTTATAACTGTAACTAAATAAAGAGTGTTGATCCACATTTTTTATTTGATTGCTGTAACTTCTAGAGTGCTACTCGCAGAATATTAATATTTAAGTTAGTTTTAGGCATTTTATCTGTATGATTTTGTTTTGTCCAAGTGGATGGTCAGGTATTAGGCCTGAACTTGCACCTTGTGATTTCCCAAAAGAAACTATATTTCTGTTCTTCTAACATGGTCATGTTTCCTATTTCGTTTTGTTATATTGAAAATAATGGCAATATTATTATTTCTGCAGAATATGCACAAAGCTTTGGGCGTGCTTCTTATCAATGAAACATTTTAAAAAGTTTTTGCTTAGGATTTTATCAGATGAAACTAGTTTTACGGTTGTAGTAAAATATATGATTTAAATTTAATTGTGAAAAGCTGGATATTCGAAATAATAATTACCAAATTGTATCTGCAATAATGTGACTGGTAAATTCTCAGAATTCTCATTTCTATTAAATCACGACGAAGTGGTTCACACAACCGAAACATCAACATACCTGAGTAACATACACATGTGTACTTCACGTTTACGCAAATTGATTCTGAACTTACTTTTGCCAGGGCCCACTTAGTTTCTCCTGGTTGCAGGTTTTTTTTAAATATGCAATAAATCCATCACGTACGTGCAGTAACTTCGGCTAATTTTGGTTGAGTAAAGTTTGGCTAAAAATAAATAAAATCAATATGGCGTAGGTACACATGTGCGCCGTTTTCAGTACCACGATGTGAAATAGATACTTCACACAAATTCTAAATTTAATAGTAAAGTGGCGTAGGTCGAGTGAAGGTGATGGACACTGGAACAATCAAATAAACTCCGTGCAGTTTCATAGCGTTTATTGCTTTTGTTTTCATGTTAAATATGTACAACGATACAAAATTGTCATACTATCAAAATGTAAAAGGGTTAAAATTATGATACGCAATTTCAAGTTACAAAATAACGCCTTTACCATAAAATAGTTTTTATTTTTCCACATGCTCCTTCATGTTACAAATATACAAACCAGAAATGAATGGGAGGGGTGCTACCGTAACAACAATGGTTCGAGGTACATGATTAATCTATTGTCAGTTAGCTAACAACGTGTAAAACTACAGGTAACCACTAGTGTTTACACGAACAACATTTACGTTCTTGCGAACGTCTGTGACGTTTCTTGGGCATCACTCTAATTATCAGTCGGCTGCGCACACTTCGGTGGAGAGCGTTGTCGACGAGATTTCCTCGTCACTTCCTCCATGTCTGGTCGGGCGACCGCGAAGGAGTCCACAACTAACGTAATTTCACGTCCACCATGAACACGAGCGCACCTGGAGGACGGGGAAGACGACGGCGACGGAGGACCGGCGGCACGCGCGGGCTACGAGTGCGGCGGGTCGCCCATGGTCTGCCCCACCACGATGATGATGACTATGAAGACGGCTAGCAGCACGAGGATGCAGCAGATCGCGACGGCCACCATGGTGTGCGTTGGTGCGCCGCGAACTGCGAGAAAGCGAACGGCCGGAGCCGCCCCACCCGCCTCTCGCGGGGATGAAATATTGATTCGGCGGCCCTTGGCGCTAGCAAATGGCCAAAGTTACAAGCCCGAGGCCGGGTGGCGACACGAGAGCGCGCTCTCGAGGTGCCAATCGATGGATTCGCCGCCGCCGCCACAATCCGCGTCCTTAGCGTTTCGATACGACGTCCCTCGGCGCTACCTTCCACCCCCCGACCGACGGTATTTACCTTACATCGCGCTGGTCATTACCTACCGCAAACACGAGGCTCCGCTGATTTAGTATGAGACGCTGCCCCAATACTCAGACGTATGCCGAAGAGGCTTTCGCGGAACAACTGCTTGTCAAAATCCCCTGGTTCTATTTGAGGTTAGTGGAACGTCTTCCTCCCACTTGCCGTGCACAGTGGCGGACTAGCAGCGATGTGGCCCACTGGACAACAACTATTGTGGCTTCCCAAAAACCAGTAATTTTTTCAAACGTAACAACAGGCTGTCCTTAATAGGCTCAAAATAAGGCACAAGTCCATGTTCTGCTTCAAAGTCCCTTGAAAAACCAACTAATTTTGCTTACAGCAATAGAGCGCCCTTGGATCCATTTATATGATATTTGGTATGACACTTCATGCAGATATACCTCCTCTTTGAAGATCTTCTTCCTCTTATATTACGGCAGTAGCCTGTTTAATTCCATACAAACTTCTGGTTCTATCAGTCCTCTTTCCTCGTAAGCAGGGGAGGTAGCTAGCTTTGCCCGTCGAAATTGAGGAAGAGTTCCTTCGTTAGGGGTTAACAACTTTTTTTAACTTTAGGATTAAGTCAGATCAGCGTTGATTCGCTACACATGACTGATTTGTCTATTGTTTTTATTTGGCACTATGTTTAATAGCAGAAGCCTCACTATAACTCTGATTTAATTTGTAATTTTGCCCAATTATTATTATTATCAGTCACTCTCACTAGAGGTCAAGTAAACGTCCTGAGGAAGTTTTCGTTTAAGCCGTGTGTGTATATTTCGGCGACCGGTGCCAAATGTTCTTGCACTAGTACAGTTTGTTATGTTATGAAAATAGGTTTTACCAGTATTCTTAATATATTCCTCAATTGTCTGGATCCCTGATTCACGATGCAACTGCGAATTTCGTAGGTACCAAGGGGCGTTAAAGATGATACGTAGTATTTTATTTTGGTATGTTTGCAATTTATTAATATGCGTCTTAGATGTAGCTCCCCAAACTTGGCTGGCATAAGTGATAATGGGTCGAAGAATTGATTTATATATCAGCAAACCGCATTCTGGTTTAAGCGGAGATTTTTTATTTATAATGGGATACAACATTGCTAGACGGACATAACCCTGGTTTAGCTTCTTATTAATGTGTATAGACCAAGTAAGCCTTTTGTCTAAATACACTCCTAAATATTTGATAGCACCGTCAGCGGGATTCCATTCTATTGTTTGATCATTAATAATGATGTTTTGCGGTAAAGTGGGTTGACGCAGGGTAAATATTTTAGCTTGACATTTGGCTGCATTGAAATTAATACACTATTTGTTGAACCAGTTGTTAAGGATGTTGATGGTTTCTTGTAGATTTCGCATTGCTACCAGGATATCGTAGTTTTGGGATATGAGCGCTGTGTCATCAGCATACATTGCAACCGTGGTATTGGGAGATTCTGGTAGATCATGTACGAAAATATTGAAGAGAGTCGGTCCCAGGATAGATCCTTGCGGCACTCCAGCTTTGATGTTTTTCTTAGCTGATAAAGTTGAATTTATCCTAACAGCGAATGAGCGGTTTGACAAAAAGGAATTTATTATACAGAAAATATATTTAGGTATTCCAGCTTTGAGCAGCTTATATAATAAACCGTCTATCCATACGCGGTCAAATGCCTGTGCGATATCGAGAAATACAGCTACGGTATTCATTTTATTTTCAAATCCTCCTTCGATGATTTCTGTAATTCGGGAGAGTTGATGGACAGTAGAATGTTTTTTCCTGAAGCCGTATTGAAATGAAGGAAGTATATGGTTACTTTCAAGGGATTTAGTTAGACGATCCAGAACTACTTTCTCTAAGATTTTGGCCATCGTAGGTAGAAGACTAATGGGCCGGTAATTTGAAGGGTCTTTATGATTTTTGCTGGGTTTTGGGAAAAGGAGTATATGTGCGTGCTTCCAGGTGGTCGGGAAATATCCAATTCTAAGACAGGCGTTAAATAGTATTGTGAGGTACGTCAAGATTTTTATTGGTAGGTTTTTTAGGACTACATTAGGGATGAGGTCGTGTCCTGGACATTTTTTGACGGGAAGTTTGTTGATATACAGGGTGTTATTTAAGTACGTGGCCAAACTTCAAGAGGTAATTCTTTCAGTGATTCTAAGACGAAAAGTTTATATAAACATAGGTCCGGTAATGCTTCGTTTTCAAGATACAGGGTGTCAAACTTTTTTTAAAATATCATTTTTTCGTAAAAATTTTAATAATCCTTCAACCGATTTTGTTGAAATTTGTCAGTGTTATTTATGGTAGAAAGGGGCTAATTTAGCCCTAACTAGATTAAAATTATTAAATTCAGTGGTGTCCTGGCGGGCACCTTAACCAATATTTTTGACAAAAAAGTGTGCGCCACTGACTTCTTTAGAACTCTTATATTTTTTTTCGCATTAAGCAGCTAAAAATACAACTTTTTGTCTCTTTATTTTTTGTATCTTGCTCTGTTTTCGACAAAAAAAATAAAAATAACTATTGCATGTCCATGGACAGCAAAAAAACATTTTTTAATAATTAATAAAACACAAAAAATATTTTTTAGCTAGCATTAATTGTTATAACAATTTCTAAGACTAAAATAGACTATTGATATGGAGAAAAAATAACAGGTACACCCCAGTTTTTAATAGTTTGGTAGTTTTAGTTTTTTATTATGTTGTCCCAGAGACATGCAATAAAGTGATTTTTATTTTTTTTCTCAAAAACGGAGCAAGATACGAAAAAAAATAAAGAGACAAAAAAGTTGTATTTTTAGCTACTTAATGCGAAAAAAAATATAAAAGTTCTAAATAAGTCAGTGGCGTACATTTTTTTGTCAAAAATATTGGTTAAGGTGCCCCCCGGGACGCCACTGAACTTAATAATTTTAATCTAGTTAGGGCTAAATTAGCCCCTTTCTACCATAAATAACACTGACAAATTTCAACAAAATTGACTGAAGGATTATTAAAATTTTTACGAAAAAATGATTTTTTAAAAAAAGTTTGACACCCTGTATCTTGAAAACGAAGCATTACCGGACCTATGTTTATATAAACTTTTCGTCTTAGAATCACTCAAAGAACTACCTCTTGAAGTTTGGCCACGTACTTAAATAACACCCTGTATGTTTGCAACTCAGTTGGAGATGTCGGTGTTATCAGTCCAGGGTTCTTTGGGAAATTTGTAATAATTTCAGAGCTGATTTCTTCCGCAAATTCTCTGTTTTCGTCCAATATGCGTGTAGTAAATGTATTCTCCAATTGGTCGGCAAAAATATTACACTTTTCTTGGTCTGTGGCATAAATTTCGTTATTGACTCTGATGGTGGGTATCTGAGGTTGTTGCTTCAATATTCTTTTAGTTGCTTGCCACATAGTAGGATCTCTTGGTTGCAGCTCCGATATGTAGCGTTTATAGTTGTTAATTCTATAGTTATCTAGAGCAAGTTTTACTTCACGTGTGGCACGATTCAGTTGTGTTTTGATTAGTGCGTCTCTGGTTCTAGCCCATAGTCGCCGTAATCTATTTTTATTGTTGATAAGAGTGAGAATGGGTTTCGGAGGAATTCCATAGTTGAATTTTCGTTTGATTTGGATAGTAGTTGCATGTGTTACAGCGGTGCTTATTGCAGTAGTTAGTTTGTAAATTTCGTCATCAATTTCTTCGGGAGATTCTATAGATGTAGGACATGATGTGATGTCTTTCAGCCGATCTTGGAAGACGGTCCAGTCGACGTGGCCTTTTATTAGTCTCGGCATTGTATTTTTGGTTAACGGTGTGCTGTTGAACGAAACCAAAACAGGAACGTGGTCTGAATCTAATTCCATTAAAACAGTTTGTGATATTGGTAAACGGAAATTTTTGAGCAAACATATGTCCAAAATATCGGGATGATGGTCTATTCGGTATGGGTGGTAGGTTGGTTCAGTTGGAGCAGACAGTTGAATTGCATGATTGGATATGAAGGCATGCAGTCTACTTCCACTAGGATTATTGGTTCTACATCCCCAAAGAGTGCTTTTTGAATTATAATCACCTATAGCAAGAGTTGGAGTATTGCCTTGAAATAGTGTTGCAATATCAGCTTCCAGCAACCTTTTATTGGGTTGTTTATAGACAGCAATGATGATGACATTTTCGTTGCTTTTTAGATTTAAATTAACAGCAACGACTTCCAGGTTAGTGATTCCTGTTAGTTCGTAATGATGTGCAGATAACGAACGTTTGATAATTATTGCGACACCACCAGATGCAAAATTCGTTTCACGGTCCTGTCGGTAAACATGATACTGTGGGATTTTAAAATTTTCCCCGTCTGCTAAATGCGTTTCTGTAACAACTAAAATGTCGATGTTGTGTCTAGCTAAGAATGCTATAATTAGTGATCTTTGTTTATTTAAACCATTGGCGTTAAAATTTCCAATGGTGAGATTTGATAAAATATGCTTTAAATTAGCCATTGAGAAGGGATGGAATAAGTGAAAATATAAATGATTTAATTTGTTCGTGAAATGGAGTTAAAAGGGTCCAAATAGATGTAATTAGTTCGGAAATTGATGATGACTGTGAGGAGTAAGGAGTAGGTTGATGAGGGTGGTTCTCTGGTGATTGGGCAGCTGCATGGGCGTAGGTCGTGCCTGGAGTTGTGTAATGGTAGAGGTTGTGCTTTTGTACTGCAGTTGTACGTTGCGGCAGATATTTCTTTTTATTAGAGTTAATGTAATAACTGCAACCTCTGTAGTTGGCAGGGTGTTCGCCTCCACAATTTACACACTGTGGTTTTTGTGTCTGTGTTTTGGTACACTTCGAGTAGTGGTGTGAGCCTGTACATTTCACGCATCGAGGGCTAAGATGGCAGTAGTTTTTTGTATGACCCAATCGTTGGCAGTTTGTACATTGTGGAGTGTCTCTGCTGGAGCGCCGGGGTTCGATACTTATTATGCAATGTAGTCGTTTGGTGACTTTATAGATTTCTTTAGACTTGTCGTTTTTAGTAAGTTCGAGTGCACAAATGGGTATAGGTTTTTTGTCTTTAAGTAGTCTAGTTACACGAACGACAGAAAATTGTTTGGATATGAGTTCACTCCTGATTTCTTCAGTAGTTATTGATATGGGAACGTTTCTTATAATAACTGACAAGTTTGCGGTCTCGGGGTTGCGGAAGGTAAAGTAAGTAATCTTATCTTTATTGTTGTCGTAGAAACTAGTTAGTAGGCGATAATCGTCAATGTCTGTCAAGTTCACGCGCATTTTTGACCCTTGGTTAGTAAGTGTAAATTCTTTTTTTACAACAGATTTTATATCTGTAATTACTGCTTGGTAGTTGTTGGCATTAAGCAAAAAGATTGGCTGTATTTTAGGACTGGTGATATTTGGCGTTTCTGTCGCTGTACTTTCATTTGCAGGATCAATATGTGCTGGCAGATAATATTTATTTTGGTTAAGCAGGTCACTGTTATCAAATGAGTATTTCTTGTTACAATTGTCAGCTGCGGGCGATGTGTTTGGTCGTTTATTGCTGTTGGTTATGTTGTCGTCTTTTGCTGTTATGCTGGTTTCCATATCCTCGGATGCGTTTGAATTTTTATAAATTAATGTTGGTTGTTTAAGATTTGTATGTGACATAGTTATTTTTGATGTGAAAACGTTTTTAATAGCTGGTGCGACTGGCGTAGCCAAAGGCTAACCCTGTATTAGAAGTTTAATTACTTTTTTTTTATTGCGGATTGAGACGGGATTACAAGTTAAGTTTAAAAAGGAGGGATAAACCCTGTTCATACAGTTAATATTGACTCAAGGGGTTAACAACTACCACAGGTGTTAGCATGGTAACAGGACGGCGTAATATTTAAAATCCCTACGTAGTTACGAGGAATTGAACACAGTCCTGTCGCTTGAGAGTGAAGCATATTTCCCGATCGGCTATCCTTTTTTTTTTGAAGATGATATTGTTTAGTATCAGTGGAACCAATACTGGTTCAAAAACAAGGTCTCAGCTCTTCGGCCTGCTGTCAGCACAAGAAAGCCGAATTGGCCAATGATTGAATTTATTCCGCTCTGACTCGTGATAAGAGGCTCTATGTGGCTAATTTGGCCTTCTTGTGCTGACGTCAGGCCGGAGAGCTGAAGCCATGTTTGTCATCCGGTATTGGTGGAGCAATAGTGGATGAATACCACGGCCGACGACTAGAAAGAGTAAATAATTTTTGATATCTGTTACGATTAGACGAAAAAACAATTAAATCTGAACGGCTGCGCCATGTTTTGTTGGAAGCCAATATCATCTCAAGAGCTACATACTATATACCTATACCGAGTGTCATACTAAATATCATCCAAATCGATCCAAGCGTTCTATTGTTATAAAGCAAGTTTAAACTTTTAGATCAAAATACAAAGTACTGTAAGAAAATAGTCTATTCAGTTTGGATTTATATTTTGTTTAGGAGATATAATCGCAAATTACATTTGATAAATGGGAACCACTTGAAAGTGTGTTTTCGTGTCTCTACAATGATATCAGGATATTACACCTACACACTTAAACAAAACAGAAACACTGCACAAAGACGAAATTAGTTAAATAGATTCAAGAATTCATGGCAGAGAAAAAATAATTTCTTTATTATACGCCTTATTCTTTCTTGAATTACTTTTTTGTCAACATAAGAAAATAATTTGTATTGCGTCTAGAAATTTTAACGTGTGTTCAATAAGTGTTTATATCCTGGGCGGCCATGAATTATAAATTGCATGTATGTGTCCGTCTCTATACCGTCTAGTGTTAAATAAAACAATATAGATAACAATATCTTTTCCTTCTTGAGGGCAGCAATTCTAAAGAAAGCATAGAAACTACCATCATCAACATCAAAGGTAACAACGGATCGTTCGTTGTAGCAGTAATATTTACAGTGGACTCAGACATTAAAAAAACATCAATATGAATCATTTTTTCTAAAAGTAAGGAACAAGTTTAAAGCCGAAGGGAAGGGGGTTGCAATACAAAACATAGAGTAGAAGAAAAGGAGTTACACAAAATCATGTTAACAAATTACTACAATCAATAGTCACCAATAGAGGCTACCCATTGTAAAAAACAGATTAAGGGCCGATTCTACAATGCAAGTATATACCTGGAATAAGCTATCCGAGGTATAATTGTCATAGTTTTCTTTGTTACAACTATCGTTTCTAGGGTATTTATTCCCCGGATAACTTTATCCTTGGATTGTAGAATCGGGCCTATTAATAGGTTAACTAGACAACTAGTGTTGACAACGCCATCACGGAATCGGGAAACTGAACTTTTTTTCCGTAAGTAAGTGTATGTATAGTCTTGATAGTATATTAAAATATAAATATCTGTCCAAAACAAGCTAAATTAGCATATGTGAATCTGTAACCAGACTTGTAGTCACATGGATGCGCAGCATGGAGACTTACACAACAACCGGAATCTTTTCTGAAAGGAATGTACCTGGAAAAATATTTGGACCAGTACCAGTCTACGACAAAGATACATAAGGTCGAAGAATACGCTTAAACTACGAACTAAAACAAATGTTTTAAGATTAAGATCTAGCAGGGTAGATGGAAAGACCAAGAATAAAACGGTTAGGAGATTTCCGTCGCATTCCGATCAAACTAGCAGTGAGGCCCATCTTCGAAAACATACCAAAAGACCTAAAGGAAGACCCAGAACACGAGGCGCGTCAGTGTTATAAACGATCTAATCAACCTAGCAGTGTATAACCCGACCACCTCAGCGCAGTTTCTATTTATTCGGCTGCTTTACCATTTTCGTTCTATATTTTTCTATCTTGTGTTAGTTGCTATCTGCTGCTTCTTTGATCTTGTCATTTCATATTCTTCTTGTTCTTTCCGCTTTGTTTTTCCTTTATAATTTGGTTTTGTATACTCTTTTTGCAGGCTTTTCATCCGGCATACGAAACAAATGCCAAAAGCAGCACAGCCGTCCTTATACTATTATGTGGTTTATGAATTTAATGTTTAGTTGCTATCTGTATGTGTTGTTCTTTATTCTTCCGTTCCTCATTTTACCATCTATTTTCATCAAAAGATGCATTTCCATTGTATTTATTCGTTGTTCTCATCACGTCAACATACTTACTATTTTTGCAAACATTCATTTACATTCTTGTCAATCCCATCGTTGCTTTATATCATTGATCCTAGGTATTTATAACGGTCTACCTGTTCTACATTTTCCCTGTAGCCTTATATTACGGGTATTATTTTCAATTGAGACCTTTTATTTTATCTATATTGACGTGAATACTGATACCGTAACATCATATTATAATAATAATGTGAAAGAAACTGTTAGATCATTTTTTAAATTCACAACAGTTGAATAAATTGAAGTGCTTAAAATTATCTCGTCCATTACAACCACTGCTACTGCATATGATGGTATTAGTATTCAAATTATTAAACTGTGCGTTCCATTTCTTTTGCCAGTTATATCACACTTAATCAATTTCTGCCTAATTAATTCAGTTTTTCCTAATATATGGAAACGTGCTGTTGTGATACCTGTGCCAAAAGTAAATCCTCCAGTAGAGTTGAAAGATTTCAGACCGATCAGTATTTTACCTGTATTATCCAAAGTACTGAAAAAAGTCATGGAGCAGCAGCTACGCCAACACTTGAATTTGAATAACATTTTGCCTGTTACACAATCTGGCTTCAGAAAGGGACATAGCTGTGCTACAGCGCTGTTACATATAACTGATGACATTATCTCAGCTACGGATATAGGTAAAGTAACTGCTCTTATCTTGTTGGATTACTCCAATGCATTCGATACAATTAACCATAATATTCTGTTGTCTATCTGTCATTACATAGGTTGTTTGCCAAATGCAATTTCTTTACTAAGTAACTGTTTATCAAATCGCTCGCAATCCGTTAAAGTGACTATGAAGTTTTGCAGCAATACAACAGGCGTTCCACAAGGATCTATTCTTGGGCCTCTTCTATTTACAATCTATATCTCACACTTCCCATCTACGTTAAACTTTTGTGCATCTCATTTTTACGCTGATGACTCGCAGCTCTATTTTTCTTTTAATATTCAAGACATTATTACTGCTAATAAGCGTATAAATGAAGATCTGGAAAAGCTAGCTGCCATTTCGCATCAACATGCACTTAAGCTTAACGGGGAGAAATCGGCGGTAATATTTTTTGGCAAAAAGGCTCAAATCGAAATAGCAAAAAGTCAAATGATTTTTAAAATAAATAATAATCCAATACCTGGTGTTAACAGTGTAAAAAACCTAGGTGTAATTCTCGACTCGACATTACGTTTCAAAAAACACATATCAAAATGTATGCAAAAAGCATATTGTAATTTAAAGGCAATTTTTGCAAATCGTCACCTATTTAATACACAAGTCAAAACCATTTTATGTAATAATCTAGTTCTATCTCAGGTTGATTATGGCGATGTAGTGTATGGACCATGTCTTGATGCACATGACAAAGCCAGGTTACAAAAACTACAAAATGCGTGCTTACGTCTTATCTTTGTTATAAGAAAATATAATAAAATTTCGTATACATTAAAAGAAGTTAAATGGTTAAATACGTTCAATAGGAGATCATTGTGCACGTCTATTTCGTAAATTTATTTTGTATAAAACTCCTCCATATTTGTATAATAAGATATCATTTCGTACAGATGTACATAACTTGAACTTGAGGTTTAGGGGCAATGTCAGTATTCCATTACGCTACTCTGAGAAAACGCCGTTTTGTTTATAATTTTGCAAAATGGTATAATGGCTTACCGCGAGACCTCAAATTAACACCGACTTCTTGTTTTCGGTCACGGATCAATACGCAATGATCAAACCTAACTAATATACTATCTTTATTTGTTTTATAAACTTCACTGAATTTTAAATGTGAATGGGGAACACAATGTAAAGCTGGATTTAGGAATTTTAACATAGGATTAAGTGGTAGAGCAACTGCAGATTTTTTTTTCATTCTGCAGGTGAACTTCGCCTTGCTCAGTATTTTATTTTGTTTATGGGTTAATGTATGTATTTTCTTTTTAATTAATAAAAGCATATTATTATTATTATTATTATTTTCATATGTATCTTATGCAATTCTTTCTGGAGCACTTGCAGATGGTGTTGTATTTTTTATGAGTTCGCCAGAATGACAAGTCATCTGTGAACCTCAATTCCATTAGATTTTCCAATATTCTCGTTTTAATCTCTTCATCTTTTCGTTAGCCCCTTTTTTAGCACAATCTATTACAGTCAAATAGTAATGGACTCAGTACACATCCCTCTTTAACCTATTTCTTTGTTACAAATTCGTTCGATTCTTCATCTTTAAGTTTTCCATATGTATCTTATCTTCCTATTCTATCAAATGCTTTGTCAAGGTCTATAGAACAAACGTGAATATCTCTTTTTCTTTTTATAAGTTTTTCACTGGTTTATCTTATTGCAAATATTAGATATTGTATACTTCTTCTACCTCTAAATCCGCATTATGTATTCTCAATTAGCATTTCAATTTTTTTGCTTATTCTATCCTTTACTATTCTGGCCAGTAGCTTTCATGTGCCACGTTATCCCCCTATACTTGTTGCAGTTACATTGGCAGTAGAATAGAATTCCTGGAGAACCGTTTTCTCTCTATTACCTATCTCATTTATTATTTTAATCTTTTGTTAATTTTTGTGTATTTAACCATTTGAATAATATTGTTTTTGTCTGACGTTAATTGTATCTTACTTACGACATCCGTTACTTTTCCACCTCAGTAGGTTCTATTTCCTCATTTATTTCCTTTTTCCCCTCTGTCATCCTTATATCCTTTGTCTCATGTATTTCTGTTAATTCTCTAAAATATTGTTTCAATCTTTCAGTTACTTTATCTTCGTTTGTGATTATATTTTCGTCTTTATCCTTTATATTTGCCATACTATATGCTTTTTCCTTTCTTAGTTGTTATAGAGACATATAAAATAATATTTGATTATATTTATAATTTTTTGCCGTCTTTTGTTTGAATTTTACTCACGAACCTTGTTTAGATGTTCTGCCCGCTATTTTTACTTATTTTTTTAGTTTGCGTGTATTCTTCGTCGTCCTCAAGTCTTTTTGTGCTTTAATATATTTTTTTAGTTTATTTCACTTTTTTTGTTTACTAATTTTCGGTTTTTCGTGATATACGAGTTCTTTAAGTGTATAACTCTTTAATTTTCTTTTATTTTCACTTGCTTTTATCGTTACTTTTACATCGGTTGCCTTCTTTAATTTTTTTGCTTATTAAGAAGTAGTCAATTATTGACTTTCCGTTTCTATTTTGTTCTACCCTCGTATATTTGCGAATGTTCTTCTTCTTTTCCAGTATATTTCTTTATCCCTGGATTTTGTTTGCCTAATTCCCCATTGAAGTTCGCCATAATGCATTTTTTTCTCATTCCTCATCTAATTTTTCCTGTATACTTTTGAAAAATTTGGCGCTATCATCAATCCTACTCCTTCTTTCGCTCTTTATACCTTATCTACCCCCGACCAAATTAACCAATATCCTCCATGTATCCTAATCTTGCCTTTTCCTTTCGTTTTCGATTCTTAATATTTCTATTTGCCGATTACCATTGCTTCCACTATTTCTTCCTCTTTTTCCTTTACACTTCGTACCTTTCATGTACCAATTTTCATAACTCTCTCATTTCTGATCGTTTACCAGTTTTTTCATTTCTGTCTCGTTTTTACTATATTTTTTATTATTTTTATTCGCTGCTATGTTTTGTTTGTACTAAAAATGTACAACGACGACTATAATTGGCCTAACGGCTGTTGGCTGAGAACTAAATAAATAAATCAATAAATAAATAATTGTTTTCATTCCCATGTTATTCTATTATTCGCGGCATTTGGTCTTAGTTTTTTGACTTGCCATTTTGTTTCGTTTAATTCTTGTAGCTGCGTGTCCCATTTCAAATCCTCACCGTTAATCAGTAACTTTTCATATCCTATTCTGTTTTGTTTTTTCCGTCTCTCTTTCTTAGCTCTTTCTAGAATTTGATTATAAATTTTCCACTCTTTTTGGATTAAATCTGCGTTTCCCTACACTATCTTGAATTTGGCATTTGTGTGCTTATTTTAATTTTTGAATATTTCCATATTTTGTTTCCATTTCTAAGATATATTTTCTATTTCCCATTTTTCTGCTCTTTATTTTCGTTTCTGCTTACAGTTCTTATTCTATTACCAATTTTTCATCCTCAGACTCTAACGACAGTCCTGAAATTACCAGAGCGCAAATACTGAACACTAGAACAAATCCACCAAACCAGACAAACATGTTCTGTTTCATTTCAAAGAGAATTGATCTAATTCACTATGGTATTTAAGTTATCAAAAAGTCCGATGTTCAAGACAGTAGTACATAGTTGCCAAAATCAAGATCCATAAAATGATAATAGCTGTTTATGAGTATGCACACACTTCAAAGGTTTGCATGTGGGAGGTACATCATTAAATTTATTTATATTGCTTGAATACAAACTGTTGTTGAAATTAGTCAGCTGTTAAAAATTCATCAAAGAAGTGCGATTTATTATTATATCTTACAACGACAAGTGGTTCTTTAGAACTGACAAAACAAGCTATTTTATAGCTGAAAAGCACAATTAAGAAAAGGCTATACTTCGGCAGAAAAGCCTTTGCCTCGGATTATTTCAGAAAAGGTCTTGTTAGTTTAGTATGAATTCTAGATAAGAGTTTTAGGTGACAATTTCTACCACAATGTTAATGTGCTTGAAGAAAATCTACATTTTTGAGTGGGCTTCGAATCACAGATACATATTGTAACCTGTATGTCTACTTAAGAAGAAAGTGTGCGTCATAACACCTTACGGAAGGCATGTAGTGAAAAGTATCGATTTAAATCAAATTATTGTTAGCTACTCCCATTTCCAGTTTTTTGACTTTTTTTAAAACATACTGTAATGATACTAAGTTATGACTAGTATGACTACTAATAAACTTGTGATATCCAGCTTAGTACATACTGATTGTTATTGAATTAAATAATACCAAGATGTAAGTCTTACAAAAAAGTGAATTGTTTGTATAATTTTGATCAAGTATGGAAATTAGCTAATTGATTTATCATGATTGTATATAAATAATTGAGTTGATTGCATTGAAAATATAAAAAAATAAAACTAATTGTTTCGGAACAATTTTGCCAGTAGTAGTGGTTTCATTGAGTGAAATATAATCAATCTTCGTGATCACAGTGGTCACCCAAAGGCAGTCCATAAGCACGGGTGCATCCACGAGTCACCTTGAAAGGTAGAACCTTGAGGTACCACGCAGGAGCTGGGATCCCGTTTCTAGACCTGGAGCTGCCATTTGCCGACGTAAAGGGGTCCATAGACTATGGAGTTATCGGGCTGTGTTGGGCCGTTTCCAGGTGTGTATGTATCTCCAGCGGCTGCCCTCAGTTCAATCTGAAGACCGATATACCATGTGAACGAGAAGAAACCTACAGAAAGGTCGTCAACTTTGTTGGAAAAGCTATGCAAGTTTAGTATTCATAGGAAGATAAGCAACTCTATCAGTTACCTTTGAAGTATTGATAAAATAGAGTAAAGTGTTTCGTCGATGTGAGATTAAGAGGAATGCGTCAAACTTAGAATAGATGAACTGGAAAACTGTATTACCGACACACCATATTTTACTGTAAATTTTAAATTTGAAAAGAAGATTAAAGAATTATAACTTATGTATGACTCTACCTGATATAAGTCAATTGTATCTAAAATGAAATAAGCTCAGCTAGTTAGAAAACGTAATATAATTGCACAATAAATAACTTACGGGAACAAAAACGCTTGTCATTATAAAAGATATTTGGAAATAGTGTGGGACTAATTATTATTATAAAAGCTCAAACATAAATAAATGTATTCTAAGTGAGGCTAATAATAATAATAAAAGCTAATATCACTTCAATACATTATACAAGATCAGTCACCATTGCAGCGGTGTTCAATTATCTCACAATTCCAGCGTTGCCCTCGCATTTGTACTTACATATAATAGTATAACAAGCAAACCGCGCGCTACGCGCTGCGAGTCTTGAATCGGCGCGCACGTGAAATAGGATACGCGAAAGGTCAAGCTCCGAGCCGAGCGCTAAGATAAGAAAAACAAAACCTAAACAAATATAAACATCTGTGAAGCCGGAACGTGAGATTTTATTTGTGCCACAGGCACACATTAAGGAAAATTATATTATAAATAGAACTTTTAACTTTATCAGACAAGTTTCATGTAATATGTATATCAACCCAACTGTTATGCAAGCTTAATGCTCTTTTATACCGTTCATATCATATTTAGAGCTACCGATTTCAACAGACTACATTATCGTAATTGGATTTTGACGTTTAATTTGCAAGGAGAATGCAATATAGAGAAAATTCCGAAACATCAACTTCCCCTCGAAAAATTGTATTGAAAATAGCTAGTGCGCCTAAAAATGAATATGCATGGTTCAGTAACGACGACGAAGTACAACTGCATTCACATAAAATTGGATCCATGAACCGATGAAAAACGGTTGCCAAAGAAAACTTCCGATACCGGAACTCTTGAAACCTTGACCTCGTGCCAGCTCGTTCCGAGCCTATGTAAACTAACCTTTGCATTTGCATTTCATAGAAGTCGCTTACACCCAGAAAGTTTTATGATGGCCCTTAATGAGTTTTTATAGTTATGTCGTTTAAATAATTACTGAACTCCAAATGGAGATTTAAATGTAAGCGTTTGGATTGATCTATTTCCTTGAGAGTGTTTTCTTTCAAATCATAGTTGCCTGTGACTGCTAAAAGGACGCATGTCGGTGCATGATTCATTACCTCATACTTACACAACCTGATTTTCGAAAATAACGTCAAAATATAAAAGTGCAAAGAAAACAATTATTACAATATTCTCCCATACTGCAGTGCTAGAAAGTAAAAACAATAAAATATAAAGAATATTATATCTGCGATAGTTATTTAAATACACCAAAAAACAGTACGTGTAATATATCGATGGGGCCACAATTATACGGATGGGGCCATAATTATATATAACAGCAATAAGATAACATGAACAACCAAATAGAATGCTTGAATAAGAAAGAGATGACCATACAACAAAATTATTTTAGTAAGCACAATTAGTTGACATATGTCATAATTACAGTGAGCGTCAAGCCTACTCGTATATTTGCTACTATGTTTATCTCTTTCTTACTCAAGCAATATGCGTTATTTTCTTGTACATGTTATCTCATTGCTGTTATATATAATTATGGCCCCATCGGTATATAACAGTAATGAGTAAGGCGCGGATCCTAGGTAAAATACCTTTTCTGACTATTGTAGGTATAGGATCAATACATGTATATAAATCCGTTTCACGAAAAATCTTATCATTTAATAGGAATTTGATATTACCTATAATACCTATTTCAAGTTTTTTTAACCTAAACTCAGACATTATATCACCTGAAATAGGTTGTTTAATTTTTTCTGTTTTCTTACTATTTAGTTTAATATATCCGTTCATTTTCAGTCCGCAATTGGTACAATAGTCACAACGTGCATCCTAACCTTAAATAATAAATTAACAGTAATAACACGTTTGTTGTTAATATTTACAATAAGGTTTTAGGAAATTTATGACCAAATGGAATACATCATACCTACCCGATTAAATTTATTGGTCATGGATGACGCAGCGTGTATGGTGCAGTGTGGTAACGATTTGAAAGTATTTTGCTCAGATCTAATGCACATTATTTGCTTATTTAACTCGCATACATTTTTTAATATATAGGTAGCAAAGCCATTTGAAGATACAGCAATGTGCATTTAGAAGGTTAAAACTAGTTTTAAATCTCTGAAACAAGACTTACTGTAAGTATATAACAGCTATTTGCGGCATTAGGCCGGCAATTAAGCATTTATTGCCGAGTTAGTACATTACGGTCTAGCCCGTCAGGTCGATACACGTGACGCGAATACCGGCCATGTGTTGTATATTTTTTTTGTCTACTGAACAAGAACAAAACCCATTTTGATTATTAAAGAATAATCCCAAATTATTTGCTTTCAAAATGGTGCGATTCGTGTTATACGTTTGGCAGTACTCAAGTGTATTGTTGGTGATACTGTCAATGTGTGTCTCGAAGTTAAGTTTTGCGGCAGTTTGTACCAGACTGATGCAAAACCTAACCTGCTAACCTCAAATGTGACAGAAACTGACGATGCCAGCAACAATATACTTCAGTATTTTCAAAAGTATAACACGAATCACAGTGCTACCGGACTAGGACATAAAGACCTACCTACCAGACTCGTTGATAATCTGGTAGATAGTTGCTTAGACGAGTAAAAACACATTTTAATATGCTAATAGATGTCATAGTGAAATTGGAACAACGCGGGCTATCATTAACGGATTCAATGGAAATAATTAATAAAGTTCAAACTTGGTTGAAAGGTACTTCTGGCAAACCAAGCGAGAATGCTTTTAAAAAATTAACTAATATTTTGGAGAACAATCCAGGTTGTTTATGAAAAACGTACCAAAACTTCAAATAATGAACAACCTATAGATAATGTTGATTGGTTCATTTACAAATTTGTACCAATTACCTATTTCTGTAGAAGATAAACTTAGATTTTTATGGTTGAAAAATATATTCACAGATAAATGATACTCATTTACGCCAGAAAATGTTGAAATGTATTTTATTTGTTATGCTAACAGTAGCAAATAAATTTAGTTTAATGTATAGATTTTGTTCTATTTTAATTTTCTTTCACCTATTTTAAGTACCTAGTCCTGGTTTCTAATAACCTATTTTAGGTACCTAAAATGAAGTTTTTTACAACCTAAAATCCTCGCTTTAGTAATGAGATAACATGAACAACAAAATAGAATGCTTGAGTAAGAAAGAGATAACCATACGATAAAATTATTATAGTGGGCATGTTTAGTTGACAAATGTCATAATTAAAGTGAGCGTCAAGCTTACTCGAATATTTTCTACTATGTTTTATCTCTTTCTTACTCATGCAATATGTGTTATTTTCTTGTTCATGTTATCTCATTGCTGTTATATGTGCCCCATCATAACAGCAATAACATAACATGAACAAGAAAATAACACGTATTGCTTGAGTAAGAAAGAGATAAACATAGTAGCAAATATTCGAGTAAGCTTGACGCTTACTTTAATTATGACATATAATAATAATAATAATAATAATAGTCTTTATTTCTTGCCAATGTACAGAGTACGCAAATTAAAAAAATACATATAGTAAAGAAAAAAAAACAGGTTAATAAGCAAGAAATCTCAAGGCGCAGTTCAGGCGTAAGACGCCTGTTCTTCCACAGAACCTTGAAAGATCTATAGCAAAGAAAAAAAAAATAGCGGATGCCTAAATTATAATTATAGTAATTATTCAGTGAAATTACTTAATCTTAACTTAATCTGAACACAACTTTAATTTATATTTCCAATAATATGACAAAGTTACAGGATTTATTAGGATGTAAATCGTGATAGTCACCCATCTATGAACAGCTTAATTGATTTTGCAAAAACAATAGTAATTGGATTTAATTTAATTTAGGGATTGGCTGTCAAATAGCAATTTGCGGTAACGTCTTTTGAATGAAGGTACGGAAAACACTTTTAGTTCAGCAGGAATATAATTGTAGCACTTAAATAACTGATAGCTATAGCTACCCTCAAATAAATATGTCACCTAATGATGCCTAGTAAAATAATTTTGTTGTATGGTCATCTCTTTCTTACTCAAGCATTCTATTTTGTTGTTCATGTTATCTTATTGCTGTTATATATAATTATGGCCCCATCCGTATAATTATGGCCCCATCAGTATGTCAACGACTATAGCCTTTCCTTACTCTATTCATCATTCCTAGACACTTTTTAATGTAAACGCTTTGGTGATTCATTTCTTGAAATTTCATAACCTAGACTAAAATAAACCGTTGGTTGAAGCAAAGATTAATAGTGCAATGCAAGTTTATGCAAGGTGATTTAAGGAAACGGACCCGAGCAGACTGCACAACTGCCCCAAAGTGCAGTTCTGCGTGCAGAAGCTGAATAAATCACTCTTTCCGTGGCTAAGGGAAGCTGCCTTCCTGTGTCATTTACAGCGAGGCACGTCTTCCATTTATACGAGATGAAATAATGGCGGTTGGAAATGAAATTCATCTATATTCTGAAAGCATTAAACGATAATACAAGCTACATAATTGCAAACGCAAAGAAGTGAATTCGAAAACAATTGCCGACTGCCACTCATTTTGGGGACATAAAATTATTGCTTCTAAGTAGTAAAAATAGCTTATAATCAAACGCATTCAGTGCGACTATTTGATAAATTGGGATAATTCAATATCGAACAGAAAGAAATGCTTTGAATAAATCTTCTTTCATCTATAATTACATAATGGTTTGATAAGCAGACGGCTTTAGATGGAAAACACAAGACAAGTAAACATTGTGGGGACTTCGTTCTCTATCCTGTATAGTTTTTGATAACCCATGTTCATGAATTTTGTAGAAATTAAGAAAAATATAAGTATAAGGCCGTCATATAGCATCTTTATATAAAAGAATTGGCCATCAAGAATTCAAGACCAAGACGAAAATAGCTGCTGCCCTTGGTAGTTTTAATAACGTTGGTTGCATATTTTGAAAATAACAATAGAAACAATCGGTTGGCATTTCGTTCTGTTTTAATTTTTTATCTGAATAATGAATATCCACTCGAAAGCAGAACACATCAATAATATACAACGTAGAACACGCAAGATTGCTTCCTTGCTTTTCAGATATTGTAGGACGTAATTGTCCTCTTCAATTTCCAAAAGAATTCTCTCAGTGTTCAGCCCATTCAATGTACTTGCTTCCATCGCTTTTTATATTTCTTTACTTCTTCTTCTTTTTCTTTGATTTTTTGTTTATATCAATTTCATCAATTCCTTTGCTTTGCGTCTTCACTGCAAGTTATTTCAGTATATACTGCATATTTCTCCAGGTCAAAATAATTCATTCCTTTGATGATCCGGAAATTGCAATGGTTCTCTCACTATTTAGCACTCCCATTCCACAACTATTTTCCAGACGAGCAGCATCTCTTCAAAATATAATTGTTAAGTAGAATTGATCATAGTGAAAAACCTTGTTTAAGTGCTCTTATTACTATGGATTTTTTCGTTAACTCCGTTTCACCGTCTGGATGTTTGTCAATCAAATAAGCTTTTCGCGGTTTCATCAGATTCTTTGTTGAAAGATAGTAATGCCACAACTCCTTTAATCATTAACATATTATCATATTACTAAATATATAAAAAATGTTGCTAAGCGTTCCTGCTTTTTCTGGGGAACTCCGAGACAATTTAGCCACACAGAGATCGTCGAAGTCCTACATACGTTGCTGACGGCCGATTCAAAAATTCAACCAAACAAGAAAGGGAGCGGCCGCGTCATTAAGTCACGGGTAGAGAAAACATCGCCGTGCAGATCTGCGACAAGCAGATACAGGTAATTCGCGAATGTCATCCGTTAGTCATTACTGCATGTGGATGATTTCATACCATATTTGGTCATTCGAGAGCAGTCATAAAAGTAAAAGTCGAGTGAATTATTGAGTGCCAACGTGTGCACATGTACGCTTTATAGTATTCAGTGCAATTTTCGCGCATTCATTGGTATATAAATGCGTAGTAGAAACATTGTTCATTATATAAATACGTGGTAAAAACAGCTATTCGCTTCGTGGTTTAGTATTTAGGTCTATTATTAGCTAGCGTTGTCCGAAAATATAGAGAGTCAATTTTTGTGTAAACAAATTGGCTTTTCATTTGCATAAGCTCTTGTAGCTCATATTTTTAGTTTAGTACGAACCCAGGTCAACTTCTGGTTGACTATAACAAGGGGTTTCCCTAACCACGAGCTGAGGTCGGTAAAATAAGAGATCTCATTGTTATTGCGCTAGCTGGCTAAAAGAACGGGCGAAGTCAATTAATAAACGGCTGGGCATAAATGGGGATCTGAACTGCCTTACTACAAGGACATTTATGTCTCCATATGCACGTCTTTCCTTCCTTGTTTATGTATAAATAATATCCATGCTGTTTACATTCCGTTGGATTCGATTCTTATCAAAAAATCTTACTGACTCATGGTGTAAACTATTATCGACTGTGTATTTCTTTCTTCTTTCCTCCATGTGTACTTCTGTATACTTTTATGTTTAAAATAGCCTTTAATTATCTTAAAGTGGTGTAACAATATCATTCTTTTCTTCTTCTTTGCATTGTCTTACCACTTCACCATTCTTATCCTTTCCTACTTTTTTTTAATTAAAATTTCCAGTTAGAAGTAATTCTCTTTTCAATTATTATATCGCTCGCAACTGCTTGGTCTTCATTTGATACGTATGCGCCAAACATAATCATTCCTGGTTACGCACATCGAGTTAAATTTCACATTGTTGCCAACTTTATATTTGCATTTGATCATAATGGAGATTTCTTTATTTGCTCATTTATCTTTTACCATTTCGCTCCCGATGAGTTTACTTTGGCTTACTGGCTTCTTCTACCCCTATCATTTTCCTTTTTTGTTTCAGTTGTTACGGGAAAAAGCGTTACGCATTATAGCCGTTTAATTACCTCGTTTAATCTCATGCATTTTGGTCTCCCCTGTCCGAAGATTCGGCGTTTTACAGTTATCGAGGCCATCAAACTAGTGTTGAACGGCCTTAGCCGCGCGATATAGATTATCGATCCCTTGTCATTTCTAACTAGCTCTATCATTAAAGTGTCTTCGTGCACCTGCAGCGATGTGTGTTGTCCCTCGTCCTCTGCTGCTAATACCTTTTGAGCCGATCGCACGCGTACTGGCGTAGTGCAACTCTACTCGTAGCCTGAGTTCGATGCTGTTTATTAATGAGTGGCATGGGAAAGAATAATGTTCTATTTCAGCGAAACATTATGGGTCGTATTCATCGAAGATATTTGGGTCTTAGTTAGTCATCTCATTTGATTGAGGATTTTTCTGACGTCGCAATTTATAAGTCTTGGAGCTGTTCCCTATTCTAATTTCGCATTCGTGTGTCATGGATTTCAAAGCCGACTTTAGGGACGTTAAGATATGACCAGCTAATTTGTGACCTTTCTTGGTGGCTATTTACTCTACCCAGAGATCTGTTACCTATGTAAATATTGAACTTTGTTATGCGCTAGCTAAACTTCTATAATTAGTGGTATCAGTAGCGTTGGCTTTATGTGTGGCTTTGCCTGTAGCGTGGGTCGCGATTGTGATTTATACGAGTTCTGAAACTAGCTAACGTAACATTTTGCATCATATTTATTGTCGTTAATTAATATAACTCTGTTCATGTTTACTACAGTTTTGTGTATCACTAATGCAAGCTGTTGAGGTGTTTGCTTCAGTTTGTAGTGAATTGGCTACGCATAATACTTTAGCGAGTTTAAGAGTTCTCGTAAACTAATAGATTTATCGGTTGTAAAAGTCTCTTTGGCACCCCCTGGTAATTTGAACACTCTTTGCTAATTATAGAAAATAACCGCACACCGTCTTCGCTGTAGCGACCCCCCGATATCTCCATGTAGCCTGAACGTTTGTTTGGTACGATTTGAAACTGGTTTGAGTCATGAGAAATTTTGGTTTAAGGTTTGAGTCTAAAATTGTTTGCCGTTCGTAGTAAAATAATTATATACCCCGAAGTTGTTGGCACGGTTGGTATAGATCAACATTCACTACTTAATCCTCTAATATAATAGTCCAATAAATAATCAAACATCCTGTATGTAGTCCCTGTTATCATGCTGCGAATTTGTCAATGCGCCCTCGTATGAGTAGAATTTTTACTGAGCGTACAAAGATCAGCGACCGATTTCCACAGTTCACAAATGAGTGTACGGCTACGCGGCTATTTCTGGAAACCAAGACGTCAATAATCCATTCCACGCGTAACACATCCGATGGTTTTCAAAATTCCCTCTTAGGGCGGAACGCAACAACAAAGGATTTTTTAATTTAGTTTCGGAACATCAGGGTTGCTGCGCAACCTTTTTACGGCATTAGAATCAAGTTTTCCATATGTAATAAAGTAACATCGATTGGGGGGATTCCACTTTGATATTGGCGGAGTCGAGATTTGATGTAGGGCACGCCAAACCCTGATGATAGCAGGAATCTCATTTAGTTATATCGGGTTGCAGCAAAGAGCGGAACCCACATAAACCGTCGGCATCGAGTAGTCGGCGTTTCGCCAGCTAGAGGTCCCGATTTGCCCGATTCTCTTCCTGTTTATCGCCACCTTTGATATAATCACCTCACTCGCGAATGCGCACGTTTTACGGATTAACCGGTGCCGTCGTTTATTATGGTTTACGACTTTTTAAAAAGCCGTTATGTTAATAGCTTTTACTAATATATACAGTAAACTATTTTATCGCAAAACATGCATTAATTATATCTATCGTTGATTAGTTACAGAAGCGCCTAAGTACTACAGTGCGAGCAAAAAGTAAATTTATAAGAAGTCATTTTAGACGTTTGATACCTGTATAATTTAATATGTAATAGGTTATTGCATAAAATGTTTTGGTAATTACTAATTGTTAATAACACAGGCTACCGGTATACAGAGTGGGCCAAGAAACTTGAAGCGTTTTACTTCTTAAGACTGCAACCCAACGTACTGATATCAAGGTAACACCAAAGAGCATATCATTATATGCTCTTTGGTAACACAGATGCTCAATATTTATCGAGTGGGCAACGTTGCAATTGCATCTCTACGGCATCCACCATACACTAACGTAATATTGTTTTTTCTGTGCTTTTTAAAATCACTCAAATTTGGCCGTAAACCCGGTCTTTAAATTTTAAACGCTGTCAGAATTAACTGTCAATTGCTTTAACGTCATAAAGGAACAGCGACTCTGATCAACATGTGTTTCAGATAAATATTGGGTATCTGTGTTGCAATGAAATATGTATGCTGGGTTGCAATCTCGGGAAGTAAGAGGCTCCAAGTTTCGTGGTCTACGATGTATAAACTTAAATTAAGAAAAACACAAGCGTCTTTTGACGGAACATGAATCAGATTTTAGATTATAATTTGAGTATAACATTTATTTAAAACTGATGAAGGAATGTTAGAATTAATTATCTAATTTATAGGATACTAAATCAGCTTTACTGTACACAGAGACACTTTTCACTTAGCATCATAACCGTATAACCATCTAAATGTGTTTGATTGTTTTTGAACAAGGTCTAGGCATACGGAGAACCAAATAACTTTAATCACCGGTCCTATGGCCAATGCCCTACTAGACTATTGCCAAAATTATGTTGTTTTAGCTCCAAGAATCTACTACGTGCTACACACAGTACCGACATGGGACCCACGGCTTTACATCACTTCCGAATGATGGTATTCCGTTGATATGTTCGTTCGCATTTCTTTATTGTTAAAAATGTCACCATGGAAAAGTAAAGAAACCAACAACAAAAACCGAAAATGAATCACGTGAACACCTTAAAGTATCCCTCTGTAAGCTGCAATTATTAGACTGGTATATCTTTTGATATACCAGTCTGATAATTGCAGCTCTTTTGAGCAAGTCTGCTTAGCATTCGGGAGGTCGCGAATTCGATTCCGGCGGCCGTCTGCTCTGATTCACGTTTTAGGTGGTTTTTCTGAGGCAAAGAGTACCTTCTCTGCGAATGCCAGGGCAGTACTTCTCCATCTTTCCTCGCTTCTCTTCCATTCTCCACCCCTCCTTTCTCTCACCCATCCTATAATTCCCATTCTTGGTTGAAGAGGGATGCAATGTCCCTATAGCAGCCCGCCCCGAATTGGGGGAATTGGAAGGACCTAGATTAAATAATATACTTAACTCGGTCCCAACGAATAACGAAATTGACGAAAAAAAACAGACATTTGAAATACAAAACAAAGATCTTGGTATAAATTTTTAAGTGAGGATATACGGCAGAAAAATGTTTGCTTCCTAGGTGATAAGATATTTAAACAAAGAAACTAAAGATGTGGACGCGTTAAGTAATACCATTTTAAAAGAGAATTTGATAAAACCCCACAAGGTGTTGTGGTTTGACTCAAGGTATGAAATAGAGAAACACAATTTACACACAACAAATGATATCGATCCTATAGCGATGGAACATTCCAGATAAATGCTTAGTACGGGAGTACTAAATCACGTAATTTCAATTGCTACAGAATTTCTGTCCATAAGCGGATGATAATCTTAACAAGTAAGGAATATACCCCTATTAGCTCTTGCGATCGGTCGTTGGTTAAAGTTAAATTTTCTACTTACACCAAGTCCAACAATATTTATAAATGTTTCCTAAATGGAACAGAATAAATGCTCCAGATGCTCGGTCAGTGTATGAATTATTTGACTTTAGTGGAGGTAATATGGCAAGGTTGAACAGTATCAGCATCTCATTTGCTTACTGTTCTAATTAACTAAGTTATTAAATTTGTCATTTACGAGATGTAAGCGCTTACTTTCGATGTAGAATACGGAAAGTATATTACAGCTAATTAGCTGTGCTATATACCTAGTGTGATGATTTCAAACTAAAGTGACTTGCCGCATTTACAATATCATCGCCTGATAATATCCTATATTTAGGTAAAATGCCACATTAAATGATTCCTGAAGTTAATTAATTACCCGAAACACTTTTACAAGTAAAAGTAAGATGTAGGTACACTTGCAGAATTCAAACTGTAATAATGAGATTTAACCAGCGTCGGACTGGCAAAATTTGGCCTACTGGGTAAAGGATGCATGTGGCCTCCACATGTAAAAATAAGAGAAAAGGGGGGGGGGGCGCACAGCCACCAGCTCAAGGGGTGTCCGAGGGGCAAAGCCCTGCCGGGAGCAGTAGGGACTTCGAAGACCGAAAACGCACCCCTCTTACCAGTAATGGCACGGTACAGTAATGGCAGGTGAAAGTACAACAAAATCAATAACTACGATAAAGAAAACGATGAGCAATGGAAATACGTAGTATATTATAGACCAAGGTAGAGAAGACATTTTTCTCAGTCGAGCAGAATTATTTCCCGGGATGCGAAGCATCGAGTGAAATAAGTTGTGATGCTGATAAGTCTTCTCTACAGTGGTTTATACAGGGTGATTTTTAAGTTGATTCTTTCCGTTTACCAGAACATAAAGATAAAAAAATAAGAATTGTTTTCATTTATCACTTTTGAGAAATATCAAAACTAATGGAGGTTCAGGTTGTTAAAGTTAAGAACTAAAATTACTTAACAAAAATTAAACTAAACTTCATCTAACTTAAACGATATGTTCAAAATGATCACCATTCGCTTCTACACATACGTTCCGCGTATAAGAGCGATGCGGCAGCGGCATTTTGACGACACTCCCAGTAAATAATAAGCATATTTACTAATTCATTATTTTGACAAACATGAACCATTATTGTAGTAATAACATTATTAAAATTATAATGGAAAACTAATTGGCAGGTCATTCCTTGACAACAGAGATAAACAATAATAAAATTGTCCAGCAGCCTTTGCGCCAAAGTTTAGTTTTTAATTTGAAACTTTAACACCATGTACCTCCTTTAGTTTTAATATTTCAAAAAAGTGGTAAATGAAAAAATGCTTATTTTTTTAACTTTATTTCCTGGTAAACGGAAAGAATCAACTTAAAAATCAACCTGTATATCATTTTTTCCACTACTAGCAGTTTTATTCCATTTATAATTAATTGCTTTTACATTAATAACAAATAAAATCACTACTAACCAGTATTATTAACCACTAGGAAAGAAATTCATCTTCTTGGCTCGAAAACAAAGTAAATAATGATATCGTTTAATGCTACCTAGTAGTGGAAAAAATATACAAATAACGAAAAAATATTCTTTATCTATGATGATTTATAAACTTTGAGTTTGGAACAATTATAATGAAAAAATATAGATAATTATGATTACAAGCTTTGACCTTATAATAACTGTTACACTCTATTCCATTATAATAATTATACTTCACAGTATGAATCAGATCAATAGTTTTGATTTTAAAGAGACTGATCTATTTGCGAACTTGGCAATGATTTCGTCGAAATTCAAGCTTTGTCTAAATGGCAGCATAGATAAACCAGCTGCGGAAACCCCACACATACAATCATGTTCATTCCACGACTACTAAGAAATAATAGATGCATGATGCATGCACAAACAAAACTGGGACAATACTTTGACACAAAGTTTGAAATTTTTTTGAATTTTGTAAAAACATTTGTGCATTTTTATGTTTATAGGTATTTTCAAAAAAATATTGTGTGGGCATTTTGGCCTCCAAACTGGATTGGCCTACCGGGCATTTGCCCGGTTGCCCGGTGGGCCAGTCCGACACTGGATTTAACTGTTAAATGCATTAATACAGTATGTGCACAAAACATAACCTTACCTACTTTAAATAACATTTATAATATAATTTTCCTTAATGTGTGTCTGTGTGTCTGTGGCACAAAATAAAATCTCACGTTCCGGCTTCACAGATGTTTATATTTGTTTAGGTTTTGTTTTTCTTATCTTAGCGCTCGGCTCGGAGCTTGACCTTTCGCGTATCCTATTTCACGTGCGCGTAGCGCGCAGTTTGCTTGTGACCTATAATTTCGAATCTAAATAATTGGTAAGCATTAGCATGCTTAATTAATGTTCTCTAAAAAAGTTTAACTATAACACTCTAATATAATTCGCAGGTGGATGATAGCACAATTCGATACAAATCCTAAATTACAGATTAAAAGAAACGGAACGACCTTTCCTGCAAGAGCGTCAATGTTGCGAAGCTAGTTGCGGATAGTGCCTAATTGGTAGGTTTTTCAAATTGCTAAATGCGCGTTTCCACTGCAATCGGCTTTGCCGATCCGCTTGACTGATCGGCAAAGCTGCAGCAGTGGAAATGTCCGATTGGCATAAAAACCCAATCGGCATGCCGAACAAATCAGCATTGTAAGTCGATCCGGATCCAAGAAAGCCGAACTGAACGAAGTGGTGGAAAGGTCAGAATAAGCTTTTGGTCATACATATTTTATTATTATTTTTTGCTCTACCAACCTATGGCGTCTAATATGATGCCTTAGGTCTCTGCTGCCTTTTACTTGTAAAAGATACAATAGTACAAGATCGCTCGCGTTTGATAAACATGGAAACCGACAGCAAAACAAGACAAATAACTAATACGTGTGTCCATATAAGCACTTACGGCAAGTTTAAATGTACAGGGTCCTTCACGACGAGCTGAGTCGATATGTATATGGGAAATTGCTAAGACTAGTTTGAAAATTTTTCTACGGAAGTTTTTCGAAGCGCTCGTTTCAACTAAAATATTTTCAGTTTTCTGCAACTTCTGGTAATACCGGAAATGGACCCCAACTTCGTTATTTTAAATAGAATATTCCAATTTTTATTGAAGTTTTAAAATCTACCCGGAATTTTAATCTAACTTTATATGGGACATTGGATGTCTAGAGTGAGCCATTTTTGAGTTATTTCAGTTTCTTGTAAATTTTTGGCAGAAGCAACCCTTTACAAAAAAATTTTTTTTCGAAATCCACGAGAGTCAGACCAAATATTTTCAAGGTCTGCATAAATGAGACCTATAGCTACCCAAATATTTAAAAACTTTTCAAAAAAATTATACAGGGTGCTCATAAATTTTAAAAAATCGAAAACTTATTTTTTTTAAATGGCAACCTGCTTTTTTCTCTTCACCAGTGGATTCTACGTTAAAAATTAAGGGGACCTTGTGATTACATCCCTATATCTAAAATGATCGGTTTTTATAGAAACTTGAAAATACCGAAATTTTCGTGGTTATTGGAGAATTTTAAATAATTATTATCAGTTGGCATTGGCTTGAAGTAAAAACAAACGAGTCTGCATTTAAAAATGTTCGACAAAACTCGACTTCCACGCACGTTTTGTAATTTTTTTAATTGATAAAAAATTACAACAGAAGGAGATAAATTAAGAATACTTCAACAATATATAGAAGAAATAAAAAAAAACAAAAATATATCAAACTATAGTAAATGTTCGAAATGATTGCCTCCAACTTTCAAACATTTATGAACTCTTCTTAAAAACCCGACATGAGTGACATTCCGGATTTCTTGCGAAGAGAGAGATCGAAATGCATTACGAACTCTTTCCTAGCAATCTTCTTGTGAGCTGCAAAGCATTCACAAGATCTTTTATGCAACCCCAAACAAAGAAATCTAATGGAGTGATATCGGGCAAACGGGGAGGCCATTGATGGGGTTCATTGTTTGCTATCCAACGATCTTCGAAGTGATTCAGTAGTAAGAAGATATTTACAAACGCACTACTATGAGGTGGGGCTCATTAAAAAAAAACAGTTTAATGTGTCAATGAAGTAGAAACAAACATTTTGCAGCTGTAACATTTGTAATTATTAAAGGTTTTTTAAATCATAAAAAAGGAACTTTCAATGTCTTTAATAGTATATTAAAGTATGAGTGGATAACAAAGTCTTTAAAACACGCGCGAGTTTTAAAGACCAGTTATCCACGAATACTTTACGCTATTTTTATTATACCTGCAATACTAGAAATAAATTACGTACTAAAAACTTAGAAATAATTTTTGTCGTGATAAATCGAGAGGGTATATTAATATTGCACTATAGTTACGAGAATTATTTACGTTTTTGTCGCGTCCACGTCCGTTGTTGCATCCAGTCGTTTCCTGGACAACCTTTAAAGCTCGGCGAGCTTTAATCGCCTTTTTTCGCACGCTCAGGCGTGTTTTAAACGGCGATTCTGATGCAGGTATAATAAAATAGTATATTAAAGTATGAGTGGATAACAAGGTCTTTAAAACACGCGCGAGTTTTCGAGCACGACGGCGTAGCCGGAGTGCTCGAAATAGAGCAAGTGTTTTAAAGACCAGTTATCCACGAATACTTTACGCTATTTTTTATTATACCTCCAATACTGGAAATAAATTACGCACTAAAAACTTAGAAATAATTTTTGTCGTGATAAATCGAGAGGGCATAATAATATTGCTACTATAGTTGCGAGAATTATTTACGTTTTTGTCGCGTCAATGTCCGTTGTTGCATTCAGTCGTTTCCTTGACAACCTTTAAAACTCGGCGAGCTTTAATCGCCTGTATTCGCACGCCCAGGCGTGCTTTAAATGGCGATTCTGATGCAGGTATGATAAAAAAGTGTATTATGATATTTTTTACGTGTGCTCTAATAACAAAATATATAATTGATTTGACGAGCTTTTATTTCAACCTTATTTACTAGTATTTGTAACAACAATAGTTCGCAAAAGTTTCAAAATTAACTAAAATACAAACTTTTTGACAATTTTTTTTTATTATTATTATATTTTTTCCAATTCTAATGCTTATATATGTATTTATAACTATCTTTTGTATCATTAGATGTACGACAAAACCATAAAAAATAATTTATCAAAGTTTATAATTTTTAAATTTTTTAAATTTTTTAATAAACGTCAAGCTCTGCGGCACCTCAAGATGTTGTAGTATAGCAACCAAATTTTTTTTTCTTTTTTTTGAACCTAAAAGGCAACTTTTGTCCACTATTACAAAACTAAAATTTAAAAAAATTAAGAATGCTGTTTTCGTTTCACCCTACTGTACAATCGTAGGGTATAAACAAAGGTACTAACGGGTTCTAGCTGTTGTACGTGTAGTACAAACGGATTCTAGTGCATAGAAATTGGGCTAAAAGGTAAATGAATTAAATGAGTAACTAAGCATGAAGCAATAAAGAAGCCGACCTGCGATTAATTAATAAAATTAAGCGATGGTAGTAAAAATCGCAGATCAACCCCCCTACCGTTTATACACCACGGCAGCTCTGAAAATTCTTTACTCACCGCAATGGCCCTAGCTAACTCAAATATCGGCGGCCTTAGATCGTAGGTTCAAATCACCAGCTATGTACCCTGGAATGTCTTCAAAAAAAGGAAAGGAAATGGAAATGGGCGCCAGAAATCAAAAGATTTCAAATAATAAGAAAAATAAACTACAAGTGACTAGCGTTTAATTAATAAGCAATAAAAAAGACTTGTAGTGTCATTAATAAATTATCAGAATTAAAATGCAAACAATTTTATAACAACATTGTGTACGTGAACTGAAGGTTGCGACACGCATAAAATTAAAAACTCCTTTCGGGTTATTTTAATAACTCTAAATTCAAATTATTCATGGTATATGCATACCTCAATCATTTAATAATACCTTCTGTTTAGGCTATTGAAATAAAAAAGCGTGACTGTACCTTTTACAGAGGGTCGAAATACACATCAAAATAGCAACTTTAAATATAGCATAATTAGATATAAGCATAAAAATTTAAATATTAAAATAAGAGTATGTATGAAATTGAATGTTACATTACATGTTAATAATTGCGGAACGTATGCATTTAAATTTTAAATATTTACGGTTTTAAAATGTATAAATGTAAAATACAGGTATTGAAGATATGATATATCTCGGAATAGCACAAACTAACCTCGCTTCACCAACGTGCAAAAACGGCTAACAGGCGAACGCCGGCTGGGGGTTGCTACACCCTGTTGTTTAAAATAAGTTGGTCGTGATCTGCTACAATAATGGAATACAGCAAAAGCACCCTCGAACGGCAGCAACTAAGCAGAGCGCCAGCAGGTGTTGAAAGTGCGATAAGGCTTGGCCTCCGAGAAAAACTCGTGTATGAAACTGGTAATTAAGAGCTAAGGAAAATATAATTACTATGGAGATAATAAGACAGAAAAGCGCAATCGTACCTGATCATAATCAGCCCTTAGAAACACACTGCTCATTGAAATTGGCTGAGCGCACGTAATTTGACTTGAACAAAATCAAACCTCGGCCGCGCGAAATGCGCCGCCTGAGGCGAGAAGAATAAGTGCCTCGGACGAAAATTTCGTTTCTAAAGGGAGACTCGCACTCTGATAAGAGATAGCGCAGGTCGAGAGGGCATCGTGCAAACGATAGGAACTTGATCCAGGTATAAAATGCGTTGGTTTGGAAAATTGAAGAATTTGAAATGCAAAAGGATTTATAATTCAACTAAAAATATACAGGTTAAGCCTGAAATAATTGGATAAATGGCGAAACAATTAGGCTAAGCCAAAAAATTGTTTCAAGCAATTGATTAAAAATGTAGTTCTGTGTTACGGAGGTATTGTGCAGCAGATCCATCAAGTCTTGCAAAAATATCCGAACCTAATTCTCCACAAACTAACTGCAATTTCACCATGTGCGGTCGAATTATGAACGATTAACAAGAATCCATAAATATTTAACCAACCAGGTGATAAGAGTTTCCGAGCCGGCGCGGGACAAGTCCCTTCGTCTTTAGAGTTAATTGTCAGGCTAAGTGTGTTTATGATTGTCAGGTAAATTTAGCGGTTCGTAAATGTAGCTACTTGGTGAAGCCTTGCCATGCCATTTTAGCAAGTTTCCAACGATTTTCCGATTTATCCAGCTTCCCTAAAATGCAGACCACTAAGTTCTTTATCGACGCCTTGTATCGCAGTCATCCCCGCATATCGACACATTCCCGAAGAAACTTTTCGTACATCGCGTGTAGATGTATGCTGATTATTCGTAGAAAATTCATTATTCTTACGAAGCTCTGCAAAAAATTCCTGTACATCACGCCTAGGATTAACGATAGTTCTACCGTCAATAACCTGGAAGCTATTCGCCTTCATCGTTCAACTTTAGTGACCAGCGATCAGTGCAGCCCGGCCAAGATTTTCAGCTAAATAATTTTCTTAGTATTTTATGTTGCATGTGTAATTTATCGCTAATTTAAGATGCAGTGCATTGTGTACGCGTAACTATAAAATAACATCAATGTTAGTATATGTTTTAGTAAATAATCTGATGTGAAAGAAGTTTTGTTGACTACATATTTCAGTTCGTAGTGCAGTAAAGCCTTCAGCGCTCTGATACAGGGTATCGACATTGCCTTCCTCGACGGAATTCTTTCGCAGGCGAGCATGTCTGCTATATTTGTTGATAAGGAGCGGGTAAAATTCTTAGGCATTGTTTCGGAAACATTGCGGTCACGGCGGGGCAGATGTAATGTAAAATGTAAAATTATTAATGTTATCTTACTAGAGTTCTTGAAATTTTGTATAAATTTCATTTGTAAAGCACGGTGCAGTTCCGCGTACTTTGAAGTTGAGCTTCTTCAGCGATCTGGGAATAAAGTAAGGTCCAAATCAAGGAGTTGAGCACTGCACATATTTCCGATTGTCTGAGTTTTCTGTAAAAAACCCCTACTTCATCAGAGGGATGCAAACATGGCGGCTGCCCAAATTAATACGAAAGTACAATAATTACTTCGGGTTTCGCGAGCAAGTTCTTCTTACTTCCCATCCCGATGAACTATTGAGCGCTCTTTAAGCTTGTTACATGTCGTGAACGTTGATTCACTGGTAACAAAGTTCTGATTATTAAAGCAAAATGATCTATCAATTACATTGTATATGGCATAGCTGGAAAAATTACATACAAAAGTTCTACACACTAAAGTAACAAAAATCTATAGCACTCTTTTGTAATTAGCGTAAACGCCTTAACAGGGATACTAAAATCACGTATTGTAATTTTAGGAAAATTTGTGCACAGTCTACTAGCAACATGTATTTGAAAAACACTCAATATGATTGCAATTTCAAACGTAATCCAATAACGACAAATGAAACCACAACGTAAGCTTTTACACTGATTTATATGCAATACAATAATAGCTTTTTCAAAGCCGCTCTTTTGCTACTAACCAGAAACGCTTACATCTATGGAATTATAGTTAAAGAGACATGTTAATTTTCGGAAAACCATTACCTCTTCTTTTACTTTCACTAGTAAATCTGTATACGTACTAAGATTGAAACTGGTATCAGCCTGATTTTGGAAAAAAGTATATAAAATTCAAATGGATACAAGCATTCTCTAAGGGAGTATATCCTGCTATTCATAAATTCGTTAAGCTAGCAGCGCTATTTGTGACACCACTAAAGAATGGTTTAATAGTGGCACATGTTCATTATAAGCATTTTCTCAATTTCTATAAGAAAGGGTTGTATTCTCTTATTTTTTCGGACAAAAACTCGAATAACTAGTATTTTCTGTACAAAGAGGCAAACTAAACAGAAGTCAATAGATGTAGCCCACTTTTAAACAAGGTTTGGTAATATTAGGACAACTTTGTTGTTTTACCATAACATAAATTATATTGTTTAATGTATCTTTTGCTTATCGTATACTTTTATATTATATTTACATCAATATTACAATTTTTATATATACGTTCACGTGTTTTTCTTTGTATGTATGGTGCTTCTGACGCGAATAAAGAAAAACTATTAAACTATTTTCATATTTATTGCAAAGGTATGATAATTTAACCTATTATTCATCGAATAGCTATTTTACTTATAGAATTAGGTTCTCTCTCTTACGGTATCGGTAATTTTCAAAGATTGGAAATATGTAAATATAATATAAACATATTATCTGATCCACTAACAACTAAAAACTTGCATTACATAGCAATTTTGCTACTAACATGTAAACCACCGTTCTAGAATTTAAACTTACCATAAAAGAGCTTTCACATCGTACTAAAAGTGCTACATTAGACATTCTTGCCAAAAAGCTTTATAAATGCCTAAGTATGCATCGGGGAAACCTTGGAAGCCCACGCTTGCAGTTTTACCTTTAATTTCCCTCGTTGTGAAAAAATCACCTTTCGAGATTTCTTTAAATCTTGACGTTTCAGGGTCCCTAGATGACGAAAAATATGCTTTCTCAATTCCGTCCGTCCGTCTGTTTGCATGTTCGTCTTTCTGTCTGTCTGCGCGTCTGTTGGCAGTATAGCTTAAAAACGATTTGTTGGACGAAGACTACTCCCAGTCAAATATACACAGGATGAGCACCTTAAAAAATTAAAAGTTGTCTATTTTTGCGTTTACTCTAGAACTATTAGTTAAATAAAAGTAATGTCTTGCACATAGCTCAGTTTTCTACGTTTGACAAAGATAGAAATATTTTGAACCCAACATAAACAGGGTGCACACCTTAAAAAATAAAAATAATTTTTCCTTTGATATTTTCAAAACTTTTTTTTATTACTTTTATTAAAAGTTTTCCAAAAAAGACGAATAAGATTTGCAGCTTACGTAATATATTTAAGCAGCATAGTGTATTTTCAGATTTATGTAAGAATTTGTTGTATACATTGTCAATGTTTAGAGAAAAATGTAATTAAACAAATTTTCAGAACTGCATCAACAAATTTTCCAATAATGCATAGACTGTCAGCATCTACTCTATACATACTTTTTTTTCGTTCATTTAATCTTTGAAACTGAGTAAATGATTCCATTAATAATAGCCATCCTGTAACGTAATACTAACCACATCACCTTTATTAAAATACCAAGCGGCTCTGATTTAAGCAATATGTAAAGCATACAAAAACGATGGGGCAGGAATAAACTGTTCGATATTTAAAACCCTTTTATTCGCAACCATATATGTAATTTTAACATTCCTGACCTCATTTGAGTGGGGAAAGTCGTACATTTCAGCCCGCTACTTCCCGCACTCACTTCCCGCTCAAGTGCGGGAAGTACATTCCCGACCGCTGAGTAGGTAGGGATTCTGGGAATCTTGTTGATCCATTCATGCGCGTCGAACCTGTCGTATCATAATATAATAATTTTTCCAATTATTGTTTAGAATAAAGTGGTTGCGAATAAAATAGTATACAAACCTCGACAGGAAGTTTCCTTAGTCTCGAGATAATAGCTGATTTCGACGCTTCGCGTCTCAATCAGCTAACTAATCTCTCGACAGTAATGAAACACTTCCCATATCGGGCTGTAATATACTATTAAACTGTAAAATGCTTGAAATATCATATAAAATATTGCAGTCGCATAACAAATACTCGATATTCAAATAATTTTTGCAAGGCAGAGGATAAATGCACGATAAATGTCGTCCGGTTTTGCACGGCAAAAATAATAAATTTCGCTCTGTTTTGATGAAAATAATTGATGTTCGATTAAATTTGCGACTGCGCACTGTTTCGATGCAGCACAGTCGCATAATCTCCAAATATTTATATCATACGTGCTTCTCATTAAACTTATTTGCAGAATACTCATTAAAGTAACTTACTCAAATACTATAATGCATATCTTAAACGGTAGCTAACTGATAAGGACAGCTTCAGATTCGTATCTGAACTTAAACTTTTGTAAGTTATTCAAATCACAGCATATAATTGTTTTTTTAAACAGTGTTGAGTGCAACTTTGCAATAACTTTTTCTGTTTTCAATGAAGTAGATTTTCTAGATAATTTTGTACAAAGAACAGACTTCAAGTTAAAAAACTAGATTTACATATCATTCCGCTATCGTGGCAAATAACCCAATGATACACAAAAACCAAAAACTTCAGATTTTAACAGCTACTAATAAAAATGAACCATAATTTCTAGCATTTGAATATGGGTCATAGTAGCACTTGAGATTTTAAACAGTTTGTTTAATTTAACAGAATCTAAATCTCTTACCGTTTAGTCTAATTATTCTGAACACTTTGCACACTTTGTAACAATAACTTCTAAACTAGTATAAGTTAATTGACGTTAATTGATATCTATCATATCTCATAATGAAGTAATTATATCCAATATATATCATTGGAATCGAAATAAAGAGCTACTGAAAACCATGCCCTAAATTGTTTTTACGCATAATAATAAATTAGAACTATTTAAAACAGAACTTGGAATACAAGACCGAGCTCTAAGCCCACAGTTAGTTTTAATGCTCATAGATGAAGTCATAAAGCAAATAAATCTAAATGCAAAAAAAGAATCTGATATGGCATACGCTGATGATATGGTTATAATATTATCAAAAATGCTGAGTGACCAGTGATTAGAGCAAGCAGATACCTTTAAATACGTAGGGGCAAATCTCAGCGAGAACGAAATGTGTGATATCGAAACGTATAACACAATCAAGGCAACTAGTTCCTTATACCAGCTACTGCTAATACTTCAGTACAAAAAAGAAAATCTCACGAAAACAGTGAAACAGCGAAATATATACTAACGTAAACTGTAGATGTTGGTCACTTATACGAAATATCATTTGTAGCGATTGGGACACCTGCTTAGAATAGGACAGGATAAGTGTGTTTAACACAGTTGTCAGAAGGTCAGTGGTAGTCCACATCGGTGGTAATCCACAATAGTGGCATTGTACACAACCCGAAGAAATGGAGACCTTTTACCAGAAATGAGACAAAACTTTACCTTCGACACCAATAATGGTGTCGGAGGGCAAGAATGAAATCAGCATTATTAATTAATAACACTTTCCTCGACACAAAAACCAACATAAGTTCCCATGGAAAAATGCAAAGGAGCAGATTGACGACCTCAGACGTTTAAATTCTGCTAATATGGAATATTGGAAGCGCTTTTGTTACTTGTAAATTATTGCAACAGATTCAAAGAACAAAAAGAAGCAGCTCGATATTTCAAAACAAGATGTATGTAAAGTCTGTGCTGGATGATTCTATTAATAAAGGGCCTAGGAACCAAGGAGGAAAAAGAGTAAATAGAAATAAGCACTTAACAGATGGCAATCGTTGGTTTTGCGAGATATTTCGCAGAAAAGACAGGTCACGAAAATTAGGGAAACGTAGGAAATAAACGAGTAAAAATCGGTTGACTATTCCACAAATAGTTTCAAAGCTGACTATGAACAACTCGAGGGCAATAATCTACAGATAAAGATGTCTTACAAGCCATGCATAAATAAAAAAGCCGAACATCAACAGGTCAAGAGAACATGAAATGCACTGGTCAAGTATGTGGGACTAGAGTTAAGTAAAGAAATTAGAACACTCTTACAACAAGTATTTAGACAACGGAAAATATTCAAAGAATGTGGGCAGACATATTGATATAATTGTTCAAAAAGGCAAACCATAGACAGCCAGAGAACTAAATCGGAACACTACTTTAAAACTCACGATAATGATTACAGTAGCGAAAATTAATGACATGACAACTTTCTGCGATGAACAACAAGGTTTCACGAATGGAAGTTAATTCCTAAAGCAGATTATGATAAGGGCACTAGAATTTAACAAACCTGCCTTCATGTGCCTGGTCGACTTGAAGAAAGCGTTGGACAAAGTTCAGCCATATGATCTAACAGATATTTTATTACAAAGACAAGTACCTTCATCCCTAATCGAAAGAATTCAATATTTATACTTATACAACAATACAATAAAAAAATACAGTAAATGAACCACTATCAAATCAGATTCCAGGGTAACTTCTTGAATACCTTGATATTTAACATGATTATGGATAAAATCAGAAAAAAGGTAAAAAACTTGAAAAGATACTGTCTAAACAATAAAAGTATACAACCAGTATGCTATACCGACTATGTTGTAGTCATTAATAACGGAGAACAATGGCGACCTGCAAGGGTTACTGATGTAGTTCCAAACAAAAGTGAATCGGATATACAAGGTGTCTCGCGAAGTTCTCCCGGCACTTAAGGAGCATGTTCTTGAGATCATTTCAAGCAAAAAAGTTCATATGAACATGTGTCCTATTCTCAGTATTGGATTGGTCGAGATGGCCCACACAATTGGCCGGCCAAATCTCCAGATCTAAATCCCTAGATTGCAACATATCGGGTTGGTGTCCGAAGAAAAAGTAGAAACATGCCAGGCTTTAATCCAGCGACTTTTGAACCCTGCAGCACAAATAAAAGACAGCCATGCTAAGGTAATGACTGGAACGCGTGGTATTCACAGACATGCGGCTAAATGCATTGAAGTAGGAGGTGGAATTTTTGAATATCTATGACTACGTTCTTTTAAATTAATGGTCTGCAGTCATTTATTTTGTTATTTTTGATGTCATATAAATAAAAACTATTTAAGATTAATTTAGTTTGAACTGTGTATAGCTCAATAAATACTGAGAATAGGACACATGTTCATATGAAATTTTTTGCTTGAAATGATCTCAAGAACATGCTGCTTAAGTGCCGAGAGAACTTCGCGAGACACCTTGTATATCCGATTCACTTTTGTTTGGAACTGCATCAGTAACCCTTGCAGGTCGCCATTGTTCTCCGTTATTAATGACTACAACATAGTCGGTATAGCATACTGTTTGAATACTTTTATTGTTTAGACAGTATCTTTTCGAGTTTTTTACCCTTTTTCTGATTTTATCCATAATCATGTTAAATACCAAGGTATTCAAGGTATTCACCCTGTATAAGAATAGCCACATATGATTGCTAAAGAGCCAATAAGGTCCAAATTATCGATTAACAGGAAGACAATAGAACAAGTTATTGTAATTACTTAGGCACCAGGGGAGATAGTTACGGAAACACACAATAGGAAGAAACGGAGCAGACTCGGAAACCTATCAAAATTAAGAGATGTCTCAATACGATGATTTAGAAAAACAAATACTTATATATAGAAACAAAAACCAGTGTTTACAAAACAAGAAAGATGGTAACACTAAGAAAAACTGAGTGGATAGCCACAGAAACTAATAAATCGCCCCCATCAACAGACTCAACATTACAGATCTGTGCTAATAGTCATCAAAAAGAGGAAGAAGTAGTATTAAAAGCCGCATATGCAAACAACATGTTATTCGATTCAATTTTGCAGGATATATGTAGATTCAAAAGCACACGATACCCAGATTGATATATCACCAAGAATAAAACGTTTCCATTCAGTTTTCCAAAGTAAAAAAGGGTATGTTTGCTAAAATGCAATTAAGCACTTTTGTGAGAGCATTTCGTTTTTAATGGATTTTAAGTTACACACCTTGGCACTGATTGATGTCCGTTTTCCACTTTCACACTGCCCCAGCGAAAAGAGAAAGGCACGTCGGCTACGCACTCGATACGCAATAAAACGCAGTAGAAGGGTTGATGTGCACGTACCACATTTTAGAATAACCGTGCTTGTCGAGGTGCTCATATAATTACCATATTTCGGAGATCACAAGGGATTTCCGAGGCCATTCCGAAATGCATGCGCTGAAAGCAGATAGTTCAAAGGAGTTTAATAAGCCAATTTTACCTCCGCATCGCGATCCTCTTGCCATCCTCATTACTTACTCCATCATTTTGATTATCCGGCTCGCTCATCTTGCCAATAACATTGTTTATATTGTCGCGAGGCTGACGTTTAATACGTCTTCACGGCAAACATCTCGATTTAAACGTACGTTTGTGTGTCAAAGTCGAAGGAGCTGTTTCCTGTTGTGTTTGTGTTTACTCCGGATTTAGGAAGATTGAATCAGTCGGATTCGCTTCCCCTTGTTCTGCAGTTGTCGTAAATGTGGGATATTCGTTGATTACGTTTTATACGAGTTTATTCCGACATATTTCGTAAATAGGAGCCCACTGGTTTCTATACAAATTTAAACTGTTTTTAAAGCTGCGAATTCTAATGAATACTAATGGTGTCATCTGCAGATTCTCATAGTTTTGTTTTGAACAGTTATAGTGCTCGAGTTGCGTTAAATGCTTAAGTACTCAAAGAAGAGTAAATATTGTGCTTTCAAAGCTTCTTGAAAAATTCCATATTTCAAGACTTTAAGTGGCATTTACAAAGACAATTTTCTGTGACTGTTTTCCTAAGTTATAACCAAAAATTGCTGAAGAGACAACACAGAATTTTACTTCAAATTTTCTAAAGTATGAAATACGTCAATAGATTAACCGTTATTAAAAAAACTATCGACCATGACATGATTATACGATATTAAGCACATAGAGTAAAAATGAAAGTTAAGAGGATCCCCTAATGTCCTCCGAAATATATTTCCCCTCTAAATTTTAAGGCCTCACGATCCCTTCAAAGTGATCAAGTTTACGATGCGCACTCGAACTTCGTGCTCAGACACCACCCAGGAAGCAAACAGCAAGAGTTCCGAAACTCTCATCATGGTAAAATATAATAAATCGGCGTCCCTAAACTAATAAAGGTTAAAATGTCGTTTGCTAAGACCTTGTTTATTATGGAGCGGCTTGAAAAATATGCCTAAAATGTTTAATACAGGATAGTTACAAAATGTCTATTGCAAATTTGAAGGCTTGCAAAGAGTATTAAAATAAAACAACGAAAGAACGAAAGAATTACTTGGTAGCTTTTTATAAAGAAAATAAGAGCATATAGTAAGGTTTTTCTGTACATATTCGGACATATTTTCTCTGTTGTAATACTGAATTCTAATCAAAATCTTGGTAAATTCAAAACTAAATATATTTTTTCCACGACCGGGAGTAGAAGTCGGTTTCTATAGCATCAAAATTGTGACAGAAGTAAAACATTTACTCCCTAGAGACTAAATAAATTTCCCTAGGTAGTTTTCATTATGACTGACAGAACAATTATGTCAAATTCGAGGTTATCAGGTTATAGCCCGGGAGCCAGTGACAGATTTTTGCGACCAAATTCCTCTCAGTCGATAATTCGTATAATGCTTCATTTAGTTGCTCTATGAAGCGTTGTGAACGTCAGCTGCGGGACCATGGTCGGGATAGGCGATAGCAGCCACCCACGCACGTATAAAAAAAAATATTTTCAGTGATTTCCTCCCGGCTGAAAATTTGTTAAATAATAGCTTACATATCACTTATAGTAATAAAAGAATGTCAGCTGGCTGCTGATGTCGGATTATACGTCAGCTGCTTGTATAAACGTTTAAAAATACAAAGAATATTTGTTTTGATAAAAATAAAGTCAGCTGGCTGTATGTCGACGGGAAAGTCGTCAGCTGATGCAGTCAAAGGTGTAGCGCGGAAGCCACGTCTGACGGCCGCTCACCTATTTAAATGCATCAGCTGACGAGGTTTCCTGCGCCATTCAGCCAGCTGACTTTTTTTATTACTATAAGTGATATATAAGCTATTATTTAACAAATTTTCAGCCGGGAGGAAATCACTGAAAATAATTTTTTTTACGTGCGTGGATGGCTGCTATCGCCTATCCCGACCATGGTCCCGCAGCTGACGATCACTGCGCTTCACGGCACAACTAAATGAAGCGATTCTCAAATTATCGACCGGGAGGAAATAACTGACAAAAATATGTCGCTGGCTCCCGGGCTATTAGGTTTTGAGTCAGTTTTGACACAAACTGACGCAAATCCTAACCTGCTAACTTCGAATTTGACATAATTGTGAGCTCTTGTCATAATGACTTACAGTGCCACCAACTTTAAAATTTACTATAGGCTACTAATTTTAAAACAATTGTAACTAAAATGTCAATAAATGACGTTTTAAAAAAAGGGTTTTCGTTTTAAATCTTCCTGCAACGTGAAAAAATAGTATATGCAATTTCTGACTCCCGGGCTTCGCCCTCGAGTCAGAAATTGTACCTCAGCAAAATAACGCATTTCTCTCCCTCATTGCATAATCTACTATTGGAAATCAATCTCTATATACGGTATCCGCCAAAATAAACAGTACCGAAATCTAGAGCGCTGATGAATTGCTCATGCAAATTGCATTTGTCATATTTGGCTTACTTGTCATTAGTTATCACCTTGACATTACGTTACAGTTAAAATTTTCGCTATCATGGTTCTTTTAACCGAAGAAAAAGTTTTTTTAGTAGAGCATTATTTCCGGTTATACGGAGTTGGAAGGAATGTCGGCCCAAGTTTAAAACAGGCCTCAGAAAAATATCAGCAACAGTTTAACAAATCAGCCCCCAGGAAAGCTGTAATGCTAGCGGTTGTTGAGAAATTTCGTGGCACTGGTAGTGTGTTATGCCAACGTAAAGGCTCTTCAGGTCGTCGAAGGACAGTTTGTACCAACGATAATTAAGGACGTGTGTTTGACCAGCTCGTGCACTCTCCGCAAAGAAGCCTTGTACGAACTGCACATAAACTGTAAGGTCACTAAATCACGTTAGCTAAGCGTAGCTAACGTGATTTAGTGACCTTACATAAACTGAATATCAGTGAGACATCTACACGTCGTATGTTCAAATCTATTGGCGGTTATCCTTAATAGCTAAATATAATTTTTTATTTTCGGTACTGTTTTTTTTTGGCGAATACTGTATTTTAAATTATTATATAAATCTAAATTATAAACTCACCACTAGTAATTTGAAAACATATGGCTTGTAGGCAGAGGATCGATAGAATAAAACTTCTCCCTGAGGTGTGCCGGTGTGCTGGGGCCATACTGTGTCCTGCAATAAAAGAAATGCGTAGTGAATTACTCATGAAACAAAAATTACTTAAATCTTTATTATAGTTTGTTACATTCATTTTTACGCGTACAATTTCGTACGCACGCCGCTGATCTTAGGCTGTTAGAAGAGGTGATTTTGCAAACCGGACGGCACGCGTCTGTAGTGAAAGAGGGTTGAGAAACATCAATCCAACCGTACGTACGCTAATGAAAACGCATGTAGTACGAATTACCATCGACTCCAGAAGATCGATTTCTATCGAACCAGCATCACGAATCGCCGCTAATTTTTTCTTTGGCTTTGGCTTCTTCTCAACTAATTTCCAACGTTTGCCCAAACTTTTCAAGCCTTGAAAAGCGCCCCAGGTCCGGGCCATTCCTTCAACCTCCCAGGTTACCTTTTCTGAGTTAAGATTCCGATTATCGCCACGCATTGCCTTGCCTTCAGAATTTGGTATCGTTAAATTGCTGAATTAAACTACAATCACCCATTTATACTGTGTGTGTAATTTCTGTATCTGCATTATCCTCCATCTCAGATACAATATTTACGACGTTTTTCTTTGAAAATGTCATTTATGCTGTTTATATTGTTTTCACAGGTGTTCGCCTAACGGGTGCAAATTTGGAACATTTCCCCGTCAGGAGGGTTAAACGTCATTAGGACACGTGGGCTAGATTGAGGCCATCGACCAGCCTACCAGAATTACCTACCCTCAGACCGTTAAAATATGTTATGCAAACTACTCGTGAAATAAGAATTTAAAAATCGAGTGCCCATCACATTTTGAAGAGCTTCCATTGGAAGAGCTGCATTTCAACATGAATCCACGCCTTCAATGACGATAATTCCTACCGGATAGTGCGGAGTTTTGTGAATGGTAATTAGCAACATGTGCAGATAAAGCAGTCTTCAATTAATCGCCACAGTTGCAGCTACTGGGCATCTAAGAATGCACATGTTGTGGAGGAACATCGTGTTAATTTAGCGATAGTTAGTGTGGTGTATGTTGTCAGCAAGAGATCTATTATTTTTTGTCAACGCTGTAACTGGTACAGTTTACATGAACTTGCTGCAAGAATGTTCATAGCACACATTCTTAGGAAGCTGAGTGCACCTCCTCACTACCCTCTCGATGAAAATTTACCGAATATATTGATTGGACGTAGATGTTGTATCAAATTTAGTCATTATCCGAAAGTATTTTATATTTTGGAAATAAAGAAAAATTAAAAAGTTTTAACTTTAGAAAGCTACCGCTGGCGCCACCTAGCGCAGGAGAAATCTGTACTTAGCAATAAATGTACAGAAACTATATTTTTGTAATTAGCAATAAATGTACCCGCATGGAGTAGTACATCGGTACTATTTGGAGAGTGACGCCCCCACGGACCCTAGTTTTGAGGAGTAAACCTAGTTCAAAAATCCTCTGCAAACTAGGCTAGCAACCTACCTGCAGATGTTAACCAAAATTGCTCACAGAAACAGGATACCAAGCCTCGGATATGGATTGAAAATTACGACCACCAGGCATCGAAAAAGGATTAGATGAATATGGAAACAAAATACCCTACGTTTAGCTACGTGGAATATAATGTCTTGGAATGGAAAAGATGTAGAAGTTGTGCTAGAATTACAAGAAAAAAAAATAGACCTATGTGCCGCTACAGAAACGAAACGTAAAGGAAAGGGAACACTGGAAGTTGAAGATTACATATTAATATACTCTGGTAAACAAAAACATCAAAGAGCAAAAGAATAAGTAGGATTGCTGATACAGCAAATACGACATAGAGGAAATAGGCTATATAAATGAAAGGTTGCTTCGAATAACTCTAAACATAAATAAAAACAAGCTATATATAGTATTCATGCGCCTGATATATCGAAACCTAAAAAACAAATCGAAGAATTTTACGAAGTACTACAAAGTGAATTAGACAAACTCAATGCACAGGACAATATATTAGTCATGGGTGACTTCAACACTAGAATTTGAAACCAAGTAATTCCAGGCATAAAACAGCAGCGATTTAATGAAGCAACACAGAACACAAGCGAAGATCTTATGATAGAGATATGCACACAGAATAATCTCCGAATAAACAACACATTCTTTGATCACTAATGGCGCTACAAATACACATGGACAAATACAAGAGGGCAGCAGTCGGTTCTAGACTACGTACAGACTAACAAGCAGGAGTTTTACGCCAGATCAAATATTGGATGTAAGAACCTTAAATTCGGCGGATATAGGGAGTGACCACAAACTTGTCCTCTGTAAAATTAGGTTGCTCAGAATAAAACACCATACTCAGCCTTTACCAGAGTCAAATACTTGTACAGAGAAAATAAACATCGAATCTCTTACGCACGACAGTACCAAGGACTTGTATGTAAATCGCTTAACACAAAAAGTTATAAACAATGGCGTCCTAGATGATGATAATGTCGAACAAAGCTGGGAAAGGTTAAAAACAAACATCTTGGAAGCAGCCACAGAAGCTTGTGGCAAAAGAACTATAAAGAACCGCAAAACAAAAAATAAAAGAACGTCATGGTTCACAACACCAGCAAAAGAAATATGTAAAAAGAAAAAAATAGCATAGAGAAGATATCTCGCTAGCGGAAGTCATGAAGATCGCATATATAAGACAACGAAATGAAACAAATAATAGAATAATGTAAATTAAAAATGAATATTGAGAACGGTTTACATAATGACTTATATGGAGCACAAAAAAAGGTATGAGGAATGCTCCGGAACAGAAAAGTGGAAACAAACGAACTGGTGCAGACAAATAAGATAAGTAACGAAGATTGGGAAAACTACTTCACGCAGCTGTATCCAGAGCACAGGAGTTATACCGACGGAATGGAAGACAAGTATTACCATCCCTGTTTTCAAAAGAGGCTCAAAAACACAACTTGACAACTATCGAGGTATAACTCTGTTAAGCACTGTTTTAAAGCTGACAATCAGAATAATATTACAGAAACTGGACGCTTACATACCCATAAATGAACAACAACAGGAGTTAAGACAAAATCGATCAACGATCGATGCTATTTTCATAGTGCGCCAATTAGCTGAAAAGGCAATAGAATATTCAAACCCAGCCTATCTTTGCTTTGTAGACCTCACCAAGCCTTTCGATCGGGTGCAGTTAGACGACATTGTAAATATATTACAAGAAAAAGTAATACCTACAAAAATAACAAAGTTAATCATTGACATAAACACCGATTCCAAAACCCGAATAAAAACCCAAAGCGAATATACTGACGATGTTTCAGTAACAGCGGCCATAAAGGAAGGGGACTCGTTAAGCCCTACGCGGACGACGCTCTACTAATTGCCGAAAATGAAGATGATCTCCAGAGACTACTACAAAAATTTACAACGACAGCAGAAAAATACAACATGATATTATCAACGAACAAAACAAAAAGTATGGTCATCTCGAAGGAACCTTTACATTGCAAATTAGAATAAAAAGGTAAAATCATACAACAAGTCATGTCGTTCAACTATCTTGGAGTCCAAATATGTAGTGATCGCAATATACACGACGAAGTAAAGCAACAAACAGTAAATAAAGGCAGCCAAATATCGGGATATTTGAGAGATCTGACTTGGACAAATAAACATATGACAGTGGAGAGTAAAGTCAGGATCTATAAGACTATGATAAGACCCATTCTAACAGATGCAGCCGAGACTAGGGCAAACACTCAAACGATCAAACAACAAACCAGAACCGTAGAAATGAAAACCCTAAGAGCAATTGCAGGGAAAACACGACTTGACAGATTCCCCAATCAAGATATTAGGAACCAGTGTAACGTAGAAGATGTCCATCAATTCATTAAAAAACGCCGAAAACAGTGGGACGAGCATGTTAATAGAGCTGCTCCCAACAGACTTATAAAGATCGCCAGAGATTCCACACCCATTACCAAAAGGAATCCGGACCGCCCCCCAAAAAGATGGCGTGAAAGTTGGATATCGTCGTCGGCGGAAGTTATATAAAATTCCCTGTAAAAACAGGCTGTAAGCCTATCAAAGAAAAGAAGAAGAAGAGCAATAAATGTCTTGAGCCAATGTCTAGGTCGGTTATGTTATTAGTGTCAACATTATATTTTTTAGCACTGGGTTTGTGATTGTTTTTGTGGTGCTTTTGCACCTTTTGGTGCGTCACATCGTCTTTATTTGATAAGGTAAGATTATTCAATATTTAATAAATGGGCTATGTAATTCGTCTTAACAGGCCTACTCGGTATATTTATTTTACCAACAGCAACAATAAAAGCCTCAATAATAGTATATTGTATGTTAAGAGCTAAAAGTGCATTCTTGCCGCTCGCGCATGATATTTGCTGGTGGAGGTCGGTCAGTTAATATTTTGTTGCAAAATATGCAAGTATTTAATGGTTCAACCAAAGAATATCGAAAAGACCTAATCTTTGAAGTTATTAATTATGAAATTCAAATGTCAAATGCTTAACTCAATTTGAGGGCATTCTTTCTTGAACTGTTAATTTTAGCAGTTCAACTTTTCATTTACCAGCATTGCATTTATACTGGTAATGGTTACTTGCGTTCATTTTCAGCTTAAGTCGTGTAAAATTACTTGAAAATTCAAGTAAATATATCAAATTGATAAATCAGAGACAGTGCCAACTCATGTGATTTTGGGCTCGTACATGGAACATGGTCAAGTTTCATGATTACCATTCACTTTTTAAAAGTACCTAATTTGTAGTACTTTCAGATCCAACCAAATTATAAATTAACTAGCAGTCCAGTGAGACAAATGTCTCATTTAACGCGCCTTCAAACCTCGATCGGTTAGGCAACCACCCAGACCTGGAAGGTGTCAAAGTGGTTGCCTAACCGATCGAGGATTTAAGGCGCAGAGGGTCGCAGCTACGTTTGGCGGCCGAACCAGTTTTTATTTCATACGCGTTCTATTTGAAAACGGTCTTTTTGTGATTTCTCGAAAACCGGAAGTGTCACGTGACTGAAATTCGGTTCCTGACCTGACATGACCATTCCAAACATATAACTTTCATAACTTTTTTCTCTATCTCTTACGGTTTGGCTGCTGAAACAGCGTCCCGGACGGACCAGCGTCCCGGACAAAACAGCGTCCCAGACAGACACGTCTATTAGATAAAGGATGAAGTAATTATTTATACTATTACCAGGGCAACAGGGTAATTATAGTGTGTGACAAAACTTGGCGTTTCTTAATTCAATACTGTTACTGTGAAATTGTCGACAATACACGTACGCATATACATTTTAAGTGGTAATATAAAAATTATGACATAAAACTACAATTTTAAAAACATGTTGATAGTTTATACATTTTATATTTGACCACAGTTTGATCTGTGAACTTATTTATTTTTATCAGGCTAGGCAATGTAGCGTCCCCCTAATTTCGAATTTATATTTGTGTAAATAATCACTCGCATTTTTGATACATATTATTATTGCACGAGAAACAATTCATACTAAAATCCTGTTTATAATATTGCATAGGAATTTGAAACATCTGCTTAGAGTAGTTTGTAATTTTTTCCATTATTTGTTTGGTAATTATACACTCCAAAAAAGGAGTGCAATAAACACAACACTTGGCTGCAGTTATTTCTTATACTTACTTAGCATTAGGAAAGTGTAAGTATACGTATATCATTTATTAGAAAAAGGCTTTTAAAATGTAGTTAATAATTCGATTTCGGAATTCTTGATTACAAGGGGTTAGTAACGTACCATATGTGATTTTATTGTAACGACGCAAAACCTATTTTACCCTAATATGGATTAATTATATTAAAAAGGAACACAACATATTTCAGATGGTTTTCATGCAAGAAATTTGTAGCAACACCAGTTTTACTTCCTTTTACAATAAAGGAAGTATTGGATTCACAAAAATTCGAAATTGAGTTTTCAACAGATCTTCACGTTTAGAGTCCCTTAAACCAAAAAAATATGTTTTGTTCATTGGTCTGTCTGTCAGTCTATGTGTCCGTCTGTGTGTCTGCGAACAGAATATTTCAAAAACGAAAAGAGATATGACGTTGAAACTCCATAGGTATATAAGTTTTGTGTATTACCTAGATGCAACAGCAAGCTTTTGAAGAAAATCGCATAGGTACCGGAAGTATGGTGTTTACTCTTACTACTTTCAGTTTTTTTCGATTTTCTCAAAAACAGCTCTCTTTCTCAAATGTTACTTTTTGAATGTGTATTGATGTGAGATAGGTGATTTTTCAGTTGAATACCTCTAACATGGGTTTCTTTTTTATATAAAAGGGAGTAAAAAATACGTTCGAATATTTTACCTATTTATAGATCTCATCAATACAAACAAAAGTCCTAATAAACATGGGGCCGGAAATGCTTCGTTTCCGAGATACAGGGTGTTAAAGTTTTCAAAAAAAAAATCCCGGCCACCCCTGGAATAAATAATTTACGTGCGCCAAAACATGATCCTTAATAGCACCAGTAAACTTTCAAAATTTCACTAAAATCGGCTAAGGGGTTTTTACATATTGAATCATTTTAGTTTTTGTCTTAACAGGTTCCAAACAATGAAAAAAATAGTAACAGTGGAAATACACCCACTTTGACCCAACACTACAAACAACTGTTAGTAGAAAAAAGACGAGAATACAACATTGACGACAATATAAGACTCAATACAAATACAGAAAAAAAGATCAACGAGAAGATATAAAAACAGCTCTTAAGAATATGAAAAATTGAAGATATCCAGATGCAATAGGTATACCAGCCGAATTACTTAAATATGGAGAACACGATTTAACATCTAGAATTTTATTTTATTCTAGTACTCAGCCAACAGCCGTTAGGCCAATTCTAGGCGTCGCTGTACATTTTATGGGGACTTCCAACCCCATTAACGACTGTCATGATGTTTTGTCTGTCTTCATCACAATAAAATACCTTTACATTATATCGACTTATAGAAAAGGTGCAAGAATAGATTCGAATAATTATAGAGGCCTGAGCATCAAGAGTACTTTTAGAAGACTTAACAAGTAAACTACAAGATAATATGAAAAACAGTGACGAACAGAGTGGATTCACTCCGGGAAAATCATGTATAGTGTTATGCTAAGGTCCCTCTCTTTATATTTAGTTGTTAAGTTTTCTATGAACGAAATTAAATAGTATTTAAGCTTTTTGAGAAATCTTTCAGGGTGGTCCGCCAATCTAGTTACTTGATAGTTGCTATTTTATTTTTTATATGAACTGAAATTAATGAATGACACTTGCTGTCAACTACAATTTCAAATCCTGTTCAATGACACTTTCTATTCAATATGACAAAATAAAATCCTTTACAATGTTATCTGACTCAATAATGTTTATGATAAGTATTCAATTATGTTTTAATAAACCTTTCTAATTGTCTCTTATTTCAGATTACCTCAATTCAACTTATTATACACCCACCTGGATTCCCTGCTTTGGAGACCAACTCAAAATTACCTTGGTATGATTTTGTCCTGCTATCTGAACTCCTTCACACCTCAGCCACAATGCACTGGTCACTAACAAACCGCCTCCAACCTGCAACACCCCAAGTAGATACCTGTTCCTCTTCTATCCCCTGTACAACTGTCACTCCTACAACTTCCCTCTGTCCAACTTCTCCATGGTAAGCATACTTCCACATGTGATTGTAAAATAACCTTGTACTTCCTTAGATCCTCCTACAACCACACACTTTGTCAGCATCCAGCAGAAATTGGAACCTCGAACAGCTCCCTCGTCAAAGCAAGTCAACTGGTCCCTGTCAATTGGTCCTTGTCCAAATGGTCCTTACTTCCCCAAGCGAAGTCCACGAAAACTCCACCAACTTGCAATCCTCTACTTAATGTAAATATTTATGACTTGTAATACAAAATTCATTCAATTATATCCAATTCCTATTCTTCTTGCTTCTTGTAATTGTTATTATGTAGTTATACCATATTCAAAATTCTCTTGCATTATTCTCATTTTATACTCGTAATATTTTAATTAATTCCAGCTTGTAGATTTATATTATCAACCCTTTTATATAACCAGCACACAAATTAAATAAATAGGGCCAAATTTCTAATTTATTTTTACCAAAACTATCCAAATTACACGTTGTTTTTCAATCTGTTATTTTTTATTTCTATGCTAAACTATCATTATTTCTGCCTGCTAATCTGAATGTTACCCACTTCATAATGTCTTACAATAGGATTATTATCTTGTCATATGCATCATTAACTTGTATTTAGTATTATCTCCTTTTACCATCATCAAATAGTACTCAAATGTTATACCTTTCTTTTTAAATTTACTTTCAATATTTAATTCCATCCATATCTTTCAATTAAATAAGCAGTTATTTTTAAAATTTTCTAAATTTGATCAATGCAATCTAATGACTGTATTTAACTTTTCCTTTGGCATTTATCTAAATAAATAGACGTATTTAAGGTAGTATATAGACCCATATATACCATAACAATATAGAACATCTTCGCATTATAACAGCTAATAGAAAAACCACCGATTGAAGGCCATGGGATGGAAGAAGAGGTAGAAACAGACCAATTACAAGATGGTATGACGACTTGAAGAGACTTGCGAGATGGAAATGGACAAGCATATCACAGAACAAGAAGAATTGGAGAAAGAGAAGGGAGGCCTATGTTCAAGTCTGGGCCCAATAAAGGGCAGAAACAGAATATAAAAGACAATAGCAGTAGGGTAAGAAACTCATCTGGCCTTCATCGATTTAAACAAGGCATATCACTCAATTCCTAGAAATCAATTGTGGAAAGCCTTGCGAATAATGAAAGTAGATGGATGAAAAACTGATAAACGTAATAAAGGAAATGTACAAAAATAAAACATAGGTACATTATGAATGGAAAAGGGCTTACACAACCGTTTACTCCTACGGAAGGATTAAGGCAAGGGTGTAGTTTATGCCCAATGCTATTTAACACCTACCTAGAAATCGTTTTAGACGACTGGAAGAAGAGGGTAAGTGGTATGGGAATACCAATTAACGACAACCACCTTTTCACGTTTAATTTCGCGGAAAATTAGGTCGTGATTGCATAACATGCATACGACTTAGAGTTTATGCTGAAATGGCCACATGAGAAATATGAACAATGGAAACCTAACGATAAATATAAAAAAAAATTACCTACAAACAAAAGCTTGCTTTCAAGTACTTATTAATGATAGAGAAGACTTTCAACAAGTACATACGTTTAAATATTTGGGTATAATAATAAAAACAAACGGTATAAGCCAAGAAGAAATAAAATCTAAAATAAAAAGTAGCCTAAAACTGTTACGAAGCTTAAACTCAATATGGTGGGATAGACATATTTCCAGAAACGTCAGGACCTTTTTAGTTTGGTACGAACGTACGGTTAATTAACGTATTTTCTAAAGTACGACCCCACTTGTATATCGGTGTTTCGTACTATTCCGCCTGAATTTGAGCACATCGAGTTATGTGCAAGCATTTATTGGCTTCCTAGCGCACACAGTTGTGTTGTTCGCTTAGAGCTATCGGTTCTGTATCTCTGTTTATATTCGTTGACGCGCTAAGTTTATCCGTTGTTACAAATATCGATCCGTCTGCGAGGCGCATTATTGTGCATTCAGTGTTGTGAATTTAACAGTCAACGGCCATGAGTGCGAAAGAGCAAGCTACAGCTCAACTACCCCGCGACTTTATCGATCGCGCGCTGTCTGCGTGCATTTCCTAGTCAGTTGGGTCCCGGCGTCCGCAAGCAACAGTTATTCAGAAGTGGGTCTCTCGCAGCGTACCCCGTTCGGGGTGGCGCGTGCGAGGGGGTTTAACGTTTTGTGCTTTTTAGTCTGTGTGCGAATACCGCTGTTCTAATTGTTATTAGAACTCCCCTAGCTTCAATGCATTTGGCCGTGCGTTACGCATCTTAAGGGACGTTGCTGTATGGGCATGCGTAACCGTTTGGGGGTGTTGTTGGTTGTTTGTCGATTATCGAAAGCCCTTTGAGTTTCCGTTTTACCGCGGAGTGGCAGCCTCCTTGTCTCGTCGATTAGACTGATTCCTTTGTGGGAACTCGTTAGCAGTGTTATGTGTTCGCGAAGCTATCGCTTTCTTTCTGTCTTTCCGTGCGAACTTCGCATTACCTCTCGTATGAGAGGATAAATCCCCACGTGTCCGGCCCGCAGCTCCATTCGCTCATTGAGATGTTGCGATATTCCTTCCCGTTTCGTCTATGCAGTATCTGGGGACGGTAGCCGTTACAGTAACATGGGACGTCAATTTACCGCACAGCCAAGCTCCTTATAGGTATCGTTTGTATTGTTTATTAACGTTTAGTGTGCTACTTAACATATATACAGTGTACTTCGTCGAATTATCGGACAGTTGGTGTACCGTCTTGGTTATTTAGCTTTTATGGTGTACCTTTTGCATTTGTCAAACCGTTGCAGTTGTGTACCTGTCATGACATTTCACTTACCGCCAATTTACATGGTTGTTGATTAGCTTTATGCAGTAGCCCTTGTAATGTTTTGCAACCGCTACTTATTATAGTTGAATCTCGCATTTATTATCGCTATTTTACGGAAGCGCTGAAGGGCCAGAGTAGCGAGTTGTTTTTAAGACGATTAGCAGTTGCAATGCAACGCGACTAACAGACGCGCAATCGTTAGTCGTGTTGTATCGCGACTAACAGACGCGCAATCGTTAGTCGTGTTGTATCGCGACTAGCAGACGCGCAACTGTTAGTCGTGTTGTATCGCGACTAATAGACGCGCAATTGTTAGTAGTGTTGTATTGCGACTAACAGACGCGCAACTGACAGTTGGCAGATGCCAGGTGACAGAACCATATATGCAATATAGTAAGTATTACATATATGGTTCTGTCATCTGTCAACTGTCAGTTGCGCGTCTGTTAGTCGCGATACAACACGACTAACGATTGCGCGTCTCTTAGTCGCGATGCAACACGACTAACGATTGCGCGTCTGTTAGTCGCGATACAACACGACTAACGATTGCGCGTCTGTTAGTCGCGTTGCATTGCAACTACTAATCGTCTTAAAAACAACTCGCTACTCTGGCCCTTCAGCGCTTCCGTACTATTTGATTATAGTTTCTTGTTCATATCGTTTGCAGAGTTACTGTCAAATTTACCGAATTATGTCAATAGATTTAAGACGTTTCGTAATTTACCGAACTGCCATATACACATTTCATATTTACATGTGCCTTTTACTACTTATTCAAATAGTTTGCTAATACATGTCATGTTAATTTAACTGTGGTTTTCTTTGTTATTGTGCATGCTATTTGTGTCTTTATATTTTACAGTTGTAAGACGAGTTTGGCCAGTTTTCAAGTGGATTTTAAAAAGGTAGGTCCGATGGTGCTGAACCGGCTTGCTGTCCAGATTACTGCCAAGGTTAAAGTTGAAAGGTGAATTCATATGCTTCCACTGTTCCTCAGTGAGTTTACCTGTGCATTCTTTTTTATCGTGATGGCATTGTGGTACCGCCTTATCATTTTAGATCTGTTTACCGTCCGTTAGGCCGTTGCCCGTTTGTTATCTCGTGTTGGACCACCCCACGATCCACTGCAGCCTAGTCGGCAACTCTTGTTATGGGCTGGGCAGCGGTCCTATGTGAGTTACATTCCCAATTTTGTGAGTTATTGTACGCGCTAGTCGTCTAGCTTTATCGTGGCTTTTCGTAAATACCGTTATAAGTTGGCGCGTTGTCGTAAATGTCGTTTTAGCCAGTAACAACACCTAGAAAAAACAATGATAGCATCTGTCTTATGACATGGATAGTTAATAATAAATATAATAGTTTTAAACTGTCGAAATCGACTACCTTCGAAGAAACCTTCGAGTGTCGAAACTTGGAACACATTACAAATGAGGAGGTTAGACAAAGAATGAATACAAAGAAGAGACCTGGGATGAAACAGCAGTATTAGTGAAGCCATGACGACATACCTACCTACTCTACGATGAAGATGCCGAAAACCGAGAACTATGGCTTTTGAGAACCCGAAAGCCGGGAATATACGTGCTTTGAGTTTTGGAAGCCGCTTAATAACTGCTTACGTAATTATTGAATACAACAACAACCAGCAGTGAGATATATATTATAGATATTAAAGATACAAGAATGATGAATAGCATCTTTACGAAATGAGTTTGATTGCCAAAACGAGGCGGTGAGCCGAGTTTTGAGGCAATCAAACGAGTTTCGTAAAGTGCCAGAAGCAAAGGTGTATTGTTCAATATTTTATCTACTCCAGTGGGATAAGTAACGCATTACGTCAGTCATTTGACACTATTTCAGTTACGTAATGAAGCTCATTACACCACTCAGTTATGTAATGGTTTCATTACGCAACTGAGTTGTGTAATGACTTCATTACGTAACTGAAATAGTGTCAAATGAATGACATAATGACATTTGCCTACTAAAATAGTTTTGAAAATGACAGATCTGACATTTCTCTTAATGCACTTTTCTCAATTTTAGGCAGTCGTAGATAAAATTTTGTACAATACATGTGTGATAATGCATCATTAATATACTTGTGTGCTTACATAACTCGTGCTACGCACTCGTTTGTAACTTACACACACGTATATTAATGATACTGTTATCCCACTTGTATAGTAAATAACTATTATCTTCATCAATAAATTATAGTTCAATGTATTTTTATATAAAAAGAGTGCGGTAATGAAGCTCTTAACGATACTAAAATTAATTTGTTTAATAGTCTATAACAACACCGATGAAGATAAAAATAATTCCGTGTTTTCATGCCTGGATAAATGTACACATTAACTCTTGTGAATTATTAACTGTTGACAAATTACAATCCTGCCATATAATCAGCTGTAGATGGAAACATTGGAACAGAGAAAAATGGTTTTCCTTTATCTTTCACGTGAGATGTACTCGTATAGCGATTATATTATTTATAACTATCCTGGACGAACGAAACAAACTGTTCTTACCGCCAGTTGCCTTATATTGTTTGTCTGAAATAGAAATCACTTGAAGCTGAAAATACAGAATAAGGAAAGCTCTAACCATAAAGAGCTAAGCTGTTTTTCCTTATACACCACCGACATGAAAATGCGTCAGGTAAATGCCACTTAAAATTCATACAATCCACGGGGAAAGTAAAAGCTGGCATTAAAGACATGACGATGCATCATAATGGAACGGCCCTGGGCCGCGTATTTAAGTCCTTATTGAACAGATTATTGAGAAGGGGATTTGACAATGAATTCCAAGCACGGCCCTATCAGATAGCGATATAACATAGCTCATGTTCTCGATATTTAGGCAGTATTTTCAGCAGCAGCCCCCGTTGGCACTGCAACTGGCGCAGTTCGGGCGATAATTTACAAGTGCTTGGGCAGCAAGACGTTCGTTTCGTGACGTCTTGTGTAATTGCAATTGTCCGAGCCCTGTATTAATGGGGGACTTAAAGTAATGGTCGGGGGAGTCGCTTTTAGATCTGTTTCGCTTGATTTACTGTAGCAGTAATTTCTTTCCGCTCATCAGTTTAGAATTTAATTGCACTCATCATTTAGCTTAGTCGAAGGAATTCGAATTCTCTGTATAGGCGAAAAACACAGTAGTTAACATTAAAATACATTAAAATATCCTTGTGAGATTTAAACAGTAACCTTTTTTTCGAAATGAAGATTCTATTTATACTCTTATTGTGTTATCATAAATTTAGTAGTTGTATCATATACGCCATAAAACAACATTGCTGATTAATTACGTCGATATGAAACAGACATCGCTGTATTTAATGAACTTTTTAGGTAATCATAATGGCATCATTCCATTTATTTGCATCGGCAACGAGGCACATCCTCATGCAAGTGGTTTATATTAAACTGCAAATATTGTTTGGGTCATTTGTAAGCTATTATGACCCAGTTACGGTTATTTTATGTACCATAATTCTAAGCAAAGTGCACAGTAATGTTGGTTTGAAACTTAATTGCTATTTACATCAGTATATGGTCGCGCAACTCAGCACTGCCATCTCTTGCAACTAATTGTTATTGTGGATATGTACATGTGAAGCTCTAAATACACTAATTTATTGGAGCTTCCGATATTAATCAAATTATTGCAGATTAAGAAACAATATGCGCTCAATTACTGTGAACAAAATTTCATATTTTTACATTCATGACGATTACTGTAGGCAATTTTTGTTCTGCGCTATAGTTATTGCAGATGAGCGAGGCCTTGGCGGTTGCTAATACGAGTAAAACGTGGCCACTTTGTTGGTAGATAAAGTTATTTTTCCTGTATTAAGTGATTTAATGGATTTACTTTTAGAAGTATTAGAGATATCTGTGCAAGTAGTATAGTACGACTAGAAGAAAAATTCTCGTACTACAAACCTCTAACACAAAATCTCCAAAAATTCTAAATTTCTTACTTCAGTTCAAATTCACACAAGTGAAAAGTCTTATACATATATAAATCATAATAAAGCATGAAATATTTGACAATTCTGACAATTTATTTTGAGGAATTTTATGTCAACTAAATTGACAAAATTAAGAGCGTTAAAGGTCCTGGCGAGATGTTAAAAGAACACCCGCAGATAAAACGATAGTATAATCCCTACACAACAATCACACGTGACATTTCAGAAGAATGAAAAGCGAAGCTAGAAAATATAAAAATCTGGTGTGATACACGCACACAACTTCCTTTTACAGTGATGTTATAATTATCCAAAAATTTGATTATAAATTTTTAAGCATTTGTCAAAAATTTTCAAAAATTACAAATTCTACAAAAACGGTACAAAATAAAGCGCTAGGTGAAGAGACAAAGTTTCTCTAGAATTTTAAGCTGAATTCAAAAATGTAACAATATACCGGGTGTTCTATTTAAAATAGGAGTTAATAAAAAAATAGAAAAAAAACAAAAGAAACCCATTTTAGAAGTATTCAACTGGAAAATCACATATCTCACATTAATACACATTAAAAATGTAATACAAATGTGAAGTTTGAAAAAAATCGTTTCAGCAGTTTTTGAAAAAATCGAAAAAAACTGAAAAATCACAAGAGTAAACACGTACTTCTGGTTATGCGATTTTCTTCAAAAGCTTGCTGTCGCATCTACATAGTACAAAAAACTTATATATGAAGCTTCAACGCCATACCTCCTTTCGTTATTGAGATATTCTGTTCACAGACACACAGACAGACACACAGATACACAGACAGACCAATGAAAAAAATGTTTTTTGGGTTCAGGGAACTCTAAAACGTGAAGATCTGTTGAAAACTCAATTTCGAATTTTTAGGGTGAATCCAATACTTCCTTTATTGTAAAAGGAAGTAAAAAGAGAATAGAAGCGAGATGAGTTTAGCTCAGAAGACAACAAACGCTTAATAAACAACGAAGAAGAATTGTCCGCTGCATGTATGTCAATCAGTCAATATAGGGTTTTCGAAAAGAAAGAAAACAAATAATGTAGATGTTAACAGACCTACTCAAAGTGAGGTTACTGCATGAATTCAATACGCACAGATTCCCGAAGAGATGGGCATGACTCCAGCAAAAAAAAGTCAGCCACACTTGACCCTGTGTTAACTTGTTAAGACCAGTTTAAAATCCCGCACTTGCAATTCAGCGCTCCCTTTTCAAATTCAAATATCGACGCTTCGCGATCGTTCTAGTATAGTGTAGTTTTGATCGTTTACACGTATGAGACCCGGCACAGATTCTCTGACGTCACGTCGTAAAAAAATAGTCTGCTGATTCAAGCCCCGCCCTACAGAAAACCCGTCGCCACATGTTTATGACGCTGTAGTGCTTTTTGGCTCGAGGAAGCGGTTGTAATGGTGTGCTGTAGCATCTCGGTTGCGTGAGTGGGGCAGGAAAAGCAAGTAAAGCGCCCCATACACTTCTTTCTTCCGACCGCGTCTCGAGCATTAACCCAGCGATACCGTTGCGAAGTGGTTGAGCTGTGTCGATCTCACGGAGGCGGCTTCGGCCGCCGTGGGGTGTCTTCAAAATTAATATGAAGCCATTGCTCGTATGCTTTTTATGGCGCGTTTCGTCGTAAGACACGCATGGTCTGAAGATAGTGGCGTACGGTTGTGTGTGGTTGAACTTCCTTTAGCGGGTGTTTTATGGCTGACCCAATCTTTTCCGCTCTATTGTAGTACTGGGTGTGCAATTAACGCTTTGGCGGATATCTACGAGAGAGGTTTTCCGACGTGCTAAATCTGGGGAGCTGTGGTAATTTGGTGTCGTTTTACTCTCTTCCCAATGCTTGTCGCTACAAGGATCTTCACGTCCGGCCTTTTGAGAGTTCGTTCAGTAACGTCGTTTCAACGGCCAGCAATCTACGCTGTTCTTTAACCATCTGCAGGAATGCGACGAGACGGTGAGGCCCTTGAATCAGCAATTTCGCCGGACATCATTCAGGTACTATGACCTACTGTTTTTATTGCCTGTGTACTTTACAGCGTGTGCCACGGACTTGTGACTTGTTAAAATGACATAATTTTATGCGTGGCAACAACCACTTTACTTTTAGAGTAAATTGTCATCATTATTGCGTCATATCATACAGAATTTTTGTGCGGCTTGTTCGCCACTGTCGTTTCAATGTAACCAATGAACTTTTTGTACCAAGTACATTTTAGAGCTACTAACCGCTATTACAACTATTCATGGCAAATATTTACCGGCACACTTAAATATTAATAGATTTACATTCGTTTTTAACTTCCCGAACTTTTATTTATCATACTTATAGGTGTTGATATACATGTGTTATGCTTTCTTACATTTATTAATTGTGGGCTGACCGGCGAAGCTAACAGGCCAGCAAAGGTAGGCAAGTAGCCGGAACGTTGTACAAGAACGTCGAAGTAAAACATCGGTCCTATGACGTCGAATTTCTACGAGGGCCGGCCAAAAGTTTCCCATCCACTATATCAATGAAATTCGTGGCGCTCATTTAGCCCCCTTGTTTTGATTACAGTCAACTCCTATTGTGACAGCATCTCGCTCTAAAATACGTCATGTTGATCTGTATCGACCCTTCTCCCTGAGCAAATAGCCGGTCAACAGTATGTTACAGTAAGTTCAGGAGTCATTAGAGTAAGCTTTGCCTTTTCTAAAGATTAACGTGTCCTAACGACGCCTTCGACTATCCCCAAAGTGCTTTAAGGTCGTAATAGTCGTTTTGAGCTGTAACAAACTGAAAAAATTTTGATATGTAATTCCTTCTCTCTCTCTCTCTAGTCGTATACTTCATGGCTGAAGTGTCGTGATCTCATGGTTGCTATTACGCTGTGGTTTGGGCAATGTTCCTCCATTTGTCCCTGTCTGAGGCGTGCCTGATGTTTTCTTGAAACGGTGTGCCGGTGAATTGCTTGACTTGGTCTATCCATCGTCTTGGAGAGCGTCCTCGAGGTCGTTTCCCTTCTAGCTTCCCCTGAACAACCAGTTTTTCTAAGTTGTCGTCCTTCCTTCTGGTGACGTGTCCAAAGTATTTCAAGATTCGTCGCTTTACTACACTTGACAGCCTTTCCTGAATTCCCAGTTCTTCCAGGATGGAAACATTGGTTCTATGTGCTGTCCAAGGGATCCTCAGGAGTCTTCTCCACACCCACATCTCGAAGGCATCCAACTTTTTAATGTCTGCGGCCCTCAAGGTCCAAGCTTCCGCTCCGTATATGGCAATGGGAAACACAAGTGTTCTGACTAGCTTGCATTTTGTTGCCTTCGTAATGTGGTGGTCTTTCCAAATTTTTGTTAGTTTAGTCATAGATGATTTGGCAAGCGCTGTTCTTCTTTTTATATCTGTTGATGAGTTGCCTTCATTATTTATATGGGAACCTAGATAGACTATTTCACTTACATTGTCTACATCACGAATGTTAGGTGCGGTTGCTACTTTGTTGGTACGATCTATTACCATGAGTTTTGTTTTTTGACGGTTGAGTTTTAGGCCGAATCGTAAACTCTCCTGCTCAACCCTTTCAATCAACTCTGACATCTCTTGTTCCTCTTTCGCGATAAGGGTAGTGTCATCCGCGTAGCGGAGGTTATTTATTGTCTTGCCGCCGATAACTATACCACCTTCCCAGCCGTCCAGGGCCTTCCTAACTATGTATTCACCATATATGTTAAATAACAAAGGCGACAGGATGCATCCTTGGCGTACCCCGCGTTGTATGCTAAAGGTTTTAGAGATATTTCCATCGACTTTAACTATTCCTGTGCTATTCTCGTATAACTGTCTTAGTAGTATGACAAGGTGTAACGGGGTTCCCATGTCCAGTAACACTTTCCAGAGTTGAAGCCAATTCACGCAGTCAAAGGCTTTGCTATAGTCGAGAAAACAGAGAAACGTAGGATTCCCGAACTCTCTTGCCTTCTCAATAATCTGCCGTACGTTCATAACCTGTTCTCTGGTGCCTTTTCCGGTTACGAACCCTGCTTGTTCTTCTGGGATCTGCCACTCTAAGAAGAATTCCTTAAGGGCAAGAAATCTTACCTTTAGACACCCATTCTTCTTCTTAAATTCAGCGACTTCTTAGGTAGTTGCTGATCATTACCTTTGATTTCACGGAATAAGGTCACTGATGACAGTCCAAACCATTGACGTAAATTGCGACAGCAGAAACTTATTCGTTTTCCAACCTCTTTTCGACCATCAATTTTACCTTACGTGATTAATTGTTGATCATCAACACTTTGTATAGAGGCCATCCCCACATTTCGGCGTATTCTTGAAGAAACCTTCTGTTCATTGTGTGTGAATTCAACGCTGACTACCTGTAGATATTCTCAAACTAAACTAAATTCTTCAAACGAAACTCTGCAGAAGCACCTCATTTTGTTTCCGTTTTCGAGCCAGAGGCCCCATCATCTACGAGCCCGCTGCATTTTTAATCCCGCAAATTTCGCTCAACCATTATTTAATTCGCTACACTCAGCGAATTCTGATGCATGCGTAATTTATCGTCAGTTCTAAATGTGTTCTATGTACCTAAAGTTTTTCATGAGTATTGCCGCCCATTTTTGTGTGGGTTTCTAAGTTGTGCGTTATAAAATACGTATTCCCCGTTAATAGCGCAGTAAGACCTTCAACGCTAAGCGCCAAGTGTTTCAGCATTGCTCTTCCTCTTCTTTTGCACATATCTCCTAAGTTTTGTAATTGCATGATGTCACGAGGAGTAGGTAGTATTTTTAGTAATTGTTTTAGAAACCCTTTGTTGCGGTCATCACTGCAAGGCTGACTGGTTTGTATTTAATATTATAAATGTTATCTTAATAAAGTAAGAATCAACTCCCGGGATTGGACCTCAATAAGCCTCCAAAATCATCTCAATAGAGTCTCTGAAATGTACTCTTGTGATTTCACTTGTAAAGCGCACTGATTAGTTTGCAGTCAAGTAGGAATTTTCAGAGCTCCAGAAATAGATTAAAGGTTCAAATCTCGGAGATGAGCACCGTACATATTTTCTGAAACTGTCCAAGCTACAATTATTTCGAATATCGCGAGCGAGTCCTCTCTTACTTCAATTTAAGACCCACCCGTATCGCGCTGAGCTACTGCATACTATTTAAACATATAATAATTTTAAATTTTTTATGAAAGCCACTGTTGTTGGCTCAATTCTTGCTCTTATTTCCTTCTTGTACTACCACTTATAGTTAGCTAAGGTGCCAGTGTATTTCAAATGTGCGACTCGTTCTATGAGTTGTTATGCCTTGATGTTTTTTATATTACCGGGAATTTAGCCTTGTTCATATTTATTTTGCGCCCATAATTATCACTTATTTTTGTTATTTTTTCCAGCATTCGTCAGATCACTTAATTTATTAGCCATTATGACGTTTTCCGGTTACTGATACGTTCCATGTTACACATTATCAAAAATGTTAGTGTAATCAATAAAGTATGCGAAGACATGTTTGTTCGCACTTTGAGTGTAATAGTGCTTCTCCCATTCCAACTCCTTTTCGAAATCCAAATAGAATGTTCTTTATTATTTTACACTTTCGGAATCTTGTTCTAGGTATAATTTCTTTTGCCAGTTTGAGAATTGAAATAAGGAAGGGGTTGGCAATTCGTTGAATTCATAGAGCCTAGTTAGCACTGGGGGTCAATCTTCAGTTGACCAGGGACGTCAAGAAAAGAGTTTGTGCACAATGTAAGCTGTATAGGTCCGTCAATGTAGCTGCTTGGGAAAGACTAACCGCGCCAATTTGGACAAATTACGACGTTTGTCGGATATACCCCAAAGCATAGCTTACCTATCTGAAATTTCCATTCCCGTCTCGTCATTTGAGTGCAGCGGAATTCCATATGATCTCCGATCCGATACCAGCGTTCTTGTATCGACGCCATGTATCCCGACGAAGCCCTGGGAGGTTCCTTTTACATCGCGTGTGGATTAACGCCAATTTCGCCCGTCGTCATCCTCGAACTATCCATTTTGGTTTCATCGAAACCCGACGTTAACAACGACTCCCTTAAATATCGCATTTTACCAGTTTATAGAAGTGTTGTCCGCTTTGCAATTGCTTGCGAAGCGAACATAAATATGTAAAGGTTTTCATCACGAGCAGGTGGAATTCTTAAGAATTGTTTTGCTCCCATTGTTTTTTTGCGGATCTGGTCTTACGCTGGTGCCCTTATAAATTTATTTTTGTCGATTTTATCTTAATAGAGGTAATATTGTGTAATTTTGCAATGTGAAGTTAAGTGCTTGCATTAAGAAAAATTGGCTCAGATCACTAAAGTCACTAATTTTGAAGCTGAGCACGCCCATTATATCACCTGCAGATAAACACCAGGTGGCGGTGTAAAAAACATAAATATGTCAATATATCTTTCTAGGTAGAATTTGTTTCACTATCGCGAGCGATCCCCTGTTCATTCGGCCTTCGAACCACCGCTTACCACTAGAACTAGTATGAACAACCTTTAGGCTTATCACCTGCGATAACGGGGTTTCCCCTGTAACCAATTCTTCGATCATCGAACAGTTAGAAACAATACTTCCAATAGTGTATCCCCCCTTCTATGTTCATAATGATGGTGCTATATCCATCCCTTAGTATAGTATAGTTCCATCTGCGTCCAATTACTACAATTTCACAATTTTTTTTTCGTTGCCAGTGCTTCGATTGCTTCATATTTTTCGGCCATCCAAGTTTTATTTGCTTCACTTTTTAGTTAGCAAAATATTAAATATAAGATGCGTCAGATCTGAGAACGTAACAGCTATATCCAAAATCGTCTAATTTAAAAATTAACACAGTTCTATTTAGTAACAACATGGACACTTTAACCCCATTAACCAATAATTAATATCAAGCACCCGTGCAGTTGTAAGAACTGAATAATGAAATTTCTAACTGTGCCATCTTATATTAGGTACCTAACATTAACGCATTTCGTGGAAACGATTTCCTGCCCAACGCATTTACAAATATTTCTAGAATTTTCACAGCGAAGTTTGAGCAACTAGCGCTACGAATGAACGCTCTCTTTATTGACTGGAACTTTACATATTTGCTGAAAGAGGTGATGAAGCAAAACGTAAAGCTGCATGCACCCTTTTTATTTTCCGTCTGCATTGCAGCATTTCTACGGTCTGTTTTCATCCCTCGCCAACCTCTGCCGAGAATAATCAAAGTGGTTTTCAGTTCCCTATCAACACCGAGATTAGCGATGTGCAGATCTGGGAATCCGCATTCTTAAGTACCATAGTAATTGCAGAAGTTCGGTGCAGGACAGTTTTCTTGGGGAGGAATTAACTATTCTCGTTTTCGCAAAACGTAACTTTTAGTTTATCTATAAGAGTTCGCTTTGCAAGTTAAGAGGACTTCGTTAATTAGCAAAGTGTACTTTAAACAAGAGGGTACTCTGCTTGTAGGGTACACAAACTTTCCATTGTTTAACCAGCGCAAGGAATAAGGGTTGGCTTATGCAACATTAAACTCGAGCGAAGTTGGGCGACTAAGCGAAATTGCGAAAAAATCGCTCGAAGTGTAAACTAAAACAGGCCACTCACCTCGATTTAAATATCTGGATGTATATTTGCTTAAATGCTTTAGCGGTTTTGTCTGGGATGCTTCAGAGCCAGTATTTGCAGATGTTTTGGTACATACTTTGTACAGCAGAAAACTGAGCTTATGCTTATATCGCATTAAGTATACTATGAGCAAAAAGTACATTTCTTTAGAGGAAAACGTGGAATATTAATGCTTTGCATATTACAAATAATATATCTTTATCGATCAATTAGTCCTGCGGATTGATAAAATGTCACAACAAATGTAGACTCTTACTACAACTTCAACATGGTTTCTCAACAGTTCACTGAGGATATTAAGTTAGGGCAGGAGTTTTCTCTTTTTGTGATCAGCAAACCACATGGACGCTTATTTATGGCTGGCTATGCTACATAGCTTGATCCACATTTATGGTAGAAGTAGTTGAATCGATTCTTGATTAACTATGTTTAATATTTCTAAATTAAGCAGTTTACTATAGAAAGTAGGGCAGCCTGTTTTCTATTATTACACTTTAACTAAATAAGATAACTTACTCTAGACAGCTATGATTTGAAAATCATGATCTCTTATATATTTTACATAAATATATTTGTTAGATTAACTTTGGAATTGATACGTATTACTATATTGCTTCTTTCGTATAATTCTTCTTAACATAGAATTTCGGCTTAGACCGTATCGTATTTGTATATGAACACCCAGCATTTTCTGGCTTAATGTGCCTTGCACCTTGTGAAGTCGAGCAAAAACCCGCGCGATGGCCATGCTCTTTGATGGCTCGTGTTGTTTGAGTATCTTGAGAACGAGGATACTTAGGCAGATTTGGCCGTTTTGCTGTTTGTGCATCCATATTCACTAACGTTTCGCAAGACCTTGCAGCTTGCATCATCAGAGTGAAAGTGCGACTTGCACGAAAATATGGATGCACAAACAGCAAAACGGCCAAAAGCTGCCTAAGTATCCTCGTTCTCAAGATACTCAAACAACACGAGAACCCTGTACTACCAAAATATACACCCTTACCGATATCACTATACAGTATAAAAACACGTAAACTGCTACAGATTTACTCATACAGTCAGAGAATTTCTTGTCTATTTGATTAAAACCTCGAATGTAATTAATAAGGAACTCATTAGTTGTACTGGAATTGCTTTTATGAAACCCATTTTACGAATAATAAATACTCAATTCCTGCCTGTCTTAGCAACACGTCTCGTCTCTCTCCCTTGTAAACTTGTTCGTTAGTTCGATTTGTCTTTTATATATTCAGCTTGCTTAAATTAGCAAGGTTAATGTGGCTGCTTTATCTCGCATCAAAGAATCACAGGTCGCCCAAAGGTTTCCATTCTACACTAACATATTCAGATCGTTAGTGAGTAAATACTAGCTAATGATGTAGTTACTGATGCGTAAAGTAGACTCACAAACATTTCACGCTACAGAGTTTCCATGTTTACATGTGCCAATGTGTATAATGCTATCTTTCTTAATCTAAACCACTAAAAGCCCTATTTAAATTGTCCTGGTTAAAATTCGAACTGAAGAGATATCATTATTACTGGACCTAAAAAATAACGACCGTAGCTACACCACAATACCATGAATGATTACCCAATTTCTGGTTTACACAAATTAGAGGGTGAATGCACAGCAGCGGACAATGCACTATATCATTCGGAGCACGTCGATAAACTATCAACGCGTTCTTGTAAAAAAATCCGAATTTAGGAGTAGTTGGTTTAAAATACTGTTAAAATGAATTATAATTTAACAAAACAGCAATTCTGAGATTTAAAAAACCTTGTCTATCAGACACTAAACAGATATTTTGAAAGAGCGTGGTTATGAAGATTACGGATTGCATACACTACCACCGATGTGGACCCACCTTTCTGAAAACTGTGTTTAATACCATCACATGAAACACGACCAAGTAGTTCTACTTCCGGTTTTAATATAAAGACAATTACCACTGACTGCGGTTACTTCCAAAACAAAATAACCACAGAGTGTATCGAATTTGTAAAATTTGCCACCCAACTGAAACATCGTCGAGCGAAAGTACCACTGATACGCTTTCTTTGCAACATAACAAGCGGTCTAAAAATAGGCTAATAACCTCTAATGCGCGGGCCGTAGATGGGAAAACGACATCCCTACAAACTGTGATAAGGTTCACCGTTATCAGTTGCGAGTGCGCAAGATGAGCCAGGAGAGTATTTTAATGACCATAGTATATTGAAAACTTAGCAAACGATTTTGTGACGAAATGTGCGTTTCAAAGGCTCCTAACATAAATTACTTCATAAAGATATTGTAATTACTACCAAGTTCGTGGTAGTTTACGCAAGATGTGTTGCAGTAGCTGCTGTTGAATGTGATCGGTATTTCCAGTCGTTGATAGTTTCAGTTGGGTGTACAACTACATCTGTGGTAATCCAAGGCGGTGGTATTTCAGTTCGGTGACACCCAGCGAACTTGGTTATCGATCAAATAAATTTAGTAGTTTTCAAGCTGCGAGTACTTTTCTTTGTTTTTAGGTTTACATTCATTTCAGAAAAAAGGTCCCCGACTCATGAACACTTTGTATACACGGCTTATGGAAATGCGTTTGACAGAATTTGAATACAACAGCTTTTTACGGATTTCTAACTCTTGTTGATCAATAGTGTTTTCCGATCAGCAAATCCAAATACTTTGTGCAAATTGTAAGCACTAACATGCGAGTAAGATCCATTTACTTGACCTCCGCATTGTCAACTCGGCGATATATTTTTCTCATAGCAAAAACTTATTGCAATATACAGGGTGATTTATAACGGGCGGACCAAACTTCAACAGTTTGTTGGGGCGGTCTTTTTGAGTAGAAAATGTCATATGAACATACATCGTATTCTATTTGGTTACCTAACTACAAGAGATCAAAGTTTTATTATTGTCCCAGTAAATTCACAATATCAATAAATTCTTAATATCAAGTTGCCAGCGATTAAACAAAATAGCACAATTGTTTACATTATTGATCATTGTGTCACTTTTAATTATTTTATTTGTTGCAATTGCATCGAAAAGTAGAAAAAACTTGAATCAAGTAAGTTTTAGTCAGTTTCTATAGCATCAAAATTGTGACAGAAGTAGAACATTTGCTCCCTAGAGACTAAATAAGACAAAAATTTCCCTAGGGAGTTTTCCTTATGACTGACACAACGATTATGCCAAATTCGAGGTGAACAGGTTAGGTTTTGCGTCAGTTTTGACGCAAACTGACGCAAAAACTAACCTGGTAACCTCGAATTTGACATATTTGTGAGCTCTTGTCATAATGACTTACAGTGCCACCAACTTTAAAATTTACCATAGGTTACTAATTTTAATATAATTGTAACTAAAATGTCAATAAATGACGTTTAAAAAACGGGTTTTTCGTTTTTAATCTTCCTGCAACGTGAAAATAGTTATTTATGCAACTAGTGTGTAAAGTAGGTCTTTTTAATCGAGTGCGGAGATTTTCGCACGAGGCGCCAGCCGAGTGCGCAAATGGTAGCACGAGATTAAAAAAAGACCTTTTACACATGTGTTGCATACTAGATTTTTTCTACAACTGAACATTTCACATTTTTTATCAATTGATTTATTTATTTTGGTACGGAACTAGTTGGTTGATTGAAATTAGTTTTAAGTTGGCGCCACTGATCGTGATCGATGAACTGTCAAAATTATGTAAAATTTTGTAAATAGGCAACCCAAAATCAATTTCACTTTTTATGCACTAGGGTTTGTAAAGAACCTTTTATGCACTATTACTGTTACTAATAATAATTCATTAATTATGTTAATTTTTCACGATTATTATTGTTTTGTACCTATAATTACCAAATTCTATTAAATAAATTAAATCTTTCTGGTTTTTCACATGATTAACATCTAGAATAAGGTTATGTAAATAGGCAACCCAAAATACATTTCACTTTTTATCTACTAGGGTTTGTAAAGAACTTTTTATGCACTGCTTTTTAAAAAGTGGAACTTTACAAACTAACTAACGTGTTTAAAGTATCTACTTTAGACACGGTTGTAGAAAAAAATAGTATATGCAACTCGGAGAGAATGCTATTTTTCTTCGGTGCAATTTCTCTCCCTTATTGCATAATCTACTATTATGGTTATGGATATTGCAATGACAACGACTATCGAATACCAACGTAGATATCAAAATAAAAACACCGGCCTCTTAGAAGAGTATTTAGTCGTACATTTCAAAGACTACGAGAGACCGCGACAACAACTTACTGTAGGTAATAATGCTGGTGTTCATGCTGGGCACAATGTTGATCACGAAGAAAATGTGATAGATGCAGCTCTTGATGATCCGACAATCAGCCCTCGATGCATCTCAACACAACATCTTTCCCAAAACTTTGTCGGACGGACACTACATCATGAGGAACTACATCAATACCATTTTCAGCTTTAGCAAGCACTGCAGCCAAGAAATTATGGTCTCTGGAGTTTTTCCGCTGGCTGTTACAACAAGCTAACGATGACCCAAATTTCATTAACAAAATGGTATGGTCTGAGGAGGCCCATTTCACAAAAGACTGAATAAATGCGATGCACAACTATAATTTTTGGCCTCTCGAAAATCCACATCCATCACTCAATCTCGATTTCAGCAACGTTTTAATGTGAATGTTTGGGCTGGTATTTTCAACAATCAATGTTTGAAATCAACGTTTTGGATGAACGATATGCAAATTTTCTCAAGAATAGACTTTATGAGGTGTTAGAAAACACTCCACTTCATATTTGACAACGCATATGGTACCTACATGATGGTGCACTACCCCATTATCGAAGAGAAGCAATGGTTAAATGTTAGCTATCCTGTTCGATTGATTGGACGTGGTGTCCCATTACTTGGCCGCTAAGATTTCCCAATTTAAATCCTTTGGATGATTATCTTTGGGGACATTTAAAGCAGCTGGTGTACAGTGCCGAAATAAACACTCGTGGACAATTACTTGAAAAAATTAACAATGCATGAACCGCCCGTTATAAATCACCCTGCATATACGTATATAAGCAATCTAACAATTGTTAGGCATCACTCGACAGAGCTGAACCGCTTTAGTATTTTTACTACATGGTATAAATGACCTAGCGCACTGCACTCATTATTTTCCCTCACGTTTTGTTGACGGTACTTCGCTTTTTAGCCATTAGTGGAAGCACACATCTTAAAGGCCAACCCACGAACTGTAGAGGAATAATCCATAAACTGATTATTGTCGTTGAATGATATTGCGAACCGTATGAACGATACTACATATTTCACCTAACAATAAAAAAATATCTAGATATTAAACGAAATGGCTTTAGCATCTGTAAAAAACAACAGGCCTTGGGTATATAAGGCCAACTCTATAGTTAAAATAGTTAATGACATATGAGTTTAAGAATATGGAACCTTAATTTTGATTAGCAATTTTTTAAGTCTTACATTAGAGTGTTTCTCCTATGTGGCCTCCGTATTCCATAGGGGATATAGAACTTTCAGAAAAAGTTCTAAGGAAAGCTATAAAAGTTCCAAGAACATAGTTTTCACCCACACGAAGATTGGTTATCTGCACTAAGGGTAACAACGTTACGAATCAGAGAACGCGGTGATTCAATTGAAATATATAAAGTTATATCTGATGATTGCAACACCCTCCATGAACATATTTATCATGAGAGAGAATATGCATCTTTGCAGTCAACCCTATAAACTGGAATTCCTCTCCACAATGAACTACTTACAGTAAAAATATTTTCAATACTCTTGAAAGTGTTCTACTACTTTATTTAAATCATCGTTGTTACTTCCTTCTCAATGTCATGTTTTTTATATCATTGCAATCGTCGTAACGTGTAACTGCAGAGACGGTAAATTATTGATAGCAGCCGTTATCGGCATAGCCTCCTGTCCAATAAAAATAATAGTATTAATAATTATCTCTTGCTAAGCCAGATAGCTCAGTAGTTAAGCAGTCTGGCTACTGTTCTAAAAGTCGAGAGTTCGATTCCCTGCCCCGGTGAGGTTTTTAAAACAAATAAATGCAGATGAAAACCTCTACAGAATGCCATCATTCTAAGTGATGCAAAGCCGTGGGTCCTATGTTACTACGATTTGTAGCATGTAAAAGATCCCTTGCTGGGTTGGAATTCCTTAGTCTCGACTTTGACCATATGACCACAGCTGTCGGTGTCTAAGGTACGTGGTACTTCGCATGCCTAGATTAAAGCCTACAATAAACTCGCCACCGTCAAGCGCTCGGCGGAGCTCGTGACGTCACAATAGTGGTCCGAGGCATGCAAGATAAAGCCTGCAAGCGCTGCATTTTGCACTTCTGAGTTCTGATAGCAGAGCCAGCGTACATAAATCAAACAAGTAGAGATACTCGCTGTCGGTTCCTTTGATGTCAAAATACCGATTTGGATGACCTTGAACGACTCTTGGGGGGGGGGGGGCTACTTTCCGATACTACTAACAGATGGCGCCACTATATTGTCACATATGATTGGTAGCAGAGTTAGTGACTGGCTCTGATTGGTAGAATTTTGTGCTGCCATCTGATAGTCAAACTTAGAAATACCCCCCGAGTTACTGTCCCAGGCACTCTAGACAGGTTTCAACCATATATGTAATACTTCTATATGGCGTGTTGAAGAGAGAGGGTGTCAGAGAATATTGAAGGACAGAATGATTGGGGTTTGTGCGTAATGCGCAAGCGCTAATCCTGTTTAGCTGCCAGAAATACGATCCGCGTGGTACGACACTATACGACGCCAAAGCGAAGGCGATTTCACGAGCCACGAAGTTACGCTCGGAGATTAGCGCACGCGCAAAGGCAGGAACTTGCACTCATTCTGTCTCACTTCTTTCGTGAACGCTAGCACACGGCGCTTGAATAGGAACACGCCATATACAAGTATTACATTATTACATATATGGTTTCAACATTTGGCTTGAGTGTCTCTACTTGTTTGATGTATGTACGCTGGCAGAGCTGCTAGTATTGCTCTGATGCATGTCTGATGCAGTGTATGACAAAAACTGTGAATATATTCAATTAGAGTAGGTACATAGCTGGGTGTTGAGGGTAAGTGAACTATAAATAAAAGATCAAACACAAACAGGTATTCGGTATTCGTGTGATAGATGCCACATCATTGCTGTGTTCTGGGATGTAACAGCAATAATTATGCTTCTCGCAAGGAAGCCAACAAAACAAGTTTCTTTTTTCCGAAACAACCTGAAAGAATTACGTTATGGCAAAGAATGATTCACAGAGATAATTTTGTGCCCACAAAGTCCTCAGTAGTGTGTATTGATCATTCCGATGAACAGTTCATAATTCGTGAAGATAAGTTTAAACAAAATGATGGTACTATTCTTATTGTGCCAAGAGATAGGCCAAAGTTAACTGAAGATGCTTATCCCACAATTTTTAAGAATCAACCCAAATACATCTGAAAAAGAGAGAGAAAAAGAAATACATAAAAGAGAACAGGCTGCTGAAGAAGAGTTAATTCTACTGGATAAAATTAGAGACTTTCAGGATTTCAAAGAAAATTACAAAAACAAAACTACATACAAATTGCATGAGTTTGTAGAGAGTAGTAAACAAATTATTTTATGTAAAGTTAATTGTCATAATGCACCAAAAATCTCATCTAGTCTTGTAATTACGGGAAATCTAAATGTTAATTTATACAAAAATGAAATCATTCATAATGATAAACTTATAGATATTTTAGAACTAGAAATAAGACTCGATTCTTGGAACAAATTTCAAAATTTAATAACATATTTCGAAAATTTTGAAAATAACGATATGTCAAATAATGTTAATGTAAAGTATTACGTTGAAACTGCTGCTAGCCTTCTTATTCAAGCCATAAATTCTTCTGAATTTTCTAATCAAACTATCAATGTGCAAAATAAAATAAAATTTGTAACTGATCAACTGCACCTAATTTTTTGTAAGGCACCTAGATATTCAAGCGACTTATTCTTCTGGGCAATTACATTTTATTACAGTTTTGCGAGCGCATACAAATATTTACGAGAAACTACTACTTTAACTTGACCCCACTGTGACTATTTAAAAAAAATTGAGTATGAAGTTGGGTACTGAAAATTCAGGCATAAGTGAATCACATATTCACTATTTATCACGTAAGTTAATAGAAGATAAAGAATAATACGTTAATTTATTACTTGATGGAGTATATATTAAACCTACTGTCACATACAAAGGAGGAAAAATTGAAGGGATGAGCAGCAATAGTGACGCAGTTGCATCTACAGTACAAACATTTATGATTGAATCAGTCTTATCTCATAATTGTGATGTAGTTGGTTTGTTTCCCGTTAAAAATTTAGAAACTGGTTATTTAACAGAATTGTTGGAAAATCTAGTAAAAGTAGTCACGGAGACAAGATATCACATTTTATGCAAACAGTCTGATAATAATGCAGCTAACAGAAAAGCTTTTGAAAAATTAGGTGACGGACAACTGCAGATTTCGATAGAAAATCCAAAATGTGTCGGTGATGACCACAGACTGTTTTTAGCATTTGATACTGTCCATATCTTCAAATGTATTAGAAATAACTGGATAAACCAAAAAGATTTAGAGCAGACATTTGTTTTTCCGGATTTCCCTGATTCTCATAATGAATGTAGTCCCAGTGGCAGTTACGAATACACAACGAAATTTCAGGCTTGCGTTAATCATTTAAAAATTATTCAGAGAGACGAAGAAAATAACATTGTTAAATATGCTCCTGCCTTGAGTAGGAAAGTCTTAAATCCTACAAACATAGAACGGCAAAATGTCAAACTTTGTATTCGATTTTTTGATGAAAAAAATGTTAATGCTTTACGTATAAAAAAAAACACAAACATGTTGAGAAACTATAAAGTTTTTGGAAATAATTTCATAATGGAAAATAGTGAATTGCAAACCTTTGTATGAAGGCCAACATAGGAGAGATCCATATCGTATTCCAATTAAAAATATGAACGATGAAAATGTGCTCTTTTTTTTTATTTGTAAGTTGGATTGACAATTGGGAAAAAATAGAAATTCAAGGAGAAAAGAAAAATAGTAGAAGTGGCAAACTTCCTAAAGAAACATATCAAGCCCTGCGTCATACTACTTTAACTTTAATTACTTTATGTGATCATCTGATAACCACTTTAAATTTTGAATACGTTCTTTTAGGGAAATTTCAAACAGATCTTGGTTGATTAAGGGTTAGTAAATTTGTTTTCCACCGTAATTTGTTCTCCAAGAAAGAATTTTATAATGTACCAGCTACTTTAAACTGGCAAGTGTGGCCCAGCGCCGGTGGAGATTATACCACCGACCTGGACTACCACCGATATGAATTACCACCCACTTGAATTACCGTCGATGTGGGGTTACAACCGACTGAAACTACCACCGTTTGGGTTTACCACCAACTGGAAACACCTTCGACGGCATTCAATAGCAACACATTTTAACGTGAATGATCACGAAGTTGAATATTTTTCGATATTAATAACCTTAAATGCTTCATATTTTGTCACAAAAGTGTTATATACTGCTACAAAATTTCAGTATTATGTTTTAACACGTATGAGATTTGAATTCTTTCAAAATGGTAACGAATGCGATCATTTCATATTATTTTTTAATTAGCATTCGACCATTACAATCATTAAAGCTCCGATGAAAACTTTTTCAATGGCTATTCGTGGAGGCGCATCCGATCCATTGAATAATTTGACTGTTAACGTTAAAAACCAGTCAAAGTTTTTTTTTTATATTACGTAGATGTATTCTTAGTTATCGTTAAATATCTAGCACTTCCCCCTAACCTTGTGCGGTCGCTACTGATAACGCGCAGTTTATAGGGATGTCGTTCGCCAATCTATGACTTGCGGACTGTAGCTTATGAGCAGACAGAAGTAACGCCTATCACTTAAGTAACCTGTTACGTTGCAAAGAAAGCGGATGGGTGGTATATCCGTTCGGTGGTGTTTCAGTAGGGTGGAAAATTTGATTCAATCGGTAGAAAATGAATGTGGTGGTAATTTGTATCGGAAGTAAACTCAGTTGGTTATAATTCCCATTAAATTAACATAAACTCGGAAGCAAAACCACTCGGTGTTATTTCATGCGGTGATGTTTATCCCAGTTGTCAGAAGGTGGGTGAGAGTCTGCATCGATGGTGATCTACATCGGTGTCACTGTATACAACCCTTTTAAATCTGCCAGTTTCATAGCATTCTGAAGAAACGTCTAATTGATATCAGTTTTAATCTTTTTTTGCATATTTATTTCGAGTTCAGATATACAATATATTTCGTACTAGTTTAGGAGCTATAATATCTATGTAGATTGTACATATGTATGCAAGTATGCTAAAAAAACGATACTTTCTTTTATTAGCCATGCGCTAGCGATCAAAGGAAAATAACTGTTGGTACGCACCACGACAAAATGTAAACAAAGGAGAAAATGTACAAAAGGTTAGCAAATTTAATTTTAGTTGGTGCCATGTGATTTAGTATGAAGTTCTACTAAACTCGCTGAATAATTAACTAAAGGATTCATGGTTAAAACATAGAGCCGGTATATTAGAAAACCTCCGACCGAAACTTGTTCAGAAAGTAATGATAGCATCAAATATTTACTTTCAAAGTGGTGCATACTTCATGTTGTTTTATTAAGGGCGAATGTTTGACCGACAACTTTACTTACAGATCATTATACGATTATCTTAATGTGAGGCCACTTACGGCGAGCTTTGAAGGATTGCCTATTATATAACAGCGCGGGATAGATCCTATTTCAGGTAAGGAGAGGCCTAACAAATACTTAACGCGAATTACCTTCTCGAGTCAAATGAAGGATCTAGATCTCTGTGGAAATCACGGGCGTCGACTTTAAAAATTTTATGGGGTGCTTCAACTTTTTTTATTATCCACAAACTTTGTTGCTCCTCCTTTCATCACTGTCATAACCAAGAACTGCGACCGGGAAAGCGCTGTCTAACAGGACTTTATTTTTGGAGGAAATTTATTTACCATGTGCTCGACGCTTACAACTCAATCGTCAGCTGCAGACGTGCATAACTATAAAATTTAAATCCAGTTTATACACAGGTAGCTGACAATATTTCAAAAATTCAAAGTGTTAAGGATGTTAGCAGCAAATTTTTAATATATGTATTTCGTCTTGATACAAGATTTGGTTAAAAAAATTGTAAAAATATATTTCGACACCTGTTGTCTTCTTCAATTTACATAGTATAATTACACTTTAAAATCTGTAAGTTAAACATATATATACAGGGTGTCATCGAAAGTGTGAAGAATATTTTAAAGTGGATAGCTTACATCAAAATAAGAAAAAAAAATCCTATAAACATAGCTCTGGGAATGCGTATTCGGGAAGCTACAGCTCCGAGAAGATTAAATGGAAGAACACATTGCTACGAGCAGAGTAGTCTCCTGAAGCAGCAAATTTAAATCTTTAGGTTCACTTTTTTTCAAAAACTACTGCCGTCAGCGATTTCAAATAAGATCATATTTTTTTATGTAAAAAAGTTTAACCTTTTTGAGTATCTAACCAGAATTTGACTGTAAAAAGTTATGGTATAAAACATCCCCAACCCTTGCTAGTTTATGGATAAACTACTCATTCTGGATCATACACATTTTTTTTAGCGTCATCTAGTTCATCATAAAAAATCGCGTAGATACGCCAAATTACTCTAAATTAGCATTATCTCTATTATTTTCACTAAATAAAATACTTGCTTTTTATTACCCCTTCTCAGTGCTCTAGCTCTCTTAAGACGCATTTCCAGACCTACGTTCATAAAAAAATTTTTCTTATTTTGATGTAAGCAATCCACGTTACAAATTTTCTTCACACTTTCGATGACACCCTGTATATATTAAAATAAATAAGTGACTAATTAAAATTCTCAAATATATTTACCTTTCAGTTAATAGTTGTTTCAATTATAATTAACATTATTATTTCCGTTTCATCTTGTTGAACGAAGTTATATCTTTTAGTATGTTGTTTTTGGATAAAAATTCTGTAATTTAACAGTATAAAAAACCTTTAATAAAAAACCTAAAATAACATTTTTAACTTATAGTAAATATATTAACACCTTTATTAATAAGTGAAAACGTTATTTTACATTTTTTGCATTTAGTATTACAAACCTTTATTAAAGTTTTTTTACATTTCTATTACAGAATTTTTATTAAAAAACAACATACTAAGAGATTATATTATTATAACTTCCTTCAACAAGATTTAATAAATGAAACGGAAATTAAACTTTAATTATAACTGAAACAACTATTAATTGAAAGGAAATATATTTGAAACTTTTAATTATTCACTTATTTATTTTAATATGTATATGTTTTAACTTACATATTTTAAAGTGTAAGTAAGTGTAAACTGAAGAAGAAATATACAGGGTCCGGCAACGAAGCGGGGGTATCTCAAAAAAGTGTGGCTAATCAAACTTTGCTATTTTTTAAATGGAATGCCCCATATTTGGGTAGCTTAAAAGTTTTGTATTGAAATACTCATCATTTTTATATAAAGTTATGTGGGTCTAACTTTAACTATTTTGGAGATATTAACGATCTTATGCAAAAAAATGCTAAACTCCAGGCGGCTGCTGTATGCAACAGAAAACAATTGAATGAAGGAAAACGTTACCAAAAAATTATGATTTTTGTAAACTATCATTCAAGTGTAAAATGGTGGATCTGGGAATAATGCTATACAAGGTGCTCAATATTTGCAAATTTAATCATTTCGATTTTTTTCAAATGGAACGCCCTATATGTTTTTATATTTTTGAAGATCCCTTTTAATGAGCTTTCTTTTGATATGTTACTTCATACCTATAAGTTCAACTGTTTTTCAGCTATGCGAGTTTAAACATAAAAACAATTATACCCCTTAAGATGCTTTATTTCAAGGAATAAAAAACAAACGCAGTTAAAATAATAATTTAAACACTTGAACTCTCAAAAAAAAAAGATAAAACCAAGTTTGGAATACAAAAATCCAACCAGAACTCAAAACTAGAAATAACCATACAACTTTATATAAAAGTGATAAGTATGTCAATACAAAACTTTCAAGCTACCCAAATATGGGGCATTCTATTTTAAAAAAAGCAAGTTTGATTCGCCACACTTTTTTGAGACACCCTGTATAATCAAAAGTATTTTAGTAATGTGCACCACTTTCGTACGTACAACTTTTATGTACACAATATTCATGTAACTCTCATTTAGAAATATCTTCCACCCCTGCTTCGTTGCCGGACCCTGTATATTTTTACAATTTTTTAAACCAATCATAATATCAAGATGAAATATAAAAAAAATATTTAGCTGCCAATATCCTTAAAACTTTGAATTTTTATAATATTTCAAGCCTCTTTAAACTAGTACAATTCGGCGCATGTCATCATGGGGCATGAAAATATTAATATTGTCACAACTACCTTCATATGTTTCATTCTTGTCATAATAGATAAATTTTGAATAAACTTTTAAGTAAATATGTTGGTATACTAGTACGACAATTCTTAAATTAGTTATTTGTTTCATTAGTACTAAAAATGCACGATTTCGAGACAAGTAAGACAGATCGGAGACAAAAAGCATCAATCCCAGACTCCTGTGTTGTTGGGCTCGACATTCGCCTCGCCCAACAATATTCACAGTCGTCTGGGAATGTTACGCTTTTCGTCCTAGATACACAATGTACTATTCCTGGCGTTTAGATTAGAAAGGCGATTCAGTTGCATGACCTACATTTTATAAGATGAAGGCATGGTTTTCGGTTATTCATCTATTGAGGAACTTAAAAACGATCTGAATTAATTAGCAATCAGAATAAGGTATTCTATAGCATAATGTGCTGACATAGAACCTTAAACTAAAAATACTTATATGTCAAGATGAGGCCTCTTCCAGTGAGGAGTCCTCTTGTTTTTTTCATCTGTTGTCGTTTGGCAAATGACGCTTTAATCTTCTGTTGCCTTGGGGATGTAAAAGCACCAACAACAGTTCTATTCCAAGCTAAGTAATTGACTTTTTGAATTGGTTCGCGTAAGTAGCTTCTACTAACGTGATAATTGTACCGGGTGATTATAAATGATTTTCCATCAACTCCCCTTTGAAATATTTGTTAAATTTGCCACCTTGTTCTGATGACTACATGGACTACACAATAGTAATGTCATTTAGTGAATGTCAGTACTGTCACATATCCGAACGTTGTTTATTGTGGTGTTCTAACTTTTCGTATCCCCAATGTTTTGTGTTACTAAATAGTATATTAAAGTATGAGTGGATAACAAGGTCTTTAAAACACGCGCGAGTTTTCGAGCACGACGGCGTAGCCGGAGTGCTCGAAATACAGCAAGTGTTTTAAAGACCAGTTATCCACGAATACTTTACGCTATTTTTTATTATACCTCCAATACTGGAAATAAATTACGCACTAAAAACTTAGAAATAATTTTTGTCGTGATAAATCGAAAGGGCATAATAATATTGCTACTATAGTTACGAGAATTATTTACGTTTTTGTAGCGTCCATGTCCGTTGTTGCATTCAGTCGTTTCCTTGACAACCTTTAAAGCTCGGCGAGCTTTAATCGCCTGTATTCGCACGCTCAGGCGTGCTTTAAACGGCGATTCTGAATCAGGTATAATAAAAAAGTATTTTTTAAGACTATAACGTTTATTTAGGTGTTGAGAGAGGTAATAGCTTAATAATAATTAATGCTTATAACTTTCAGTCTTAAACAATCTTCAGATTACCATAATGAACCATACCGTTGAACACGACACCATTATCGTTATGGCTTATTACCGCGCTGCAGTTCTTGAAAATGGATCCTGGAACTACTCTGTTGCGGCTTGCAAACACCAATTTCTCGCAAGATTTGCAGATTTTCAAGTACAGGCAGAATTGTTGCCGAAACACATTGGAAATGTGATTAGCCGTTTTGTGAGCACTGGATCTGCGCAGAAAGGGAAATCCTCAGGAAGACCTGGTGTATCGCAATAAGTTGTAGAAAATCTGAGGCAGAGTATCGAAGAAAATCCCAGATTGTCTCTGTGAAGGTTATCACAACAAGTTGATGTTCCTTTCAGTACTTGTCAAAAGATTGCCAAGAAGACTTTACATCTTCATCCCTATAAAATAAGCACTATTCAAGAACTTTTTCCACCAGACTATGAACATCGTATTAGGTATTGCAACTGGTTTGAACATAATTTAAACAACAATGACTTACTAGACCTCCCTTCCTTCACTGATGAGGGATGGTGTCATATATCTGCATATGTTAATTAACAGAATTACAGGATGTGGAGCGCCGAAAATCGTCACGCTTATATTGAAACACTTTTGCATCTATTGAAAATTGGAGTGTGGTTAGCTATCTCTCGTAGGCGTATAGTTGGGCCAATTTTCTTCCGCGAGAAATTACTGCTCAGGTTTATAGGGATCAGATTTTAGATGTGTGCCACAGCCCACACCGCACATGCAACGATACAATACCTTCAAGAAAATTTGATGATCGAATCATAAGTAGAGGAACAAACATTCCTTGGCCCGCTCGTTCACCAGATCTAACCCCTCTTGACTTATCTGTTTTTGAATACATTAAAGACGCTGTTTACAAGCACAGAATGGAAAATTTAGATCAACTGATGTTACAAATTGAAAATTACTGCGCTAATATTGGACAAGAAATGTTGCAAAACATATTTGAAAATAAAAAAAATATGTGTACGAATCTGCTTGCAGCAAAATGGGACTCACTTTCAACATTTACTTTAGACTAGTGTTTCTAAGTTGTAATAATTTTTTTTTTTTTTGGAATATGTTTAAATTTATTAGTAGGCAACCAACAATGCTCTTAGTAAATATTAAGGCAAAAACCTGTTTCGGTGAATCGCTAAATAGTTGTTAAAAACACGTACACATATTTTGCAAAGCCAATTTGATGAAGCAGCATTTAATCACCCGGTATAATATGCGACACGCTACTGCTACTGTCAGATTTAAATTTTCTGAATGGTGTTAAATGAGTTGCCTGTATTATGTGGCACGTGGTCCGTTTATATGTCCCTGTATAATGTTCTTTATTACTAAGTGTCTTGCTACACAAAGCACATGCTCACAAATTCCTGGTTGCTAACAATTATTAATCAGTTCGTAATTTGCTACCGTCCATATTCTCCGGATTGGACCACTTCAAATTGTCACCTATTTTTAAAACTCAAAATATACGAGAAAAGACATTTTCTCCAGAAGAATTTGGTAATAACTGCTGCTAAAGAGTGGCATTTCCGGTGTACTAAATGTAAAGTTAAACCCGGGATATGTAGCGCTAATACAAATTTGTTCTAACGAACAGTAACTTTCGTGTGAGGTATACTAAGAACCCATAGCTTCTGCTTACGCATCACAAGCTAACAAGGTTATCATTATCATGATTACATTTTGCAAGAAAAACATGTGAACGCCTCGAAATCCCACTTAAACAAGCCATTAAGACTTAGGTGTGCTGGCGATTTAGAGAAAGTTCTATTGCGAGGACAAAGCACAATAACCATTCACAGCCTCACGCAATATTTCACTTTTCTGGCATATCTGGGGCAAACAGTCTAGCCAGGGCTAGGGTGATTATTCCATCTCATTAAGAAAACTGTTGTACACAAATTAATAAAGTGTGACAGTGCGGCAAATTATCCCTTTATCGAGCAGTTGACCCTTGCGGGGTAGAAAGTTGGCTTTGAAAGTTAATTTGCGTATATTTCCCTGTGCATTTTATTGGGTGTTGTTTGAAAGTATTCTTTATGAATTAACTTTAATTTATGGAAAATGCAAATATTCCATTAGGGTTTCAATAGAACCCCAAGTCCAACTACCGACTTCAGATAGAGTCTCGAAACTGATTTGATTAAGAATAATAATAGGAGTAATAATGAAATCTTGGAAGACTACGAGAGAAAGGTGCTTTTGCATATCAAATTATTTTATTATTACGTAGTAGCCCGCTCAAAAAATTAGTTTTATTTACTTTTTGCACGATAGAACGATTTTACGTACTTACCGCGTTTGTTACCAAATCAGTAAGTTATGTTTACCGTTCTAGAACGGTAAGTAAAAATTCGAGGTTAGCAGGTTAGGTTTTGCGTCAGTTTTGACACAGAGTGACACAAAACCTAACCTGCTAACCTCGAATTTGACATAGACTTACAGTGCCACCAACATATTATTCTGTGGTATAATGTCACATTATACTGACGTTTGAAGAAAAATACATTTCTATCGTGCAAAAAACGTCCTAAGCATCACGAACGTTAAGGAATTACCGATCTCGGACAATAATTGGAGTCGTCGCTTTGCTTCTCCTCCAAACAATTGTCTTCGATCGGTAAAATGTCCTTACCTTAATACTTAATATACTATAACGCATACTAATACAGTCCAAGTTCTAGAAATCCGTTAGTAACTTTATCTTTTCTTTTAAAGAGCAAGATGCAATCTTTATCTTGTTTGTTAAAGTATATTTTCCTATTTGCAACATTATCGTAGTATGAGAAAAACATTAATAATTGTAGAAGAAAGAACAATTTCTTTAATAAGATATAGCGTTTAATTTGTAACATATTATAGATTAGCAAGACGGTTGCTATTGTTTAGCAAATGATCGTCGTCAATTAGAACTGCCATAGGGATTGATAACTTGAGTTTGAGCAACAATCTAGTAAAAACCGGTGTAGATCTGATCCGTATGATAGTACCCTGTCAGGGGTCCTTGCGTGGGTTACAGGTGAACAACATGGTCAGTATCTTAGAGGTAGAAAAGGACACAGGCTGACCTCACCTGACTAAGAGAACTCAACCACCGAAAACATATACAAACAACTGGTCGTTAAAAATGTTCTGGCCCTCCGCCTTAGGGGTTGAGTTAGAACCTACACTTAATCTTTCGGAAAAAAAATCCTTAAAATAAAGACATTCTCAACCGAGCCTCAGAACAGGATGGAGATGACCAAAGACGAAAAGTTGCAGGAAAATGGACTGCGAAAGTGGAACTATGAAATATTCAAGAGATAGCTAAGATATGAAAACGAACGAAGTAGTCAGAGAAATACAAGAATATTGTATAGATATCAGGCATAGACAAATTAACATTGGAAAATTATTGGACTACTACTGCTGTGTAAGCATCGAGGTACGTGATTGGTCAGAAATTATAAACGTCAAATTAATTTTCAAGTTGTTTTAATTTCTGACCAATCGCGTACATCAATGCGTACACAGCATCTGTTAATCCTGTCATAATTTGCCAATGTTAATTTCTCTATGTTTGATAGTACTCTGTAAGACACGCTGTATACATATAGTCGAGTGCCGAAAAGATAAATAGCATGTGGTAAGATAGTCATAGCAATAAAGAGAAATGTAAAAGAAAAATAAATGTCTGAGAAATGGAAATTAAGAACCATGCATTATAGTTCTAAGAGCGATATATTGTCTGAATGATAAACCAGAACTAAGAAACCAGTCAATGATAAGGTAATTACACAAAAATTAAAAAAAGTTGTTTGAAATGTGCCAGAAAAATGCTCTGAAGATAACAAGCAAATGGTTTAAGCAAAAGGAAATACACCGATACACATGGATACAATCTACACGGAATTTCTTCTTCTTCTTATTCCTCTTATTTAAGGCCGGTGGCCTGTTTTAACCACAATAATTTATTGTCTTTGTGAAACACAAGCCTAAGCTGAATTCAGAATGCGATTCTGACTGCTGATATCCTCATGTCCATTCCCTATAAACGTATAAACAGACAACAAAAGGAAGAAAGGGAGAGGAACAGCAGTAGCTCACACTGTCTGATGTTACGTTGAAGGATCTCTGAATGACTCAACGAAGTTCTTAATCAACTTTGTTTAGCAGTCAAACTAAAATCTTTCCATGATATGTATATGTATGGATATATGAAAACCTGTATTTACGGAGAAGCTATGGAAACTCCAAGAAAAGAACATTCATACACAAGAAGTGAAAAATGTGCTTATTGATGGAATGGAAACTAAGTTGTCGAATGGCACGGCTCTACCATATTAGAAATAAAAGGATACGGGGAACTACGAACGTGGAAGAAAAACTTCTTAGACACGATAGACAGCAAGAGGCTGATATGGTACGGCCATATTCAACGTATGAATGACAATCGGTAGTCTAAGAGAGTGTTCAGCTGGATTCCTGCCACTTAGAAACTGAAACGCCGACGTACACGACGCAATTAACCCATAAAATCTCCAAAAAGATGGTTGGATTGACCAAATATTGTGGAGGTTGATTTATATGGCCTAAGTAAAAACGTGAGAATGTTAAAGTATGTTTGTTTTAACAGCCGTATAACAGATCTATACGTATTTGGATTTCCGACAGAATACATTTGCTGATCTAATAGAATTAGATGATGTTGAGCTTACTAATCGCAGCACATGTACATGGAACAGGATGGTAGATTCTAATATCGTAAACAATTGCCTACATCAAGAATAACCTGGTTTATGCATAGGAACCCATCGGGCCATCACAATGGTTACTACGCTCACCTGATCTATCTCTATTAAAATTTTTGAAAGCGCTACTTTAGAAGAACTGCAAAATCGTATAATAAATGTAAAAATATGCATCCAGAAGTTTTCTGAAATGTTACTAATGTTCTACAAAATCTTGAACATTTGCTTATTTTTTCAGGCTGACTGATTACAAACCAAACGCTACATCTTATTAACCAAATTCTCCCTTCTTCTACAATTACTCATTTGTTCCTTATATTCTTCGAAGCAAATAATATTCTTTAGTAGACAAAAAGTGTACTCTGCTATTAAACAAAACGAAGTGAGCTTTTCGGGCATCTTTATAACTTGCGTAATACCTGTCTCGCTTATGATAGGACACATTCAAATGCAACTCGCTTTGGGCCAATAAGTAAACATTGCTCGTTCTTCTTTTCATTTGTTACATTAAATTCCGCGGAACTTGTTAACTCCAAAAATGTATTTTGCCGAAGAATTCCATTATTACGTGTAGCACCAGCAGCTGAATTGTCTAAACTTCAAATAGGGATTTGCAAGTCTGCAACGTAGACACAATTACGGATAAAGCCAGCCGTTCGATTTTCCCGATATGAGGGGAGAGTAATATAAACAAGCAATGGCAAAACAGCTTCGCTTCTTTGACAGTTGGTTCGCAATTTGTTTCGGTTCATACACGTTTTAATAATGATTGCTAAAACTGTCTAATAGAATAACATTTTAATTTGTAAATATCGATTTAGTCTACTTCTTTGCGCCTATAATAGAACTCCAAACATTGTAGGCAACATTATAGAACATTCATGGCGCAAATAAACAATCACTATACGGGGAAAATAAAAAAAAATTGCCGAATATTGACAAAGCGTTTGTTTTTTATTTAAAATTTACCATGAAAACCCCTATTTTGCGTCCATTTTTGTACTAGTGCAAATATTAATCGAAAAGTGTACAGTTGCCAAGGTAATTGGTGAACATCCCGAAATGACCTACTTTTTTATAAAATTATTCGACAATATGGAGTCTTATTCTTGTGATTGGAGAAAAAATATTCTTTTTGCATAAAAAAAATACGCGTACTTTCGGAAATATTCCAGGACCTGTCCGGCAGTAATACGCTGGGAATAATATTAAACGATTGGGGTTGTTACTATCTGGTCTCTCGTGTGAAAATGTTTCATACGTTGTCACGGTGGTGTCGAGCAAATAGTCCTACAAGCGATTTTAAAGAATCGCGATCAAATCTGGTCAGCGCCACATTTTGTAAATATTAAATTGCACCAAAGAATTTGCGTAAGAAGCAATTTAAAAATGTTGTTTCATTCTCTCTTCGACCTCCAAATTATACCATTATACGAAACATGATTGCAGCTGTTCAGAAAACAGCAGTTTCATTGAATTGCAACTACAATAACTTCCTAGTCATTATAAGTCAAAATTGTGGTCCTAGAATATATTATTTAACCTTTTATTAATTTATAGACTCAACGCAGTGCAAATACGTGAAAAGTGTGACCCATATGTTAGAATTTAATTAATTATGTATTTTTTACATATTCCAAAAAAAAACTCATTTAGGGTAGGCCTTGGAAAGAAAGATAGAAAATCTAGTCATGTCTGTAGGTGAATGTCAGATTGCATTTTGTTTATGAAAACATCTGTCACTGTGGCAGGCAAAAGTTTACACTGCATTAAGTTTACTTGTATCACGAAAAAAGGAAAATAACGAGTGTTTTAATCATAACAGTCAATAAAAATTGTTTTCATTTATTGTTTTGTATATTTTTAGGAAAATAGTTCATGATCAAGATGTAATTAAATTCTCTGTGACTTATGGTAGTTCATTTGCTTCAATGGGTATCTATCATGTTATGGCAAACTTCAATTTGATCATGGCGTACTGCAAATGATTTTTTTAAACACTCGATATAAGAAAATTCACAGCGCTTAACTTATTCTCATAATTAAGAATGACTGTAACGAATTGGTAAAAAGAGATGAGTTTTTCATTTTAACTTTAATGCAGTATATTTTTGTTGAAAATATGAATACTTGGAGTTATTTTCTTGAAAATTAGATATCCAGGATCATACATTTTTATACATATATACAGGGTGGCCCACGTTACTAGCTCTTACTTCTCAGAACTGCAACCCACCATGGAAACACAGATACATTATATTTTAAACGCATTTAATAAAAAGATGTCGGAACGTGTTTTCACATGTTGCACTGTACAGTGGATAACGCTGCACTTGCATTTTAAAAGCATTCACCACACACTGAAATAATGTCAGCTTCTTCTGTTCCGGTTAACGTCACTTACATTTTATGCAAGTCATATTACTAGTCTTAATTAATCTTGCAGCTGACAGAATTAATTGTTAAAGACACAACGTCATTTAGATAAATGTTGGGTATCTGTGATATCATCATATGTATACGTTGGGTTGTAGACTTAAAAAGTAAGGCGCTCCATGTTACGTGGTCAGTCCTGTATACAGCGTGCAGAATCGATCCCAGATTCATGGGATATTGAATGCTAAATTTTAATTGTTTTACTGCAAACGCGGTAACACATTTTTGTAGAGAAGTCAATCATTTATCAGAATATACATTAAACATATTAACTAATTGAAATGTTTCTTTCTATTCAGTCACGATCTCTTATATCAGGGATCTTTTATTTTTCTTATACTTTATAACCTCGCCAATTAAACATTCATTCTGTAATTAATCAATGTAATCTTACGTATAAAAAAAACCAAAGAAATGTTACCATATGCTTCTCTCTAGTAATTTATGCATATTAAATTTCTAAGTTTAGAAATTGGGATTTCCAATTTGGAAATTAATTCTTCTAATTTTTTTAATATTCTTCCTAGCAACCCTTGTTACTAGGCCAAATTTGTTTTATTTAAGCATCCTGGCTGAAGTTTACGTAAACAGTTTCTTACGGTCTAAAACGACTTTCACGACACCGCGCCGGCTCATACAAAAATTACGTAAAAGCTAAACGGTCAGCGCGGACGATATTTCACATAATCGGGACACAGACTCACCTAGGGCAGCTGCCCAACCCGCAACAAGATATGCCGGCTAGACATAAGTGGAGCGAGGGAGGGTCCTACACGAGATTACCTACGGGCAACTGCCAAAGGGGCTGTAAACAACAATAAAATTAAGTAGGGCGCCACCCCGTTTCATCGACATAAACGAAAATGCAAGGATAGCCCAGAGTAAAACCGGGAAATCAAAAGTGCCTACCTTCTAACTTAACACCTTGGCGAAATCTAAAGCTCAACGAAAATGGGAAATAGATATACACAGCCTCACGAGACTGCAGCGGCAAGCGTCGCCAACTTACCTGTAACGCTTAAACACTGAGACTTTGAGGTAAATTTATCTTTACACAGTAACCTGAAAGTGGGCATGCACACACTCGTCGAAAATCATAAGGCTTCGTTTCAAATACTGTACTATTGGTCTCACACATGTAAATTTGTGATACACAAAAGGTAACCACAGTCATATATGGACTAAACTATATAGCCCAGCTGGGAGACGCTTTAACTCTAATTATAATTAAGCAAACACATGAAATTAGTTCACCGCGGCCTCAGCGACGCTTGCAATGTTTCTACAAAGAACGCACCAATTATACGCGAACAACTGAATAAATTTAGTTTCACAAGGGGCTTTGGTAGGAAGTTATGAATCAGCCAATTATCATATAAATTAGGCCTGAACAGTTGGACGAATCTGATTATTTTTTATTATTTTATTTTTTATTTTATCCTGCACTCCGCCAACAGCCGTTAGGCCAATTATAGGCGTCATTGTACATTTTATGGGGACTTCCAACCCCACTAACGACTGCCATGATGTTATTATGACAACCGGGACCAACTTTTTTTCCGTGATAGCCGTACCACGAGGTGCCGGGAGAAGCAGCCGTGGAACTCCTATCCAAGTTCTGACAAGAGAGAGCGTTGCTTAACTCTGCTGACCGAACGTGGACACTTGTTCAAGCTACACCACCCGGGACCTATTAATGGCCTCGACCAAGCGGCATTGCGTTAGCAAGTAAATACAGATAAATTAGGCCTAAACAGTTGAATGAATTTGATTATTAATGGCCTCGCCCAAGCGGCACTGCGTTAGCAAGTAAATACATATAAATTAGGATTGAACAGTTGAATGAAGTTGATTATTAATGCTAATTACACACGCTACCTGAATGGGTCTGCCGAGCGATGGCGCCACGACGGCTAGTGGGCTCACCAAATGCAACGAACGTACTGCGGAGGCGTTGGAGTCAAGCGGCACCTGAGGGTAACCTAACAATGTGGCAAGGTCTGAATTAAGTCCCCATCGGGACAATCGAAACTGACGAGACCGAAGGCTTGTACAGCTCTGCATTATGAATCCCCGGCTACGGGAGAAAGGCCTCTTCACGGCCCCAAGAAATTATGCAAAACTGGCGGTCATACGAACACACAGGGCACCCAAACTCACTCCACAAGGAAACCACAACACCTCTCGCTTTAGCGGTTCGTCTAGAAGTCTGTCAAAACAACACAAACCAAAATTCGCCTTTTTGCGTCAAACACAACAAGCGGGACCAAGCACCAACACAAACCGCCGTGCTCGAAGCCACGGCGGCTACCAAGAGCCAACGTTAGCAGACGCGCTTATAAAAACGGCCGGTGACTGACTAATCCCAAAAACAGACGCCACGCCGAGTTTCGCGCTAAACGCGCTGTCTGCGATGTGCAGCTGTAGCCAATGAAATCGCAGATTACAACGGGCGCCGCTACTCGCGCACGAAAGAGAGACGGATGTTTAAAATTATTGAAGGAAGATATCTCGCTCGCCCCCATGGGCTATGTTTTGAAATTGATGTAAACGGGACGAAACAAAGTGCAGCTGCGACGAAAACGACTAGAGCCCAGAGCGGTGCGGAGTTGTGTGCGTGTCAACTTTAGAATTTTAAATGCAAATCGCAAGTACTATACGAGACAAATAGCTAATGTACTATACGAGAAAATATGACTGAAACGGAACCTGTATACAGGCAAACTCGTCATTTTTGTACCATAACTACTCCAACAGGTGGCATATCGGTAAAATATAGAAATCTCCTGGCAAGTTGCCTTTCTGGCATCCACTCAGGATATAATTTGAAGTTGTTTTTCAATTGAGTCTTCATTCTAAACATTGTAGATTTATAATTAGTTTTCAGTCTTTAAAACCATAGCCACTCAATAGATATTTATATTTATATATAATTCATATCTAATTTCCTACTCAGAACTGGCATTTCTTGTCATAAAATATATTTTGCATGGCACATATCCATAACCACTTCATTAATAATTGTAACTTGAATATTACTTAGAAAATACACATAAATAGGCTTTCAATCTACTCGTATTATGATATGACACCATTAATTTCTTACACTATGAACTCGTATGTTTTACTAATAAAATAACACTACCACAATTTTACAGTTTTTCACATTTGTATTTTTTCTTGTATCTGTTCAACATTCTTTCATTTATTAGCTGTAATAATAAGATCTGCCATGATTTCTGGCATTAAACTCAATTTACACTTCTAATTTAAAAAAATACGAAATATCTATATCACGCGTATTATATTTAGCTCAAGAGCATATGTGTTTACATTTAGCAAGTTAATTTTGTATTTTATACTTGCATACTCATTATGTCTATCAGGCACACTTTAAAGTTTTGTTGCAGTCACTTATGCCATCTAACGTGAAACTAGTAAACTAATTACAGTTTTCTATAACTAAGGACAGTTTTCGATAAATACATTTCTAGTCACAGGATCATACATTACATTACATTACATATAATTTAATAACAGATATTGTTGTGTTTAAGTGAAGCCCAAATGAAAAGTTAAAAGCAAATAGCCCCCCGAATCATGACTAAATTGATAATTTAAACACAGATATTGTAATGGTCTTAGGCTCCAAGACTCGACTCTGCGTGCGGTACAGTTTAAGAAACAAGTCAATAAGCACATCATAAGAAATGAATAGTAACAAAAAGGTTTGCTATGTGCAGGACAATGAAGCGTCTATTTCAATATAGCTAAATAGGTAAAGTTGTGAGCAATCTAAAAAGGTATAAGAAGCCAGAATAAAACAATAATGTTGCAAAGAGCAAATTAGAAGGCTGGAAGAAAGTCAGGAAATAGCAATTGGAAAATCAGGCAGCAAGACATAATAAAGCAAGGGAAAAGCAGACAGCAAGACATTAAAAAAGCGAGGAAAAGCAGACAGATGGACATAAAAAAGCATTTATGAAGGAAGTAAACTCTTTAAAAAAATCAGTGTAATTACGCGAGTGAGTCAGAGCAGAGCAAATAATAAAACGTGTGGTGGCGCAGAGACATTTTAACAACTAAAAATGTCGACACTATTTTAGGTATAAGAAATTTGTAAATTTAATAATTTGTAAGTAAACTTATTTCAAAATGTATTTAATTTGAATATGGCTAATTTCCGTTTGTATTGGTAACCATAGTTATAGATTAGTTTTCGTTTATAACAGACAAAAGGAAGAGAACAAATGAATTAATTTAGAAGCTTAACATGTAATTTTGTGCTCAATTTCAACGAAAGTTTTTACACAATAAAATTAAATATTTCGAGCACAAAAGTGTATCATTGTGTTCACCAAGTGTTAAAGTTCACGTGGGAACGTTTGTGGCGATTTCCCCAACAATAAAATTAATTATCACCGAGAGCATCTTCGAGATTTCCGGTAGCCGTCACATCAGAATTCCGAAGTTGAATTCCTACCGAAAATAGGGTCCAGGGCCAAGGATTTCTCCTGCGACGCATCAGGCAGGAGTGCAGCACACCAACCAACAGCACTAACACCGGGGGAAACCGTTCCAGAGGAAGATAACAGCTGGGGCCCCTTTCGGAACGTTGAAGCGAACACTTCAAATCTTAAGGTACTGTTTTAACCTAAAAATATTAGTGTGAGCATCCAGAAATTTGTGTGCATGCAAGATCAAACCTTGCTTATCAAGATAAAAGCATATTCTAGCATCCAGCGAAGGTGCAATTCAAATTAGAAGCATTTTCTCAAGTGTGAGATTAGGCGGAGATAAAACATTTGCAAAAAATCGGACGGCGTCCCTTCTGACGTCACATACAAATTAATGCCTGGAACAAATTATAATAATAACCACCAAAGCGCTACAATTTAAATAAATACCTCTTTGAATGTTCACAAATTTTGATTTTAAAGTCAACAACGCTTTAATCAGTTTAAGCCTTACATTAAATTTTAAAAAACCATATCAATTAAATGGCAAACTCAAAGTTGAGCTTTCAAAGCAATCCATAGCAATATAGTTCAAATAGAAATAGAGAAATTCTAACTCATTTTCATTTGAAATGCGCACATGGTGCCCATGGAGTAAGTCTAGCTATAATAGAATTAAACATATCATGTCTTTGTAGATTATTATTTCTTTCTTTGTCACATATCACTATTTTTCATGCCATTAACAAGTAAAACTTTTAAATACTTAATGTTCTCTTTATTATTTTCGTTGTTTTTATTGCATATTAATAACTATTAGCCTCTCATTCCGATTTCTATCCATAACAATATACAGTGCATACCAAATGTATGGAATTTAATATGCATGCTGTTTACAAAGCCTTTTATTATTTCCACAGTTTTGTTATTTTTTTAACTGACAAGGTCGAGAGCTGCACAGCCAACTTGATATTTTACTTCCTTTTACAATAAAGAAAGTATTGGATTCACCCCAAAAATTCGAAATTGAGTTTTCAACAGATCTTCACGTTTTAGAGTCCCCTGAACCCAAAAAACATATTTTTTTTCATTGGTCTGTCTGTTTGGTGTGTCTGTCTATATGTCTGTGTGTCTGTCTGTGAACAAAATATATCAAAAACGAAAAGAAGTATGGCGTTGAAACTTCATATATAAGTTTTGTATACTATGTAGATGAGACACCAAGCTTTTGAAAAAAATCGCATAACCGGAAGTAGGTGTTTACTCTAGTAATTTTTCAGTTTTTTTCCATTTTTTCAAAAACGCCTTTTTTGTAGAATTTCTAATTTTTGAAAATTTTTGACAAATGCTTAAAAATTAAAAATCAAATTTTTGGGTAATTATAAGATCACTGTAAAAGGAAGTTGGGTGCGTGTATCACACCAGAGTTTTTTAAATAGGAAGGGGGGTCAGATCACATACCGTTTGAAATGTATTTTCAAGTAGGATTCAGGGACATGCCGTTGGCCATAGTTATCTCTAAAGATAACTTCGCTATTGTAAATTAAAGATTGGGAGTAGGTGTTAACTGGATAACTGAAGATTTAGTGAGCGCTGAAAACAATGGTTAGTTTGTTGTTTAACGAACGTCAAAAGCTTAAAACAGTGTCCGAAGTGCTAAATTATGGGGCATCTTACAGAAAAAGAACGTATAGAAATCATAATTATGATAGGATACGGTGATAGAAGACGCAGTCATGCAGAAGTACGCGATTTGTTTATAAATTTACTTATAAATGATTTTTGTACTAAATGAACTTCATAAACTTAAAACACGATTTCAACAATCTGATGTTACATTAAACACCATAAAACAATTCATTGTTCCCCATGCTAACTGGATCTTCAGTTTTACCAGTTAATACCTACTCCCAATCTTTAATTTACAATAGCGAAGTTATCTTTAGAGATAACTATGGCAAGCATCATGTCGCTGAATTCTACTTGAAAATACCTTTCAAACGGTAGGCGATTTCACCCCCCTTCATATTAAAAAAAAACAAGTTGGCTGTGCAGTTCCCGACCTTGTCAGTTAAAAAACTAACCAAACTGTGGAAATAATAGAAGGCTTTGTAAACAGCATGCATATTAAATTTTATCGATTTAGCTTGAATAGTTTGGAATAACAAGGCCGGTTCCATACATTTAGTACGCACTGTACACTATTTTGTATAAGCAAAATCGAAAAAATGTAGAAATCATTCCACATAGATCATGTTTAAAGGCTGATATTAAAAAAAACTCTGCGACACTTTTATACTTTCGTAATTTAGTGATTGTGCACATATTTATCATATTTTTATTGATAATATGACATCAAATGGAATTTAAAAAGTACACAATCCCCTTTGGAAGTACAATTGACGAAAAAAAATGGAAACACCAACTTTAATCCAGTACTCGTTTTTTAATCCATTTTAAACATTATAATTATGTCTTTCATGTCACACTGACTTAACAAAATGTCACATTGACACTCAATTATTACAACAAAACCGCGAAGCGACGGTTATGACCCGATGACATAAAAAAGACGTGGGTATTTACAAAATATTAAAATTAGTGTTTCCATTTCTTTGTTCGCAGTTGTATATTTATAGAATAAAAAATTATTACCATATTTCACATGAATTCATATACACGGAATGGTTGTCCATGAAGAATATGCGCATTTTGCAGTGTTTATGTCTTTATCACAAAATTTTACCTTTTAAAACCTTTTCTATTTATAAAATATAGTAAAGTATAAAACAGATACTATACTTAGCCTGTATTGTTTGAGGCTTTCGCGGTTACTCGAATTATTCTCCTTAGCATAGAATTTCGGCTTAAACCGCGTAGTATTTGTATATGAACACCCAGCATTTTCTGGCTTAATGTGCCTTGCACCTTGTGAAGTCGAGCAAAAACCCGCGCGATGGCCATGCTCTTTGGTGGCTCGTGTTGTTTGAGTATCTTGAGAACGAGGATACTTAGGCAGATTTGGCCGTTTTGCTGTTTGTGCATCCATATTCACTAACGTTTCGCAAGACCTTGCAGCTTGCATCATCAGAGTGAAAGTCGCACTAAGAACCGAAGGTCGGTGTGGAGCTATTTATAGTCCTCTGTGCCAGGCGCGCGGAGTGGCGTAACGCTGGTTGGTCATCCGAGTGCAACGTAATCCGTGGGGCGTGGCCGTATGACGCAGAGTGGTTGTAATGCTTTAGAACGTGTATCACAGGGGTCCACGTTTTACTAAGCTTAAAGCCATCTTCCCTGTTGATATTATTTGGATGTTTTTCTATTTCTATGGCTTCACGTATCACTCGCGGGAAGTAATGAGGTATTCTGGCAAGTACTCTGGCCTGTTCAAATACTAAAGTGTGCCCATTTGTAAAAGTATGCTCAGCTACGGCTGATTTTGTGATGCGTTTGTGTTTACAATCGCCTTTATGTTCATACAATTCACAATGGAAGTAGAGGAAAATTGCAGTATTCCGTTTCTAGACGTCTTGGTGAAACGTAAATCTGATGGCAGTTTAGGACATGCAGTCTATAGAAAGAAAACACACACGGACAGATATCTAAATGCTGACTCACACCATCATCCAATGCAAAAAGCAACAGTTCTCCAGACTCTGGCGACAAGAGCCGTTCGTATCTCAGACGAGGAAAATCTAGAGAGAGAAAAGCTACATCTGTTTGACTCTTTACAAAGGAACGGATACACAACTACCGCCATACGAAAAGCACTAGACAAGACTATGACAAAAAAGGCTAAAGAAGAATCTCCACCTCTGGAAGGCTTAGCATTTCTACGTTACGTTAAAGGCTCAACTGATAAGATAGGACGTGTCCTGCAACGATGCAACATCAAAACTGTGTTCACGAGCAAGGAAACTTTGGGTAACGGCTTCAGATCGGTAAAAGACAAGATTCCAAGTTTAAAAACCGCTGGCGTATATCGCATTCCTTGTTCTTACGGCTCGAGTTACATTGGACAGACTGGTCGTTCCGTTGATCTAAGACTCCAAGAACATAAAGGCGATTGTAAACACAAACGCATCACAAAATCAGCCGTAGCTGAGCATACTTTTACAAATGGGCACACTTTAGAATTTGAGCATGCCAGAGTACTTGCCAGAATACCTCATTACTTCCCGATAGTGATACGTGAAGCCATAGAAATAGAAAAACATCCAAATAATATCAACAGGGAAGATGGCTTTAAGCTTAGTAAAACGTGGACCCCTGTGATACACGATCTAAAGCATTACAACCACTCTGCGTCATACGGCCACGCCCCACGGATTACGTTGCACTCGGATGACCAACCAGCGTTACGCCACTTCGCGCGCCTGGCACAGAGTACTATAAATAGCTCCACACCGACCTTCAGTTCTTGAGAACATCCACATCCTCTCCGTCACAGAGACCCATTTGAAGCCCACACAATCCCTAACTCTTCCCAGATTTCAAATCTTTCGCAAGGATGGCCCCAGAGGAAGAGCAGGCGTCGCTCTTGCCATCGATGATCGCCTTCCATCTTCTTCCCTAGATCTTCCAGAGGAATTTTCAAATCTTCATTGCTGCGCGGCGATTCTTCACTCGCCGGTAGGCCCTATCCACGTCTTCAGTTTGTACGTCCACCCTAATGATCCCCTTCCAGAAAACCTACTGGAATTCGCCGCCGCCCACCGTAGATCCATTATCATGGGAGATTTCAACGCCAGAAACACTGCTTTCGGCGACACTTCCACGAACAACAAAGGAGCCGAACTTGCCAATTGTCTTCTTCTTCTGGACCTCTTCAGAATTCCCAACCAATCCCCGACATTTATTTCCCATCTCGGATGCTCCATAATCGATCATATCATCGTCACTGATCGACTGGCACCTCACTTCTCTGCCGACGCCTTCATAGGCACTTCTATCACCAGCGACCACCTCCCTCTGGTGGCATCCACAGACATCATGGCTCCTCCACCTCCTCGCCAGGGTTTCAGAACCATTCGGGACTGGAACAACGCTCCTTGGGATGACTTTCGGGAGTTTCTAGAAGATCGCCTCCAAAACATCCCCTCCCCCACCAACACCCAAGAAGTTGATGCCACTGTCGACCTTCTTTCCACTACCATCCAAGAGGCTGTTCATCAATCGGTCCCTACCAAGGCCATCAACATCAGCCGTCCACCTCTTCCACCCCAAGTCATCGCCCTCATCCGCGAAAAGCGGCGCCTTTATCGGCTTTTCACTAGTACCAGAGATCCCCAAATAAAAACCCAATGGAATCGCCTCAACGCCATCGTTCGTCTCCAAACCACCAGATTTCGGGAACAGCGTTGGAGGACAATCTGCTCTGGCCTCGACTATCGTGAGGGGGCGAGATTCTGGAGGAAGTTGAGAGGCCTCACGGGGCAGCGACGCTCTTCTGGGGTTCCGCTCCACCATGGTGGCGACGTTGTGGTAGACCCTCAGCGACAGTCCGAAATATTTGCCGACACCTTGGAACAGGTTCATCAAGTTCCGAACGACCCCAACTTCTCTCAAGCCAACTATGTCCAAGTTCATCGAACCCTTGCTGGAAATCCCAGTATTCGTCCACTTCGTCTCATTCCCCCAGCCCAAGCCATTCCTGACATTAACCTTCTTCTTCCCATCGAGGAGCAGGAAGTCCTCGACGCCCTGGCCTCTGGAAAGAACACCGCCCCCGGGAACGACGGGCTCACCCGTCGACCTCTTCGTCAACTTCCCGCTGTAGCTATCACCCTCCTCACTGTGATTTTTAACTGCTGCCTCCGTTCCGGCCACTTTCCCTTGGCTTGGAAAACATCCAATGTGGTGATGCTACCGAAGCCCCGCAAGGATCCCAACCTTCCATCATCTTATCGCCCAATCGCCCTTCTGAATGTTCTGGGCAAAACTTTCGAAAAGATCCTTGCTTCCAGGCTTCGACAATTTCTAGAGGCTCACAACGTCATTCCCAACATCCAATATGGTTTTCGCCCTCAACGAAGCACCACCAACCTTCTGCTTCAGCTCCAAACTGACGCCACTCTCGCCATCAACTCCGGTCAATGCCTCCTCGCCGTCATGCTGGACATTGAGAGAGCTTTTGACTCAGTCTGGCATGCCGGTCTGCTGAAAAAGCTTTTGGACTTTCACGTCCATCCTTTCTTTGTCCGTATCATTAATAGCTACCTATCCTTCCGCCAACACCAGGTCACAGTCCGCGGAAAAACCTCAAGATCGTTCTCCCCAAGAGCCGGGGTTCCTCAAGGTTCGATTCTCGCCCCTCTGCTTTTCATCACCTTCTGCGCCGACATTCCACTTCCGCCCAACCCAAGAGTCCAACTTTTTCAGTACGCAGATGACACCGCCATCTGGGTCAAAGCCATCAGCAGCGCCCGTGCCTCCAACCTCCTGTCCCCGTCACTTCTCATCCTCGAACGCTGGTTTCAGCGTTGGAGAATCAAACCCAATCCGAACAAAACCCAGGCCATCTTGTTTAAAAACCCACGTCATCACAACAGACCTTTACTGGACCCCAACAACGTCGCCTTGACATTATGGAACTCTAGGCTAGAGCTCTCCACTTCAGTCATCTACCTGGGGGTCCATTTCACTTCCACCCTGAGCTGGCTCCCCGAGCTTCAAAGATGCCTCGACTCCATTCAAAGAAGGAGTGCCATTCTCTCCGTACTCCGAGGCAGCTTTGGAGGCTGCCACCCTCGCACCCTCATCCACACCTACAAGACATTCATTCGACCCATTATTGATTACCGCTTTATCTGTTTCAGCGCTCTACCTCGCTCCAGCATGAAGAGGCTAAGGGCAAAGGAGAGGGCCGTCGCCAGGAAGATGCTGCACCTGAACTGGTTTCATCCCTCTCAGGAGGTTTGCGACCTTGCTGGCATCCCCCCTATAGACGGCAGACTCTCCGAACTCCGAGGCCGATTCGTGCAACGAGCGATTGAGCAGGATCATCAGCACACAGTCACCATCATCAGAACCCCAGCATTCCAAACCAGGAGACCCAGGACGAAGAAGAGGTTTCCCCCCGCCATCCTTCTCGGCGACGCCGAAGATCTTCCCGAGGAGTTCCAGAACCTCTTAGAAAACGTTCCCCTCAACCTCCGATGATCCCCACGCCTTGTAAATTTTCTTGTATAAATGTTCTTGTATATATGTCAAATCCAATATCTTAAGGCCAAATCCTGTTAAATAAAATATCTTAAGTTTAAATTTAATTTTGTAAGCATGCAACGCTATATCCTAAGTTAAAACGAAAATATTGTAAACATCAAACATGAAATATCTTAAGCAAAAACTAAAATGAAATGTAAATTTTTTTTTTAAGCCCAAATAATTTTGTACAATGCCGAAGAGGGGTAGTCCCCTAAACGGTAGTAGGCTAGGTTTAGTATAATTTTGTATACTCCTAGCTGAATAAACTTTGAAAATTCAATTCAATTCTTCAGTTCTTAGTGCGACTTTCACTCTGATGATGCAAGCTGCAAGGTCTTGCGAAACGTTAGTGAATATGGATGCACAAACAGCAAAACGGCCAAATCTGCCTAAGTATCCTCGTTCTCAAGATACTCAAACAACACGAGCCACCAAAGAGCATGGCCATCGCGCGGGTTTTTGCTCGACTTCACAAGGTGCAAGGCACATTAAGCCAGAAAATGCTGGGTGTTCATATACAAATACTAGGCGGTTTAAGCCGAAATTCTATGCTAAGGAGAATATACTTAGCCTTACAGCTAGATTCAGCGTACTTACTTTACCTCCACTTCAATTCAAAATTAATCATATAGTAGTTCTGGTCTGCAAACGCTCAATAATGTGAATTAAATTTATATACCTTTTTGTAAAATTAATAGCAGTAAACTAAACCGATGACCATCATAAAGCTCCTTAAAGCAAGCCAGATAGCGAATTATAAATACCCCAAAAATGGCCCCGTGACTACTGCCTTTAACGGGGCCCGCTAACACAACTCCGACAGATGGGAGTGGGTTAAAAATAACTTAAATGTACTGGCGCCACCAATTTAAATAACCAACAATTCGCAAAGTTTATATAGGAAAATTCTCAGATAGTATTGAATATCAAAACCTACAAGGAAGATTATATTTGAAAGGTGAGCTCTCAAAAATGTACTTTTATTATACGCCGAATTCTTAATAAGCCACAACAATAACAAGTCCTAAATTCCTAAATTACAGTGACGTTTTTGCAGGCTCCACGTTATGGCGCCTATTTTATGTTATAATTGACTATGTTATAATGGTTTTTATGTATTAAAATGGTTTTATGTTATAACAATAATAATTATTTTAGCTATTACATTTGACTTTTACTATACCTTAGTTTATTTTCAATCAATTCTTTTTTTTAAATTGAATTTTAACTAACTCATTTGCTCTTTTATAATTATGGATTATCTATATTATTAAATATCTAGCTCCGGTAGAAAACAGTTTACTCTTAACTGAAACACAGGTCGTATTCGCTCATAATCTAGACTGCTTGTATTCCTGAAATTTGATTCTTTTATTTCATGACAACTTGTACGTCTGTCACCTGTCAGTTCCAATTATGCAAGTGCAAAATCAATTACAAATACCTTCTCGTTACATTACTTGTCATTCAACAAATATGAAATAGTAAGTACTCCCCCCTTTAAAGTTACATCACTTCACTCTCTCTATAGTTTTCTTTCAGTTTTTACTTAAATACATGTATTCTGTCACCTGTTCATGGACCTCGATACTCTCCTTTACCAAGCCAAACGCATCCAGCAATCTAACAGAGATCTTCCAACGTCCAAACAAATCCTAGTACGAATTCCACCAAACACCTGGATCTGCAAAGACGCCGACCAAACAAGATAGGGCACTTACCAACTTTCTCCATCAGAACTGTCAGCAGCAAACGCCATCCACGTCTTCCTACCAAAATCCTCAAGCCACCGACGCCCTAGTATCACGAACCTCGACTAGATGCAAGTTACAAGATGTCACTTCAATGACAAGCTTGTCGAATTAGAACCCCATTAGATAAAAACCTCCTATTTACCCCATAAAACGCTCACTCTGCTAACAATCTCGATGTAAACCACTTCCAGTAAAACCATTCTCTGTTATCCAATTCATATGATAATAATAATAATAATAATAGTCTCTATTTCTTTTTATACAAAAAAAAAAGAAATTTCAAGGCGAGGTTCAGCAAAGCTGTTTTTACACCTAACCTTGATGTTACATATGATATAATGTAATTTGACAATAAACTCATCGGCATCCCATTCCAGGAATTTGCTTTTGTAGATTATTACTGTATTACTTAAGTAGTTTCAACACATCCATTTTCTTCATCCTTATCGTCTTCACATCTTTTAATCTTTTAAAATTTACTTTTTATTTTCTCCTCGCCAATTTTAGTTTAATTCACAACCCGTTTATATTCCAAACAGCTTATTTTGGTAATTTTAGCCCCTTACAAATGTATTACATGTTTTTGTACCAAATTATTTTTACATACTGATAAATATTATATCTCCTTAGTGATTTAGTTTAGCATATATTTTTAAAGTCCAACATTCTATAGAAACTTTATTATATTTATCTAACATCCACTATGTCGAATGATAATTCTCGAATAAGTATAATCTATTCCATCTTTAAAAAAACGATAGGTTGCCATGCTCTTCTTTTCCTAAATTGGCAGTACTAAGGAAAGCAGTAGTTATATTTCATTTCTTTGTGGTGGAAAACTTTTTCTAACTAAATTTGAAATGCCGTGTTGCCAATGCTACCAAACCAAAAAGACAAGAAAATATATCAACAAATGTCATTATATCACTTTCCTAATCTTTGAAAAATAAAGTGATAGTGTAAGTGATTATTGTGAAAAATTTAATAAACAGCATGCACAATGTTGTGTCTTCGGCGACGAAAGCAGTCGTTAAAGTGCTACACACATTTCAGACGAGATAAAACCGATCTAAGCAATGATCAAATTATTAGTAGATTGATGAACATTTTCAACTTGAGTACACTGAATTCCTATCCCATAAAAGAATTTTCTTAAAAAGTGCATAATTTATTTATAGGTAAGAAGATCTGTTATCTATTCTATAATTACTAAAAATAATGTAGCACATTATGGCAACATCGGGCATTCTGAACCTTCAAAATTCATAACCTAACTTTACCGCAGTTTTGTCAGTTCATATACAGAGTGATATATGTCAGATTGTCATGGCCAACCATGGTTTTTTTAAAGATGGAATAGATTATATTTCTCATTAATCCTCCACCTCATTTCAGATAATAATTAAATTATATTAGAATCTTACTGTTTCTTATAAAGCATCATTCAATTGAATTTTAAATTCTATTTCATTTCTTTACCAAATACATTTTAATATTTTCGATATCCTTCTCATACTTAAATTCATCTTTGTTATTTACTACTGTATTCTTGTTACCTTTCTAATCTGATATTAAACCCTTATACTAAAAACCATTACAATACAAAGAGGCCCACGTACCGAAGTAATACATGGCAAATTGTATGATATTCACATAAAAATAATATTAAATACGCGACGTGATCACACGGCGTTTACAAATCTAAGTTTAACGTTTTTAAATTAAATGACAAGGTAAGGGTATATAAAGCACTAATTTAATACATGAACGAGAAAACCAGCATAAGCAAATATGTTTCAAAAAGTACGTTATCAAACTAATTCACGTCACTACGTTTTTCAATTGCAAAAGTATTTATCTTAGAATCCAGGCGTACTGCAATAAGAAAGTCAAGATACCCAAAGTGTCAAGTGGAAACTCACATCTAGCAACTACATTCAAATCTAGTAGGCCGACTCTACAACTAAACACTCAAATCTAGACGACCATAATCCCAAGACACAAAGAACAGGTCAAGAAGACCAAATACTACAATTAGAAAAACCATCAATAAAAACCATCAATAAGAAGTCCTATAACAAAGGTGTCATTGGCTGACAGGTGTGCCTTTCATTTAAAAAACTCACTTAAGATGAAAACCGGCCTTTCCGTGCTTTCTCAAGTCCTACGCAGAATAATCTGGAGGTGTTGACTCAATAAATACCTAAGGAATAGAATTAAATTGCATCGCTGGATTTATTTAACTCCACCATATAGGTGCTTTCCCGAAACTATCCGCAAACAAGAATCGGAAAGCGGGAGCTATTTATCGAAACATAAATCCTCAGTTAATTTGGGGTTGGAAACGAAGTCTCACAAAAATCTCGACAAATGTTAACTCAAGTTTTTTTCTATTCCTAAGCGACGAAAACAAAAATAGGTTTATACCACCACAATGTGACGCAATGAATTTGAATTCCTGATTGCAACTGGAAGTTCCTACGAAGCCGCGTTAAATCGTATGGCAATCAATCGCGTAACTTCATGAAGCAGGTGAACAATACTCCGAATCTCAACAGAGAACGCCGAATGAGACGACTTCGAAATATTATGCAATATTACACGGGCAAACCAAATTAGGTCTTAACGAGCTTCAGCTGTCATTTAGGGTTACTTTTAGAAGACGAGAAGCACAGCAGAATATTTACACGTCAAATACTTAACCTTCAAACGTCAAAAATCAACATATAAGTAACTATCTTAACTAAACTCGTTAATCGGCAAATTAATTTCAGAAGTCCAACACAACCAAGAGGCAGAACGTACAACTCAATGAGTAGACGCAGTTAGGTGTCCTGACCATGCGCAAAAAACCTCCAAATAGTACTAGTAAAAAAACCTGGGTTAACTTACATTTTTCATTTGGAGCACATTTAATAATACGTATTCTTAATTTTTTAATCTTAGCATTAGGCATATAATACAGTTTTGTTTTTTATTTTATCTCAAGGTTTACATGGTGTAACAAATAAGGGTTTGGCCTTATCTGAAGCTCGTCTTCTTTTACTGTTTTTTTACTACTAATGCGCTCGATAAAGGTTATTATTATTACTTTGATTTTAATAAATAGTACCGATACCTAAAATTATAAACAAACTTACACTTGCTTTTCACTTGGACAAATTAAGTACATACTCAGTGCGTTTTGCACATTTGCGCATTTTGACAGCATTCTTGCTTAAAATATATCGAATCAAAGAAAAAATATAACTTCTTCAGTGGTGGTATTCTGGAAACAATAAATGTGCAATAGTCTTGAGAAACGCCCTTATCATTTTACATTCTTCAACATAGGCGTCAAACGTTCCAACTTTGTGACCACTCACTACGAGCTTGATCGATGATATAATAATAATTCTATTAAATATGTACAACACAATTGACGTGCAATTCTTTGTTTATTAAAATTTCCACTGGGAAAATTTGAAACTTCACGTTGTTACAATTCAGATTGCCGAACTTGAATTCGTCCAATATTACAGTTTACTGTTTTATTAAGAACATAAGAACCCCTCCTAACTGTGGCAGTTTGAAAGTCGCTTTGTCAAAAAAAGAATAAACCTTTCTATAGGTGGCCACCTGAATGTCGTATTATTCTACGGCTTTTAGTCCAGGACTTTACAGCTTACTCAGTTGCTCTCAAATGAACCTCCAGCAGGAAAGCCGGAATAAGAACCTTTCCAAGCAGATCCTTGCCATGAATTTAAAAAGCTTCCAAATAGAAGAAATCGTCAAAGTTTACTTGCAGCAAACGTAATAAATCAGCGTCCTTCAGCAGTCATGGGAATTGACAGCGCGTCTGAGAAGGTTGCTGTTGCAGCTAGCTGCCAGACTAACGAACTTATAATTGGGTTATCATCATAAACTGACAGAGGACTATAATGACGAACTCTCGAATCCTTGTGCCAGAGTCTAATGGCTTGTTCCGTAGCAGATCAATAAGCGTTATAACGTTTTCCAGAAACCCGAAAGGTGGAACCTCGAAGTCGACTCGCGCGCCCTCTCGAGCGTCGCCGCGCTACTTTTTGCCGGGCCACACCTCTGTGGAACTCGCTGAAAACCGCACGCTTTCAGTGTTTCAGTCCGTCGAAGGGCATCGCGCACATGCGGTTGCATACCCTCCAGGGAGCAGCATAATAACGGTCTCCTGCTTTTCAATCCGCCGTTGTATTGGCCTCATTATTCTTCTGCTACAATGCGTTTTGTTTTAACACGCTTATGGAAATCGGGGAAGTTATTTCGAATGCGCAGCTTCGCTCGGAAGTTTTCAGGACCACGTTCGAATAATGTGACAACCTCGTGTGCCATGCGTTTGCTCCCTTCACACCCCCCCAAGCGTACTCGAACTTGAGCCTACCGATGCAAATACGCAGTGTGGGATTGGCAGCGGAATTTACCAAAAGCTAAAAATGTTTTTTCTCCTATAGTAAAAATAGTATGAAGCCACATAACCAACATCTATACTCATAATTCCTCAATTTAACGAGTTTTTCACTGTTCAGGGTGTACCTACATATTTCATATTGTGTATAACTATCATAACTGTTAGTATTTAATATTTTTTATTGTAATTCAGGCGAAATATAGGTTTGCAATTATGTATTACTTATCACATAGGCTTCTTAGTTAATTTTCTTTTGATATATAACATGAGACTTAGTTTTCTTAAATGGAAGTCATAGTGCCATTAAATATTAAATACCATATTCTTTACACCTCCAAAAATATTTACTTGTATACAGTGGGGTTGATATTTGAGTACATACGTGCGACCTGTCGAGATTATTTGTTATAACTAAAGGCCGGATTTGTATGCACTAAAGGCAAGATATGCACCTAAAAATACAAAATATGGAACATATGCATTAATAAGTCGAATTAGGCAGACAACATTTTCTATTTAATCAGTGACCGCAGAAGTACTCCATGACGGGGGGGAGGGGGTAATTGTTTTGTATTTACTTCTTATAAATGTCAAGAGACGGGGAATCGGTAAATTTGGCATAAGTTTGTATTTATGATTTTAAGGTAAAAATCGTTGATCCTGAAGATCCTGGTCAGGATAATGGGCCAAACTTATCAAATTATTGTATTGTCATCGGTCCTTGATAAGTGTGCAAAGTTTCAGTTCAATCTGAAGTTTTGAAGTGGGTGAAAATCGCGTTCAAAGATTCTGTTACAAACAAACATACATACAAGTGGAACTAATAAAAACCTGTTAAAACATATTCTTATGCTCTGCTCTCTCCGACAATTTTTCTTACGTACAAGCGCTTTTTCATTTAAGAAAAAATAAAGCTCTGTGAAGGATAGCACAGAGAAACCTTCTTTACCAGGTAGTAAAATTGGAGCCCCCCTCCCCGTTTTATTTTAGGGGGGGGGGGATTTGGCCCCCTCTGCCCCCACTTCCGCGATCCCTGTATTTAATATTAATATGACGAAAAATAACTACCAAATTAAAAAAATATGTATGTATGTTATGTATTGTCGGTAACCTCATTTTACCTTGCGTCTGGAGGTACAATGCTCCGGATTCGGGTTACAGAGTTGGAGCGCGCCTTTTGCGCTTGCGCAGCAACCATTGTGTGAGGTGTGTCTTGGTGATGTGTTGACCTTGTTACTCTATCTCTTAGGTATGTGGTTCTGAGTAGGGCACAGTTAATTTGATGCCCAACTGTGAATGGTCTCACCGAGCCCGATTACTATTGCTAAAGCTGCGGAAAAATTCCGGTCCCTGCGGGATTCGAACCAAGGACTTGCTTAATCCAAGCTTAGCGCTTTCCCAACTGGCTTCTACTGATAAAATATGTTTAGTAGGTACTTTAAAAACAAATACAATTATTGTGTAATTGCTATTAAAATGGCAAAGAAGGTACTTTTCTAAATTTTCTGGAGTAATATTTTGTCGCCTGTCAGACAAAAGGTATTGTGAAAACGCTCGTTCGACATTGCAGGATATTACAGGTGCATATTTATACTGCGGCACCTTTTCTACGTCTACGGTGCAGTTGACTGCACCAGAGCCATTCAAAACTTGAAATATTTCGGCTTCAAGTTTATTATATGCTTTTTAGCGACTTCGGCTGCTGCACTTGCAAGAGATTTCTGAATGTTTGCTATTCTTTCTCAGTTCTTAACTAGGGTTTCACCTGTTGATCCCAGTGCTTTAATTCTCTGAACCATTATTTAAAGTGAGTAGTAATGTAGACTAAGTCACTTTGTATTTTGTTGTTATTAAATGCCCGTTGTGCGTTTTTATCGCTACTGATGCTGAACTGTAAAAATTATCAACAACCTAAAACCAATGAACCTCTATTCCGCCCTTTAAGTACCGAGGAAAGTGAAGTACAAGATGTACAAAGCAAAATTTTAGCATTTCCAAGAAAAAGTTAGATTTAAATTTCTTGAAAAGCTCGAACAAGCTTTAAGATTTTAAAATTTTCATAACGTTATAATTTTAAAAAAATCGTAAAGAGTACTATATATTCAAGGAAATATTCAAATATTGTATAATATGCATTTATCACACAGACTAACAGACAATGAACAAAAGCATGTGTTTTGGGTTCAGGGAACTGTAAAACGTGAACATTTGTTAAAAACTCAATTTCGAATTTTTGGGGTAAATCCAATACTTCCTTTATTGTAAAAGAAAACAAAAATAGAGATCGCATTGCTATTGAGCTAGCAGACGAACAATTCCTGCATATTTCTTGAAACGTAAGAAGTTTAGAGTTGATGTGTCACATTTCAATGAACGTCCGTTAGTTGTTGCCAGTTTCAGTGGTCACACCTAGGCATTATCAAAGCCTACATTATGCTTAGAGTTATAATAATAAACTTAAGGGTTTATTGAAAAGCCATTCATGTGTTGGACGATTCTCGACCTCAATTTTGATTGACCTATATAGGTTAAAGTCACTGAAGTTGACGTGGTACACCACATTTGAGGAAAGTAGAGAAAGAATCTAGCCCTTTACTCTAGAAAAGCAATACTTTGTGGTATGTTAGTGTGTATCTGCTATAATGATATGTTTATAATTGCCAATATTATATACGAACAAGAAATATAAAATCTATCATTCACCATTATCAAACAATATTCCCAAACACAAACTATAAATGTGAGGGTATATAGATGCGCATTTGCGGTTCTGATCACTATTTAATAAAGACATCAGCTTTTTTAACACACGTAGCTGAAGAACTAACACAGACAACCAGACCAATTTATCCAGTGTTCAATATAAAGAGTTTTAGTAACGAAATAACAGCAAAAATTATCAAATATATGAAAGGCACAGGGAGAAAAATACTAATAAATTTACTAAATGCAATTATTAAAGTAAGAAAAACACCAAAAGAATGGAGTAAAGAAATTATTCTGCCAATACACAAACTATAAAGGCATAACGTTAACAGGTATACCAGCAAAAACCCCAGGAAGAGTAATAAAAGGAAGACGAAAAGAAAAACTAGAAAATGCATTGGAAGAAACACAATTTAAGTTCAGAAGGGGAAAGAGCATACAGGACTAAATTTTCATACTTCGACAAGCAATAGAGAAAAATATAAATAAAAACAAGGAAATACGTATATGTATGTGACGTAGACTTAGAAAAGCCTTATAACGGAGTCAAAAGAAAATATGTATAGGAATACCTAAAAAGAAGATCAGTAGACAAAGAGCAATGGAAGCATTGAACGGTATTAAAAGTAATGTATAAAAAACACTAATATAGTAAGAACACAAAACGAAGAATCAGAGGAGTTTGAAAGAAAGGGAGGATTAAAACTGACTTATGACAACCAACTGAATGCAGAAGTTGCGTCAGCTTACAAAATACTTTAGGATTTATTATTAGGTAATCATCACAATTTTCTAACGAACGCACACTAAAGAGCTTGGTCTTTACACTGCTTAGATCTAAACTTGACTATACTTCAATACTGTGCTACCCGCATTTATATGTGGAGATCAGCAAAATCAACAAAATGCAAAACAGATTTTTAAGATTCCTATATTTTAAGAAACACATAATGTATACAAATTATCATATATTTACAAAAATGCCTTATTGAATTTGAAATTATGCATCTCGATAACAGAAGATAAACTCAACCCATTCTATTTTGTTATAAATTGTGGAATTTTGAGATTAAGAAGAAATTTATCATATATCAAACCTATATCAGTTTAGACCTTTGTTTACCCTATGCTTTTTTTTAATTATAAACACATATTACAGTTATTGATTGGTTTCTAGAATATTCAGATATTATCTCATGGGCCTTCTGGTTTTTTTGGTTGTCTGACTTTTCGGGTTTCGAGTCTTCTGGTAATCGAAGCTTCTAGTATTTATGTAGTTAAATATAGTTTATCTATTCTTATTTGTAATTCACAACTTTGTTTTTAGTAGCGTAATAGATGTTTATTTATATTTTATAATCTCCGTAATAAGATATTTACCTGTAGAGATGATAAAAGACAATAAAATAAAACAATAATGTGTGGTCAGGCTATTACTGTTTTTAGTTGTGGTCGATGAAGCAATCAAGAGGACGAAACAAAAGATGATACGTACCTAACAGATCTTCTATTCGCTGATGTTATGGCGATAGTAGCACTCAGAAAGGAACTTGCAACACAACCTCAATATTTTAAATGTAGAAATGAATATAAATATAAGTAAAACTAAAACGATTATAACAACGAAATACAGCACAGTAATAATGTTATACTAGAAGGCCAAAGTGTCGAACAAGTGGATATCTTTAAATATTTGGGAGCGATAATGGAAGTTGGCCCAGAAAATGAAGTAGTGGAAAGCCAAAATCAACTCAACTTCATAGTCTTATACTTAAACGTAGAAAGACTCAGATTAAGTCGGTCTAGGACATTTGGGCGCGGCCGTTTGGGCGCGGCCGTCTGGGCGCGGCCGTTTGGGCGCGGGGACACTTGGGCGCGAGACACTTGGGCGCGAGACACTTGGGCGCGAGACACTTGGGCGCGAGAAAGGGTCAACATTGGGATTCAGGAACACATTAAGTGTGAATAATTTCAATTTGGCATAAATAAACAAACATTTATTAAATCATTATTTATCCTGAGAAGTTAATGTAATTAATCAAACAATATTAAAAGAATAATCCAACTATTTATTGAAACCGTTATGAAATTAATTTTAAATAAGATGGTAATATGTACCTATATTAGATAAATTTTGAAATAAATCCGAATAAAAATAAAGAAGGTAGAATATTAGATTAGTTTTGAAATAATTCTGAATACATAAAAAAGGCAGTACCTATGTTAGATATGAAATAATAATTCTGAATTGAAATAAAGATGGAAATAGATTATACGAGCCCTAACCACTATATATTCGGCCATTTCAATAATTTTACTCTACTAACGTAAAACAGGGTTTTCCGAGTGGACGGAGAACAATTAAAGCACCGAATTTGCGGATTAAGGATTAAGGATTTCGAAGATCTCTTATCATGTTTTAACGAAAAGAAAATGTTGTACCTTAATTGTTTTTTGTTCAATCATAAAACTCTGTTTTTACGTGAAGGAAATAAAATTATTGGAATGGCCGAATATATAGTGGTTAGGGCTCGTATATAAGTGTTGAAAATAATTTTAAATAAAAATTCATTTATTGTGCTGGTAAATGAATAATGCTGTGCTATATTTAATCGATTGATGGTTCTAATGTTTAATATGTTTCTAATATGTGTTCTGTTTTGACCGAAACTAGTCGACTTCGAGTTTTGTTTATAATGATAATACTTTACAATAAACCTTAAATTATAAAGTAATCAATTATTTTCGTTATGTTATGAACCGACTAACTGAAGATAAAAGCAGAAATAAGAATAATAATAAATAATCTAATAAAAAGATTAATTTTAATAATCAAAATTTATTTTTGACATTTTTACCATTATCATCATCATCATCATCATCATCATCATCATCATCATCAAGCCTTGCAATCCATAGGATTATGGCTTCTTCTCCTTGGGTGGAGAAGATGTAAAATCCATTTCCTGAGGTGGATCACTCCTCTACTGTTTCCATTATAAACATTTGTGTGTCCTGGCTTTCTTGACTATTTCCTTCCATTTTTTCGTCCTCGTTGTTGAAGTGGTTTCCAGTATGTTATTCTTTTTATTATATCTGTTGGTGTCCTTACGTTTTAAAAACTACCTTATTTAGCGTATAAATCGGATTTAAACACAGAGCTCACTTTACCACTTGCTGTCATTCTTTATGCCAGGACCGGACTCTTTTACCATTATAATACGTATTATTCTTAAAGTAAATATATACAATTTTTAAAATATAAACAAGAAGCATCCACGCATTTATTTCATAATTGTACGAAATGCCTCTTAAAAATTCTAGAATGTCCCTATTGTTTACGCCGTCTACATGATTATATTGATTATTATAATCTTTAACCAAATTTTTTATTTTCTATCAGCCTGGATAAATTTTTGTTTTTTTTTTCAGTAAGCTCATTTCCCGCAAGTAACTGTTCATAAGCAACATCTCTCCTTCGTTGAATAGTTTTCAGGCTGTCGACGAATCTCCAAATGGTTGGATGATTTATCAATAGCTCCGTTTGTACCCAATCTCTATTCATTTATTCTTTGTTACTTATTATTTTAATATAATAAATATCCGCAAAAGATTTGCTAGTATTTACCGGAAAGTTAAAATTTTTAACTTGCTTTAATAATATCCTAATTTTTGACAATTAATATTTCTATACTAAATTTTTGCCGCCCGCCACCTCCTTGAACGTGCTTTAGGTAATTTTCGTTATTTAAAATAAATTTTCAGACCTATGAATAGTAAAGCTAGCTAATACTAATATACGTTAATTAATTTCCTCGCGCCCAAATGTCTCGCGCCTAAGTGGCTCTGCGCCCAAGTGTCTTCGCGCCCAAACGGCCGCGTCCGAACGGCCGCGCCCAAACGGCCGCGTCCGAACGGCCGCGCCCAAACGGCCGCGCCCAAATGTCCGGCTCCGAGATTAAGTAATGTAAAATAGCGATTCTACCGTTTCCATGATAAATTAAAACTAACTCAAAGATGAAAATTTAACCAACAGGTTCTCTAGAAGAAATTAGAAAGCTACATACATCAAGCAACAATGAAGCATTAGAAGAACTGCAACAAATGAAAAAAAAAAAAACTTTACACCCTCGCAAGTACGGCGCTCATGGATCACTATACATTGCTGCCTGAGATACTGCAGTGTTTCTTTACTTGCAATGGACAAGGTCTAGGCATGCGGAGTATCAGGTATCTTAGACATCATCTGCTATGGTCATATGGCCAAAGTCCTACTTAGAATATTGCCGTACTATATAAGGAGTTCCAACCCTAGCAAGGAATCTTATACATGCTACACATCGCAGTAACATAGCACCCACGGCTTTCTATCACTTGTTAAAGATGGCATTCTGTAGAGACTTTCATCCGCATTTTTTATTCTTAAAAACCTATCCGGAACATGCGACGCTTAAATCAGTAGTCGGAATAGTTAACCACTAAGGCACCGAGCCCGGCTGTACTGCAGTGTGTGTTTCGCTAACTGCGGTCCACAGCGATCGTTTTTGTTTCTATCCCTTCTACGATCTTCACCCTGTATCTGTTGAGTCCATTTTCATCAAGGGTAGGAACCTGAGCCACAGAATAATAATAACCAGAAGGATATCTTCTACACAACCGCATTGATGTCGACGCCGACAACGGGTGACCTCGAACCTTTGTATTCCATGGGCTCTCCCCAAAGCCGCTACCTACACTGACTGCACTTGCCGTTTCAGGTTAGAATTTCAGGGTAGAAACGTCTCAAGGCTATGAGGGGCCGGCGGTCAGGTAATACGAGATATCCTTCTGGTTATTATTATTCTGTGCCTGAGCTATGTGTAAATTATTACTTTTATATATTCCTGAGTTAGCGCAGAAATAGACAACATTATATTTTTTAAGGTGTTCACCATGTATATATTTGACCGAAAGTATATCTGGTTTCAAGCCAGGTAGACATATGATCCGCATGCAAAATATCGTCTTCCTGTAACAAATATCGCTAACAGACAGACCAACAGATACAGGCGGAATTGCGGAAACCTGTTTTTCGTCATCTAGGGGCCCTGAAACGTGAAGATCTGAAGAAATCTCAGAATGTGATTTTTTCACGACTATAATACTTCCTTCGTCTTTTAGACAAGTCAGTAATAGACCTAATAACTATTGGTGGAATGAAGCAATCGAGAGGTTAATACGCCACAATTGGCAACAAAGAACATAAGAAGGTTTATCTTAACTGGTACTATTGGTACCAAAAAAATCTAGAACAACGTTTTTTTAGCTGTGTGAATCTAAATTTTTAATTGGCAACTGAGATGTGATTAACTTTCAAATTATTTCAAAACGCCACTGTCAATCATGCTTAAAGTAAGTTCAGTTTCAAAAGTGAAAACTGCTTAGAAAACGGTGTAACTATTGAGCAAATTACATGTTGATTTAGTTGTATAATTATTTTATATTGTAGCTTTAGCTTTTGATATTAAAATTGTATGACATGTGAATAATTCTAACCTGTCATATGACAGTTTTTAAGGTTATTTAATCAACTAAAACAATAAAAATGCATGGCTAATGGATTAGAAGTTGTCCTAGATTTTTGTGGTACCAATAGTACATCAGGTTAATGGTTAAACACAATAGTTGAGGTACTTTAATTATATCATATTTAATTAATTCATACAATACAAACAAATATTAGATATCCGTCAGTGCATTTTTGGATGGTAACTAAACAACTAGAAAATCACCAGACAGTGATAAGCGGGAATTTTGAAAAATAAATATACAGGAGAACTTCAAAAAAATCATACAACGAGCATGTTTTACACAGCAAAGACAGTTATGAAATTGTAGTATAGTATTAATGTTATAATTAATCCTAGGCTTAAAGGTTAATGAAGAGTGTATAGATATGTATAGATATTACTAAAATTTTCAAAGACCATTCTGAAATGCATTCAGTTATGGTTGTTAATGTGACAATTTCTAGAAAAATACGTTTGTTATAATTGTCGCAACTGTCCAGAATGATAGGGTTTTGAAAGTCGATGTTGTTTTTAGTAGAATAAACATGAGATGCAAGAGCGCTAAACTTGTCTTTAGATTTAAATTGTGGGTCGTTTTTGTCTATTAATCCTATTTTTGAGTAGCTAGGACGTTTGGCCACGTAGCATTATGTACAGTCAAAACAATCAAGTTTATATATTACATTAAATTTCTGCATTCTAGGAATCCTATCTTTACGTTGTGAAAATAGATTTTTATTTGTGGCGACACTATCACTTGCTATTGTATAATAATAATAATAATAATAATTTATTTAGTTTTGTTGCTACATAGAATGTAGATGAAAACAAGTCACAAAACCAAGCATTACAAGAAAAATACATTTTTTTACATATATTAAAAACTTACATTACATATTAAAACTTACAATCTAGAAATTCCTGTACTGAATAAAAAGCATTCTCAATAAGAATTTTTCTCACAGCCGATGAAAATTGTGTAACAATGGGTATATTTACAATTTCAGGGTTTAATTTGTTATATAATATAGCACCAATATAATGTGGATTAGCTCTAAATAGTTCCAGACGGTGCAGTTTATACTGAAGGTCTCCACCATAGCGGGTAGCATAATCATGATGTACATTTTGAGTTGAAAACAAATTTAAATTACTTTTAACAAACGTCAACATGTCCAAAATAAAAATACAGGGGAGAGTTAGTATTTTGTTTTGTTTAAAAACAGTTCTACAGGAATCTCTGAATTTTAGCCGATACATGCAGCGCACAGCTCTTTTTTGAAAAACAAAAACACGTTGAGCAGACGATTTGTAGCCCCAGCATATAATTCCGTATCTAACAACGGATTCGAAATTCGAGTAGTAAAAAGCTTTTACTACTGCTGAACTGCAAATATAGGATAACCTTTTAAGAGCAAAACAGATAGAAGAGCATCTATTGCAGACTGAGTCGATGTGATCTTCGAATGTCAGAGCTAAGTCAAGGTTGACACCTATAAGCTTGAAGCATGAAACCTGTGCAACTGCTTTCCCATCCATCCTGATCAGTTGACTAGAGTGAGAATTATTTTCAGAAGAATAAAATTGCATTATGTAAGATTTATCCATGTTCAGAACTAATTTGTTATGCTTCATATAATTCGAAATACTCCCAAGATTGACTTTTAATTCAGAATACATATCTGTATTAGTTTTAGCAGCTGAAACAACTGTTATGTCATCCGCAAACGCACAATGAAAAGCCGATACAACTTCATCCAAATCGTTGGTATACAATAAAAATAGCAGCGGCCCAAGCACGCTACCTTGGGGAACTCCAACACTATTTTTGTTATCTTGTTATCATAAGAAAACTACGTTGGCTATTCTCCCAAAAAAAATAAATATATAAACAACCTTATGACTACTTGGATACAATTGCCGGCCGAAACTAGCTCGTTAGAATACGGTGTGTAGAGTTCTTTAAATATACTGAAAAAAGCGCCAACAGTTTTATCAAATAACGACAAGTAGCACAATGATGATTATAGTAATTATAGTTACGAGGTACCTCAATCAAAAGCTTATAATCCAGTATATACTTACAGGTACACAAATTCGCAATAAAATGTTATTGCACACATTAAAACTTAAAAGGAGGTTTGGAAGGCGAATTTACAGCGATGTCTATTTCTTAGCTTGGAAGGAAGCGCTTTGCGTGCTCCAGGTGCGGTCGACCCTCAAGGTCACGTCGGTGACTCGAACTTCAAAACGCCTGAACCATCTCGTGCGACCAAACACTGGTCGAGAAAGGAAGTTTCAACATAAAGGTGAAGACTTAGATCTGAAGGTAGGCTTCTGGGTCGGGTCCCTTGCTGCGCTTTCAGAAACATACGCAGCAGGAGGTAAACGGGCTACGATAGCACGGTCCGAATACAAGCTCTAAGCGGCATTCCGCGTCCCACACGTGGTAGAAACTACCAGACTACCACCTCTGCAAATATCGCCCTAACGGCTCTCCGTTGACTGCTATAAGGGGGAAAAGAGTCCACGATAGAATATAAGTGAAATTAAATGCAGCTTGAAGAAAGCTTCCTTCTCACCCTGGATCTTCCAGGCACGTGCGAACACCCGGCAAGCGCAAGGCGCAGGCAAACATCGCCCAAAACGAATCAAACTGCAGCTCATAAATTCACTGAAACTCTCTACCAACGCTTACGCCGGCTTAATGCCCTTCGCCGAGCAATTAAAAAAAAAAGAACGCTCAGGAAACAAATACGAACTTATTAAACTCTGGAAGGCCAAGAAGTAGGAGTGGTACAAACGCGCGAAATGCGAACTGAGTAGAGTAGACCTTAAAATCGAATAAATGCACAACAAAATCGCAATAATCTACGTGTTTGAGAACTATGACTATTTACAAAATTCATTTCAGTATCGGAAAGAGCTTTATTACCGCACTGAGTGCGCACTGAGTGCGGTAATATAATCTATCTAGAACAAAGAATACCTAGAACTAGATTTTATTGATGAAGATGAACTATTCAACAATACACGTTTGCTTATGGCACTTATGCTTATGCTCATAATCAAACTTGTATCGTTAGTATACTGCAATGGCTTATGAGATATTGTTGTGATATGATTGATAAATAAATTCAATCAAAAGTCCACCACACAAATTATTTTTAATTTTGAAAAAAATCAAACTTCGACTGATTAATTTCTGGGTTCGCCAATTTATAATATTCGCTATAGTAGTTTGCTCTATATTGATAATGCATCCATCTGTTAATAATAAATTGCTAGCTCAGATAAAGTACACATGAAACTCAAAATATCAGGTCTTGGGTTCCTAATTTCAATCGAATTTTAAAAACTGGCTCGGACGCCACTGCAAAAGTGATTTGAAATTCAATTCGAACCGTACTGCACCGGTGCAGATAAACTGACAGATAAACTGACCCACATAATTCAACTTACGCTGTCCGCCTGCGTTTTGAAACGAATTGTTAAAAGGTTTTAATGAGCAATTTGATCAGGTAAGTTTTTAATTTCGCGCCTTCAATCGGCGTCGCTAAGCTCTTTTGTTTTCCACGCTAAAACCGCGATTAACTTGTTCCAATAGGACGCTTCCATGCAATTGTTATTCTTAACTTCAAAATTTGGACTTAAAATGGAAATCCTTAAGACGTAGCTGCTCATGGACAAGAACAATAGCTGGATTTCGGTTCCGTAGCTCGTGTTTTAGGTAAGGTATCACTTTCCCTGCTTTTTGCGCCGGTTAATTGTGGCAAATGCACTAACCTTACTTTATTTCGGATGCTGCCTCGGAGACCTCTTCTATGGTGCCTGCGCTATATCAACCTCTGGAAAGCCGCAGAACACTTGCTCGGGATGCTGGGACGACTGCCGTTGGAATCGGAGGAGGTGGCCGACGAAAATTAATTTTTTATTTACGTAGAAATCGCCACCTTTACTCTCACTGATGCAGCACAAATCTCTCTACACACTGGTGATATTTTAAACTCAATATTTTTATGAGAAAACTTAATAAATTAGTAGAGCAAAAACTGGCATGTCAAGAATAATTTTATTTCAGTTGTTTGTGACCGAGCTTCTTATAAACAATAAAGCATCTAAATTCGAATTGACAGGATATCAACTGGGTACAAATTAACAACTTCCAACAATAAATTCATATTTTACAATACATTTTGTGAAATTTCTAACAACTAAAATATTGTTTTTCAAATTCTTCTTTAAAAACGTCTCTGAGCGCCACTCACTTCGTTTTATTATAATTGTCTTGTCGCTCACGTCACTCTATTGATTAACTATTTACACTAACTTTGTTCATTTCCTGTTAATGTGTGATTTTCTTCATTAATTAAATAATGTGTCCTTTTCCCCAACTTTTATATTAATCTTGGTTGCATGTTCTATTTCAGAATTTTCTTCTGGATTGTGCTCTATTGCACCATGTTCCATTCATTTATCCTCTTCTCTTACCTTATTTAAAAAAGTTCATAACACACGCCTTTATGTAATTATTATTTTAATAGCTAACGCTTCATTTTAAGCTGTGCATATTTTGAACTATTGTGCCAGCTTTAACAAATTTTTAGGTTCTGTTTCTACATTGCCCAAACCTTTTATATTATGTTTTAAAATTATTTTACTGACTCCAATACATGAAAATTGAGCTTCAATATTTTTCTATTAATTCAATTACTTTCAATGTTAATGACCAAGTTTCGCCATTGTGGTTATGATTTGATAAATTATACGGAATTTCTCAGTTGTATGCATTACCTCAACTCTGTGCTTTAGTGACATTATTTTTAATTTCTTTGCATTGCTACCAGAGCTGAGTAGAGGGCTAAATACCACTGCAATATATTATTAGTTATAACTTGTTAATATACGAAAAAGACTTACATTTTTTAATTTGACTGGATTCATGGTTCATAACTTCCGCGTCATTATTATTACTATTGCGTGATGATATTGTAAGTATTTAGATCTAAGTGCCAAAACAAAGTTGATTTTACGTTGGTACGAGAAGTAATTAATGTATCTCTTAGAATTTGTACTGTTTTGACACCATTCCAAAACCACAGCTTTGTCAGGAGCTCTTACGACCTTTCTGTTAAGAACCATTAACCTGATATACCAGTTAAGACATGCCTTCCTATATACTTTGTTGCCAATTATAATATACTAACCTCACTTTCGTAAGTACCACGTCTAATACTTTATAAATTATTTACAATGTTAAACTTTATTCTAGTTTTCATTGATAAAGGAATACAGCTTTTAGAAATATATTAGTTTAGCAAACAGGGTTTGCGGAAAGTTCGTTCCCCACATTTCGTTCCCCACATTTCGTTCCCGGGATATTTTGTTTCCCCACATGTCGTTCCCGGAAACTTCGTTCCCTACCGAGCTCAATTTGTCTCCTAGATTACAGGGTGTTGAAAAACGAGTGCAGCGATCAGAATACAGGTAGAAAATGAAAGATATTTTAATTTATTTATTATAATAAACTTATAAGAACAAAATAAATTGTATTTATTAAAAATGACGGGCTAATCTAAGGATGTTCCTAATATTTTGTATAGGGCCATAATTTCTCATTCTGAACAACTTTTCTCAGTAATATTTTGCCGTATCATAAACAAAAGGGGTATGTTACCCGAAAAGAAAATAGTTTTTGCTTAACTGTCAAGGCCGACTTGTTTTTGAAAAACTGAAAATTTTCTTAAAATCCTCTACAAACCAAGCAGAAATTTTAATTCCGATAACATTTTTATATAAAACTAAAAATAAAATGTAATTTCATCTTGTAAACTCAATCCGGGGACATACTGTATATAGTTCTTATAAGTTTATTATAATAAATAAATAATTTAAACTATATTTCATTTTTCTAACTGCATCCGATTGCTGCACTCGTTTTTCAACACCCTGTAATCTAGGAGACAAATTGAGCTCGCTCGGGAACGAGGTTTCCGGGTACGAGATGGGGGGAGACGAAATATTCCGGGGACGAAATGTGGGGTACGAAATGTGGGGAACGAAATGTGGGGAACGAACTTTCCGTATCCCAGCAAACAGAATGTTCTTTTGAATTGTTGTCCTGTAGAAGGAAACCCAATTATTAATTATATTGTTTATTTTTTAAGTAATTTAGTTTTTTCAGTACATAAAACAAATAAAACTTGAAAAAGTGTAGTTTTTCAATTGCATGGCCTAATTTTCGCCTAGAGCTCAAAAAAAAAACTATTCAGTTTTTGTGTTCATCGTCCAGTTGATCTCATAATATTTTCTTCTAGTAGTGATAATAATACGAAAAAAATTGCACAAATGTTTAAAGCGTGTAGTTCCAAAGTGTTTACAGCGTCTGCTTGAGTGTGTCATTTAATCTTTTAAAATTATAATTTTTTCTTCTAGGCTCCCAAGGCCCACTATTATGAATAATACATAATTTCCAAAGATGGCATCGCACCTTATAAACTTTTATTTCCTATAAATTGCAAAACGATTGTAAATGAACACAATGTTATCATACTTAAACTGCAGGTTCGTTTTTACTTAGCCCTTGTTAAAACAGGGGTATTATTAAGTTAATTTCACTGAGTGCGTAGTACTTATACGAAGTATAGATATATGTCACATTGCTTGATTTTTCTCAATATCTTGCTAGCTATATTTAAATCAACAAATAAGAGGAACCTAACAGTAATAATTTATTGATTTTTACCAACTTTACTACGAAAAAGCTGCAGTTGGAATTTTGTTAAACTGCTTATAGTATATGTAATTGTCTACTATGTTTAGAAGTGTGAAAGTCAATCTTGCGTAATTCTTTCGAGACTACTGGTCGTGATTCATTTAAATCTTTTCTAAAATTGGTTTCTCTTATTTCATATTTAGTTTACTAACAAAGCCCGATTTATTAGAAATAGTGTAGTAAATTTCCACGATATGCATGTATGGGCAACGAAATCCCCACAGTACCTACATGTGTATCGAGATATCAACACCGATATTGGATAAATGTTTCAATGAAAGTTTAAGACTAACCGGTGATGTTAACCACTAAATTTTAGTAAAACATTTACCCCGACTGGTGAATGATGTGTCTCTCATTGAGAGACAGGAAGTGTCGTTTATGCACGATGGAGACTAACATGCAGTACTTGAACCAAACTTTTGTTTAAAATTGAATAAACCAGATGACCCAATTCCATAGTCCCTTGATCTCAATCATCCAGATTTTTTTAATTGATATTTCTGAAGAGTTTACTCCCCTCACAAATCAATAACATGGCAGATTTACAGACGTGCTGGAAAAGGCTTATCAGGTCACATGAAATAAACCAGAAACTTTTGAAAAATTCCATGAGACTATGTGCTGAAATCTGAGTTGAAATAGAGAAACGTCATAATGGACCTCTTTATAGTTAAAAACCGAATTCGCTGTTCCATTAACATTCGACTATTAAATTGGGAATGGAACATAATGTTTATTAATATTTCTGTACTTGTTTTCGTGAATGGTTTTCACCCTTAAATTTCCAGACCTATTGAAACACCCTATATTCAGTTCTTTTCCTGTCTTGTCTTCCTTAACTTGCTCGCGTGTTACTTTCAATTTCCTACTCTTGACATGCGTAAGTATTCTTTCTGTTTTCTCTACAAGAATTTCTTACATTCGGCTCGTTATTTCTCTTGTATGCTTATGTATATTTTGATAGTCGTACCATGTATTCACCCTTTAAGATACATAAATGTATAGTCCTTAGGTCATTGATGCTCAAATAGTTTAACTAAATGTTTAAATCACTTCCACTCTTTCAATTGATAGAATACTTTGTTGTTATTGCTAAGAGCTTGTATCTCCTGCCAATATTTATCTTTGTCTTCCTTATCGCTCTCATTTTCACCATATGGTACTATGGTGGTGCGTACCTGATCTTCTCCTATTTTTACTTCTATACCCATAACTCTTTTGGATTTAAATGTGTGTATTTGATAATTTTGTTCAAATAGTCTCCGTTTCCATTCTGTTCATTATTGATGTAAAATTCCGAAGCTAACATTAAGCAGTCAGAAATATTACTACGCAGTTTCATATTTCAGTTCTTAATAAGTTTATTTCAAGTTTACATTACCAAGTAGCGTGTTTGTTGCAGTATGTGAGCTTATCCCATTTATAAAATACATGTGCTACGGATGTATTAACATAAAGAGGTTCTTTAGTAACCGAAAACTGAAGTTTCGCCTAATACTAGCCATAATTTCACGCTTTGCTCTTCAGTTAGCACATATCAAATAAATACAATAATCCGATAAGCAAATGTAACCCTCGACCCTTGTACCCTGGCTGAAAGAACAACCCGACAGGGTTTGCATATCCACCGCAGTAACGGTTAAGCTAAACCAAACAAATTTGAAAGGAAAATGTTAATCACTCATGCACAATACGATTATGATAGTACTGGGATGTGGACGGTTCAAGAATTGGTAGTAGATATGGTAGGTAGATTAATATAACAAATCAATGAGAGAACCACGCTTCATATACGATTACAAAAAAAAAACGCAGAGATGTTTATGAGAAGAGACCTTAGTTTGGAAAACATCTGTAAGATAAATAAACGTCTGAACCACCTTAATGTCGCAGATGATGTGGTTAAGGTCAGCGTTAGAACTAAAATAATAATGGAAACCAAATTTTAACAAAACAAATATATGCAGTAATAAAAAAGAATGCGCATTATAGCCTCAACATAATTGGCAAAATAATAAAGGAAGTGAAAGGATGCAATACATGAAACAATAAAAAACGATTGGAAAAGATAACCAAACAACTTAAAATACTGATAATAAACAAAAATGTTGCAACTTAAATTTTTATCAATTCTAACTTACACTGTCCGAATTGGTGTTCACAAGCTATATAAGTGAGCCACGCTCATTTTTAAGTTGGAAATGCTTTGCAAAGAAAAGTATTGCAAGGTACGTAAATAAGAGCACCAAAGTAAACATATTTCTATAAATATCCTTCTGACAGCAATAGCTGCTCCTTTAATAAAAGAAATTATTTATTCATCCTGCGATCTTCTATCTTCAGCCACCTAAAATTGCATTTACATCCGTTCTGTCATGGCTACATTGTAAATCATTTCGTTTCCGCCGCTGTTTTCCTGCAATTCAGACGTGGCCGACCGCCCGGCACTCTTTCCTGTGGCGAAGTATAAAAAATAAAATACCTCTCGCAGAAGTTTGTAGGATTAGTAATATAATCCTTCAACCGCAATGCTTTACGTGGTTCCAATACACAAAGGAATGCCTCCTGAAGTAATGCCGAGTTGTACCTAAGCACGTCCCCGGAGGCAGGTTTATGAATCTTAATGAGGATAAATTGTCATTTCTGACATTCCATCGTCCTGACGTAACTTAATTATTCGTTTATAGTCCTGAAAATTCAAGCAAATAAGGAAAAATGTTTTTGTCGTACTTCTCATCCCATTTCCTTAAATCAGCTTCGGTGTTCCTAGCAGTTTAGTTTTGTTTGCTATGTTTGGAGCCTAACACAATGGGCCTCTTAAATCAATAGAGACGAGAAGCTGGTAGGAACATTTGATTCTTTGCACATGAATACCCGAAGGAGACTTGTACAAAATAAACGTTTTTTAAGCATCCACGAACCGCGTAGCTTCTCCAATCCAAATATGTTATCAATTTCCGAAATGTATTTACTCTTTTTCTAATTTTAAGAACAAAAATTGTTTCTAAGCAGCCATATGATAGATACGGTTTCTCATATTCAAAAATAAAAATACCCGTCTTAGCATGCTAGGTAAACGTCAAAGCACTTCTTCGTTCTTTAGAATAATAAGAAAGAATGACTAAACTGAACTAAAACATTTTAGAACCTTTAAGGGTATTTCAAAGTCCGACTGTCTCCAGAGCAACAGCAAGGTAGGAAGGATAGTTGATTCTTTAGAAACTGCTTCATACAGTAACAGTAACTGGTGATGCCACTTAGATGCATTAGTAGGGTGAGAAACCATTAGAGTTCAGGCAAAAGTCTCGCGCAAACTTTATCGGAAAAGCTCTTGACAACCATCTGCTGGGGCATATTTTTTAATGAGTATCTATATCGCTCTCGTTACTACAATCACTGAAAGAACTGTGTACAAGTACTATTCCCAAAACAGAATTACATGCTCGCAGTGCGTTAGCTATTGCTCTTTCTACGGATTCATTAATAGTTTTGTTCAGTGTCTCCACATACCTCGAATCGTGGAATAGAATAGAATAGAGTATCAATAGTATTGCTGATTATTGCTTGAATTTCCTCCTTATCCGCTCTGGACAGCATTGTGATTATTTCATCCAACTTGCACTTTCACTTATCTTTAAATTAAATGTCCTAAGTAAATGTTCAACTTGATCACTTAACTATTAGTTCATTTTAAGGTGAGAATGCACAATTAAGCATTAAATTAACGATTTAGGAAGCGGACACGCGAGGCACGTCTACTCTCGGCACCGTCTCATAGCATAATTTTAAAGATTATTACACAAAACCCGTATACAAATGATTTCAAATTACCCTAATAATGCCAAAAACTCAAGTTGCTTGTTTTTTGCATTTCTACTTCAAATTATGACACCATCCACGGGATCGACAATCATTCCTTGAGCGCTTATCACTTGATAAGTATCCCCAGGGTTTCCTAGTTCCCGATTCGTCGATTTTCAAAAAAATGTATGGTTCTCATTGGATAATATCAGTCATGTAACAGTTGAGTGTAATAATCCCGTTAATTATTATCACGCACTCGCATTTTACGTCTTCGCCTAGGCGGATTTCAAGGAAAGGTAGAGAGGTTCAGGGTCATTTCAATTTCCCCAACTGGGGGCGGGCCTTTCACACAGTGGCCTAATTTATAAACCCGGGACTGGGCGATGTTGTGTTTGTGGAGCTGCACAAGAATTGTCAACGCAGAGGTTGGTTTACTTCTCTCGTCCGCACCCTATATAAGACGCCGAATCCATTAAGAACTAGCTGTACCGTGGATCTACTGCAAAACGGTTTAAAGCTGAATTTGGGTAGCATCCCCCTGTATGGTCAACTTTCCTCAGTTTAAAGGTGCCCATCTGTAATTACGCACGAAAGTGTTTGCCGAAATGTAATATCCCCAATGACGTGCTTAAATTAAGGGGTGTTCACTTAACTAGCAACTAACTTGGTTTAACGTCATCGTATGTTGTTTTTTCTTTGTAGTGCTTCTTGTGCTGCCAAATATTTCGTAAAATGTATTATTTTCCCGGTGTTTTATACAATTTGTTTTTTTTGTACAAAGACAGCTCGACAGTGTACACTAGAGGTTTTTTTAGTTCTACACATGAGGTGAACTATCTTGAATCGAGCTCTCTTCTCTCTATTGTCGTATGCTGTTTACTTAAATTTTGAATATTATAAATTGATTTACGCGTTGCGCATTTGTATTTATTCTGTATATGTCTGTTTTGCAACCCCAGTAATTTAAAGGCTTAATAAACCTCATTTGTAAATTTCATATTTGGATTTCTTTGAGTAAAAGTACCAGTTATTTAAGCAGTAAGGACACGTTAAATTCGAAAGTTGTGTATTTTATTGTGTTGACAATTATTAAGAGATTGTAAAGGAAAGTTGAAGTTCAGTAGCTAAAGCAATTAGGTCTTTAGTTAACAAGGACTTAATCCTCCACGTAAGTATTTTGTACCAGACTCGTTGCTTTGGTAGTGAACGAAGTAGATCCATCCAGCTAAGGGTTGAATTTCACTGAAGGGCTTGGCATTTCATCGTAATTTTCAATGTCCTAAGACAAGCCCGGACTTCACAAGTAACTTGAAACACACACCTTCCCGTGAGCTAGCTGCGGACGATCGAGGGCTCTTCTACCGTTGCCTCCCAAAGCCAACCAACCTGTGGTAAGTGCGGTCCGGTGTTACCGTAAAATCCCGTTTATACCGTAACAATTTATGAAGACGTAGACGATTTCTACCTGACTGTTGAACAATATAACACGAACATTTTAACAGATAAAACAAAAGCAATCATGCTATTAAAGGAAACCATATGCTGTACGGTAGTAGTAGAAGACAAACCAATCGAATAATGGGTAAAACTCAATTATCTAGGAGCAGATATAGTAAGCCAACTCAACTTATACTGCGAAGTAGAGAAACAGCTACAGAAAGGAGCTGGAATTTCCGGGTATTTAAAAACAGCAAACTAGCATGAAAAACAAATATTTACACCAGCACTGTAAGGTTAAGCTATACTACTAGACAATACTCATACTAATTCTTACCTATGCAGCTGAAACGAGAGCAGAAACGCAAGAACAACAGAAATGAACGCTTTCAAACGATCGTCCGTAAAATGCGAATTGAAAGAGTAAGAAACCAGGACGTAAGAGAAGAGTGCCAATTAACAGACATAACAATGTATGTAGACATCAACAGAATCCACGCGATACATTTGTGAAGTAATACAGGAAATGAACCTGTTATAAAAGGTAAAAAAGAAGAAGAAAAAGATAACGTAATGGAAGAACAGCTAGAGCAATAAAAATTAATTATAGGCATCTAAGGTTTACTTATAAACTTCAACTTTTTCCTTGAGAATTTTTGATCATCCAACGATCGTTGAACCTTAAATCTGCTATTTGCTGTTCAGAGTATTCTGGCGACTTCTGCTTCTTTCTAACCTTTATTCCTACGCTCCTCAGCGTTTTACAAATATACTATATACAGCCAAATTGTTAGTAGTTAGTTTGCTTACACCATCTTTGTTGTTACATTGACAATTAAACTCCGCAACTTCTTCGGTGTCATGACAACTGCCTTAAGGCCGGAAGCAGATTTTTTTTGCAGTTTTGTTCTTAAAATATTATAAATTTACCAAACTTTGTGATAGCATCCTAAGTACTACTACCCCATGTACATACCTACATCACGCCGCCTATGCTTATTGTAAAATTTACACAGGATTAAATTTTTTACAAGTTGTGTCTATTATCTAAAGTCAAATCCGATAAAAACTATTAGAATTATAATTTATTTTAATAATTTTTTTGCGCTGCCAACCTATTTTTACTTGTTTTTGAGTTCGTTATCTGTGACGATAAGGTCACTTCCCTTATTCTTATTGGTTAATAAGACAACAGCAAAATAACAAGCCTTTTATAAATACAACGGTCCTAGGACAGTTATAGAACATTGTTCTGCATTTAGTTACTATAGAAACAACAATGAACTGGAAAATCACCTATCTCACATCAATGCACGTTAAAAATTTAATAAAAATGTAACGTTTAAAAAAATCGTTGGAACCGTTTTTGAGAAAATCGAAAAAAACTGAAAAATCACAAAAGTAAACACCATACTTCCGGTTATGCGATTTTCTTCAAAAGCTTGCTGTCGATCACTATCGATCACATCTACACTAATCATAGAAATGGATACTCGTAGTATGTGTATATCTATGACACTAATTTTGGTTTTGATGGCACGTCCTGCGCTATTGACAATGTCATTTCTGACCACAAAACTGTACTTTTCGAACTTATCTCTGGTAAGAAAAATGTTAAGAACTTTATCTCGTATGTAAAGAGAAGTTTTAATCAAAACGCATTATGCAAATTTGAATATGACATCTCAACGGAAGAATGGACTAATCTTTACAATATTACACACATGAATACAGCGTTTCATTATTTTTATACCACTTTAATGTCAACTTTCCTCTACGAAAATGTTATAAACGTAATAACATAATTGGTAAGGAATGGATAGACGATGAGGCCAGAGTGCTATAAAGTTAAAAGACCTATATGCCTTAAGCCGCGTGTATCTAGAACTTAAAACAAGCTATATATTAGCCAAAAAACGTCATAATACTCTAGTAGTCTAGTAAGTAACAGAAAGAGATCATTTTTTCAGAATAAGATTATTAATGCGGAAGATACTATAAAAAGCGCTTGGGGAGTGATTTCTGATATGGCCAACACTAACAAAAGGCTTCTCAATATTTCTATCAAAAATAATGGCATACTTATCCAGAACACAAAAGTTATTTCTAATACTTATAATAATTTCTTCGATACGGCACCTATAGATGTGGTCTCTCGCATTCCTCAAACGTACAGAAACTACTGCAATGATGGGAGAAAAGTAAACAGCTCTCAAGCAACTTTCAGGATTTGTCCATTTATAGAAACTGAACTAGCGCAATTGGTTAGCAAAAAGTTAAAAAATAAATATTCATCAGGTCCAGATAACATACCTGTTTTTTTAATAAAACGGAAATTATTTACTATAATAAAACCTCTAACCTCTTGTTAATACCTTATCTCGAGACAGAAATGAAACTTTTCACCGTGGTATGTATGCTATTTTATTCGCAACCATTTTATTCTAGACAATAATTGGAAAAATTATTATATTATGATACGACAAGTTGTGACGCGCATGAATGGATCAACGAGATTCCCAGTGTCCCTACCTACTCAGCGGTCGGGAATTGATTCATTTCCAACCGGCAATCACTTTTCCGACCGTTTGGAAAGTTACAAGTTGGGAATAGCTCATTTTCCAACTTTTTAAAAGTCTTATTACATATATGGTTGCGAATAAAATAAATTTTACAGAAAGAGAAAAAAAATTGTCATTAAAATTCCTCTAGCGGAATTTCTGCACAAGTTTACGCTGATTGGTGCAAATAACAAACATACGAAATTATGATTGGTTAATAGTTAACATGAAGGTGGTGAGTTGAATGGTCAAAAATATTTGAATACACGTTCCTAGACAGGCTCGTGTGTTTTTTTAGATATTAATAATATTCTGTCTGAAAATCAGCATGGTTTTAGGGTTAGCAGACCAACCAAATCAGCAATGCATGCATTTTATGAAAATATTACATCCTCATTAGAAAAAGGCATGCATCCTGTTGGAATAATCTGTAACCTATTCAGAGCGTTTGTGTCCCTTTTGAAAAACTGTTAACTAAAATGGCTGGCTATGGTGTAGTTGGTGTTTCGCTATTGGATACACTAAGGTACTATATTTATACGAGCAAGCTCGTCCGCCATTTTGAGTTACTGAAAGTGGCGGCAAATTCAAATTCTAGTTACCTACTTTCCACATAGCATACGGTAAGTCGGAAAAACAACGATCATGTCATTTAATTTTATCCGTCTTAAAAAAGATTAGTTTTTAAACAAATATAAAGAAAGCAGAAAAAATCGAAATGAAAACACTGTTAACTAACAGGCACGTGGTTCAAACTAGAGAACTTTAATAGTACCTTAGTTCAAACAACAGTGACGAGTGACAGAACTCGATAGAACTGACAGATACAGTTGACAGCACAGGACAACACCTACACACTGTATATAGATTTAAATAACCACACTTGAATGAAGACTGTAATTATAATTAGCATCGTAATGGAATGCACCAAGATTTAAATCAGCATGCATTGTTCGTCTGGATCGAGCAGTACGTACTCCAACGGTTTCTAGTCTTGCTTGGTTGACAGACGACAGAATGCACGGTTACCGGTCAGCGCAACCAACGGCTTGGCGCTAAAATCCCTGTGACACAGAATCTAGTGGGATAAGCTTGCCTGGTTAATAAAGCACTCTAGGATACACTCATTTTTACACAATCTAAGACAGTATGTTTGTATTTCTAATAACAGCAATGGCATGGGGGACCAATCCTGTTGATTCTTTATATCAATACTCTTGACACTGTGACTACAGATGCACGTCTTACCATTTATGCTGATGTTGTTGTCCATGAAAGCCCTAATATAACACTTGAGGCAAAATGTAACAATGTCTTATCGTGCATTAGCACATGGTTCAGCAAAAATTCGATATACTTTAAAGCTGAGAAAACAGTATCTTTAAGTTTTCAAAATCGTCTAAAAAATTGTGAACATTTAAGACTCACGGTCAATGATGCCGCTATTTCTAACGTACATAAAATAAAATTCTTAGGCTTAAACGTTGAGCCTGCGCTCATTGCTTAATAGTAATACAAGTAACACAAGAGCAAGAGATAATCTTCATGTACCTTGTGCACGCTACTTAATTACGTATAAGGCACCTAAATGTGCTTCACAAAGAGCATTTAACATCCTCCCTACCTGTATTAAAGATAGTAATTTTTTGAAACTGTTTAAGACTCGCCTGAAAGAATTTCTTGTAAAAAAATGCTATTATTCTGTAAACGATTACTTCTAATACATACACTGTGTAACCCTTCACTTATTTTACGTTCATACCTATATATACGTTGTTCATATATTTATTAGCAATAGGTTTAATCCTAGGCAAGGATTGTTATAACAGATTTTTTATTATGCTTATCTGAAGTGCAATATATTTCAAACTAAGGTCACATTGATTGACGTACATTATTATCTTCTTATTGAATTTTTTGCTGCTATGTAATTTCTTTTGTAAACTGTGGAAATTTTGTTTTTTGTGTTTGACGACGCTTTCCATGTACTTGCTGTACTATCTTGGAAATACATTGAAATTGAATTGAATTGAGATAGTACACAAAACTTATATATGAAGTTTCAACGCCATACCTCTTTTCTTTTTTGAAATATTCTGTTCACAAACAGACAGCAGACAACGTTAATGGCAGTCAGTCGCATGTACCACTTCCCACAGGTCAACCGTCACATTAGTTTCCGCATGGAACAAAAATGCAATTTCACACTAATTGACACCGAAACTAATCATTTTATGAGAATAAATCTGCCAATGTTTTTAACATCTGCATATAAACATTAGGGAATACTCGGTTGTCAATAAAAATTTGATTCACCGCCGCAAAACAGATTGCGGCCATTAATATTCAATCTGCTAGATAAACGTCATTTCTCGTTGAATTACTATAAAGCTGCGGCGCTTTATAACTAATACATTAAATACACAGATAACTACTACAATATCATGTCGGCATAAAATGTTCAAGCATGTTATGCGAAAGGTGGAGGTATGCCCTTACGCTACTTTGCAGCGTTCTTATATTATCATTCACTCAACGAAAAATTAATATTAGAGATAATAAAGGTTTAGACTGTATGATTTCAACATCACCGTTAACAGCCGTTAGGCCAATTATAGGCGTCGCTGTACATTTTATGGGGACTTCCAACCCCACTAACGTCTGTGATGATGTTATTATGACATTCGGAACCAACTATTTGCGTGGTAGCCGTACCACGAGGCGCCGTGAGATGCAGCCATGGAACTCCCATCCAAATTCTGACCAGAAAGAGCGTTGTTAATTAGATCTTGAAAATATTACGTTTTAATCATAATCCGTTGTTCGTAGAGTTTAAAAACTGCTTTCAGCAACGCTAGTGAAAATTTAAACGCGCGCCATAGTTTGCCAAAATGCAGGCGCTTGCCGCTAGGGGCGGTCGAGGATCAGGCGAAGAGCGCGTTAGAAAGTTTTATGTGCTTGCCGAGAAGAGTTGGTCCGTTCGCGGGCATAAGTAAGCGTTGAATGACTTAATTCTGAAGCTGGAATTCCTACGAGTTCTGGAGAACTATAAGTGAATCGAAGCCATGCAGATGACGCAATTGGCGATCTGAAATCAAAAAATCAAAAGAAGCAGCAACATCTTCGAGTGACGCAATTATAAGAGGCGGCTCCAGAGAATTTCTCCTCGCCATTTAAACAATTTTCGCAGAGTTTATTTTTGGCTTAGCGTTGCTAATTAATAACTATACTCATATTTAATGCATGTGGAGTGAGTAGCATCAGCAACAAGCGCGTAAATAATTAATGTAACTATAATTCATTGTTGACAGCACATAACATTTAAATATTGCCATTGTGTATTCGTTTTACGAGTACACATGTGTATATATTCGTTTCTAGAGTATATGTTATTTATGTAAACTGACTGGTTTTTATTTCTAGCAGGGTTTGCATGTGTGATTACAGGATTATATGTGGAGACGAGCAGGCTCGGAGCAAGCTATATTGGCATTGTCCTTAGCCATACTGAGGTAAGAGTAGGTGTTGTGCACCTACGACTGAGCTAACTAGCAAACAAAGGAAATTTAAATTAATGGAAACGTAGAGTATAAGGACACGGAGAAACGCCGCATTACAGCTATCAACACTAAAAAACTTTGTGTGTATGTTTTTATAGCAGATGGAAGCGGTATCTGTACGTTGCTCAGGAAACATTTCTTACACTGCTTGTACACGGCGGTATTTGGAAGTTGGAAACAATCGACCACAGTCCACTGTCAAATTCTCAACTAAAACGATTCTATTTATTGTAGACGTTTCCTTTTATTTTAAAGGAATTATCAAAACCAGACAAAGAGAAACACGCAGAGGTAACATGGCATTGCTCCACTAAACTAACAGTATCTTACCAAAATAATTATGCTGACACCAAAGTTAAACGTGATTGTCACGGTGTAATGGGTTATCTCCATCTAACTTTACCATTGTTATTAAGAATTTTAGGTCATTAGTTTAGGGAACAAGTGAGAAACGCATACACATACTTTCTTTTCAAAATATTACCTAATCTAAACTCAAAAACTAAGGCGCCTAGATCCAATCCATTTTTCCTAATAGTACTCGTATTCACCATTAGAATATATAAATTTTTCCTAATGTAACCATCTTCGTAGTCCTTACGGTTTTCGAAATCCAAACGTTAAGCATCGAAGTTGAATAACCTTGTATAAGGAATTATATATTTTCTCTGGCTACCAATTAATAAAATTAAGTTTCACGTTATATCTTGAAAATAAGGAAACCCAGAAACTGGATAGTAACCTCATCTCTCTTGTCAGATTAGAAAGATATTTCAGAATTTTAAGATTTCAATTTTTTTAAATATCGCTATAATTCTAAAAAAAAATGTATATGCTATCCGAACTATACGCAATAGTTATTTATCCACAATCACCTTATAATTGAAGTTTTATCCGCACTTATGAACCAATAAATAACTATTATTGTATAAGTTCTTTAGATGGCGTTTTATCCACGCAAGAATGTTTAATTTTCTTAACGCAACTAAACACGAATGAAATACAACGTTTTATCCAACAACTCAATAAATATCTAAAAAAAAACATACGTTTTGTATTGACAGCCATGAAAAGTCATAGCGACAATTTGGAAAGTACCGAAAGATGAAATGTTATACGTTTGGCAGTACTGAAGTGTATTGTCCGTCTATGTCAAATTCGAGAGGTTAATAGGTTAAGTTTTGTTTGTTATTTGACACAGATTGACGCAAAACTTAACCTACAAATTTCGAATTTGGTATAGCTTGACAGTGCTACCAATAATGCAGTAGTAAGTGACATGGTTTTATCCCACTAACGGAACAAAGTAATTTTATTATTCCACTAGTGGATACAGTGGTACTTTAGACGGTTCATAAGTGTGAATAAAACTTCAATTATAAGGTGATTGTGGATAAAAAAGATTTAGAAGTAGGTCTAAGGTTTATTTCTAACTACAATAGCTATGAGCGACCATGAATGTCTAAAACATATAGGTGCGTCTCTGAAAAAACGGGAAAATTCAAAATTTGATCCTAATTTGCTCATTCACATTATAATTGGTAAAGATAAAGAAAGTTTTGAAATAATTCACCACAACTCTCATAACTAAAAATTTCTGTGATTTATGGATAGGGATTATAATTTAGGGCTTTACTGATTCTCATGTCGTAAAGTGCTTAAAGTGTTTTCTTATTCTCTTTTTCGTTTATTTTCTCTACTCAGCTGGTTATGTCTCGTCTAGTTCCGAATATATTACCTCTATATTCTGGTTTCCTTTCAACATCAGCATCATCATCATCATTAGCCCAAATTCTCAATCGATTTTCATTGTTCTCTGCTTTGTACAACACGTAACCAGTACTTAGATACTGTTGTTACAATGTCGTCCACCCATGTGGTCTCCCACTCCTTCTTCTGCACGGTCTTAGTTGTCATTCAATTAGTCACTTGGTCCATTGATCATCTAAATTTCCACCACAATTTCATTTCAAAGATGTAACTCGGTGCATCACACCTTCCAAAGTATACGATTAATATTACACCCATTTATTAATTTCCATCATTTGAATACCCATCCCGCCTATAGCATTTCTTTTAAAATTCCTTATGGTGCTATTTTTCATTTTTAAAGCATCCTTCGCTTTCCTACTTGCGTTTTGTGATATGCTTTTCTCGCTAAGTATCTACTGTTTCGATACTACACTAAAAATCGCTTGGTTTTTATTTTACATATGGTTTGTTCGATCTATATTTCCTCTGCTGGATCTTCTTTTACCTTAAATTATTGTATCTATGCTGAATATATATTTCTGTACCATATTTGTTCCTCTAGAGCAGGGATGAGCAATACGAAGCCCGCGGGCCGCATGCGACCCGCTACACTTTCTCGTGCGGCCCTCCAAAGATTTTACATTTTGACTTTAAAAAATTCCTACAGTGTCCCGCAGCCTCATTGTATCTTAGGCGTGTTAACTTCATTTCTGGAAATGATGCCGACATCATCGATAGGCACTGATGCCATCATTTCCAAAAATTAAGCATCGGCATTTCTTGGTAGGAACTGGTACCGCCGGGCAGCTACGTTTGACGCTACGCATATGTGCCGCAAACGCTGCATCGGCAAGCGGCGTAAAGTCAAAGTTCAAAGAGTATTCCAACTCCTTCAGAAACCCGAAAATATGCCCAGTATTTACAAAAATTAATAGGGGAATTTGAATCGCGATTTAAAATATTTATATCAGAAAAAACCGTTCTTAGTTTTAACACTTTTTCTTCACCATTTAATATAGAAGTGGAAATGGAATTAATAGATTTACAAAATGACACGGATTTAAGAAATAAATTTCAAAATGTTAACATACATAATTTCTATCAAAATTACATGAATTTAGAAAAAAATCCACGATTAGGTGCACATGCAAAGCAAATAATGAGACTTTTGAAAGCACCTGTGTTTGCGAACAATTATTTTCCGTAATGAAAATAATTAAAGGCGATCATCCATCGAGATTAAATGATCTACGGTTAGAAATCTGCGTGCGAGTTGCTGTGCCGTCTATATCTGCAAATATAGACGAATTGATGGCAGAGAAGCAATGTCAAATTTCTCATTAAATAATCTTTTTAGGCCTCCGTCCAGAAACACTGATTTTGCATTCGTGTAAATCGTCTAGAAACACCCTCTTTGCATGTCTAGGCATGAAAATGACAGCTAGTGTAATTTAAATTTTGAAATTTGAAAATCGGTTGGTAGCACTGAATTCTGAATCTGCTGTCATAATGATGTCAGTCTCACCAGTTATACGACTTTTTATTGTATAAATATTGAGCTAAAGCTTTCACTTTAACCCCTGGTTTAACCATTCTTGTATCTCAGTTCATGTCATATAATTGCACCCTGAAAGATAAGCGCAACAATTGATTAATGATTAAGCATGTAACCAACAAAAATGTTTTGAACTTTTTAGTTTAGAGATTTAGGATGAACTGTCAAGGAACGAACAGAACTTTATTATTAAATACTAGCGTTCTGTACCCAAATTGGGCGCGAAATAATTCATTTAATGCAATTTGTACAAGAGTGATCCATTTTGTGTGTCGAGTTAATTTTGAGGTTAGCCATCAACAAAAAAATCCACATATAAAAAAGTCACTTATAAAAATTTGAAAACCCAATACTGGCTTACTTGCGTCGCCCTGAGTCGATTAACACCAAAATCAGCCAATTCGGCCCACGAATTCGCTCTCAAATTGGCATCAAGCAAGCAATCAAGCAATGAAAATTATTATGTCGGATGTATCTTACAAAGAAAGAGTAATGACAATTTAACTAAACAGTAATAACGAGTAATTCATTATTTGAAATTAAAATTAATTGTACAGTTTTCGAAGTGTGACAGATTGATGTTGGGCAAATTTGTATCGTTCAACTCAAGTTGCATGTTGTGAACAGTAGAAGAATTTGTTTGAATATTTGAAGAATTAACTGAAGCATGTGGCATTGAAGAACTACCGGAAGGTTGTGGCATCGAAGTTGCTTGTTGACTGCTTGAAATTAGAGAACTGGTTTGTACCTTTGAAGTAGTCCGACTAATTTGATTTGATATGGCCATTTTAGCACCCAGAGAGTCTTCAATGTAGGCTTTGGCAACTGTAGTGCTTTTCCAGCCACCATGCCTCTTCAGAGTTGTTATGTCCGCCCCATTACCTACTAATGCTGTTGCACTACTGCTTCTGAAGCAATGACCCGTATACTGTGTCGGATTGTCCAATTGTAGATAGCTGGCTATCTTCGAGGGCATACTCCCAAATATGTGAATGCCCACCGGTTGTTGTGTGCATTTATTTTTGGAGTAAAATAAAAAAAGTCTTTCAATTGTTGTGTTTCTGGTCTTAAAGCAATATACTTTCTAATTATACCTATCCATTGAGTTTCTGTTACACAGGAAGTGTGGGTCTTCTTTGTTTTAGTGTAAGGAATATTGATTACTATTATGTCACCTCTATCTTGAATATTTTGGATTTTCATATCCTTTAACTCGTGGATACGGCAGGCTGCACTTATTCCAATAATTAAAGCTGTCTAAAAACATTTTTTTTTAATTGCAACAAAAGCCTAATAGTAATTATACTTACTTTTATCATAAGAAAATCCTCGTTCGGAGCCTCATGAATAAACTTTTCAAGTTCATCCAGCTGTAATACTTTGGATTTTTTAGGTACATACCCTTCTTTTTTCTCTTTAGAACGCGATTAGCATTGGGAAAGTTTCAATGTTAATATTATGCTTAATATTTAGTGTGGATTTAAGCATTGAAAACACCGACCACAAGGTCGAAGATTTTAAATTTTTTGATTTAGCTTCAAAATAAGCTAACAAAATGTATTCATTGATTGGAAAAAGGCCAATCAGCATTCCTAATTTGGGATTACCTACGAGTATTTTCCTGCTCTATTGTTCATATCTCCTAATACAAGTACTTCCTTCTTAACGTAGATGATATCCACAACTGTATCGTATTCACCCTTAGTATGCACAGAGACAACTTAGTTTGGTGCATATACAGCAATAATAAATAGGCAATATCGTAAAATCTCCATTATATTTTCGTTAACTTCCTCCCAGCTCTTCTCTTCTATTCTCATTTTTATGCATTACCAATGCTTTTTGATTTCAAAGCTGTAGTATCTATTTTGTACTTTTCTAAGTCTCTAAACACTTCTTTTGTTTTCGTATAGAGACCTTGAGCATTCCAAATAGCTATATTCGATAAATCGCCTCCACCCTCAACTTAGAGGCCAAGGTACTTCCCTCCTTATCCGAAAACATTACCTACGTCGAGATATTTTCGAGAACTAAAATTCAGCTTAAATATTACCACAATTTGCACAGCAAAGTACTTATTTAGTAGCCTGCTAATGTATTAATCTTCTGTATTACATAATCAAATAAGCAACTAAAATTAAACTAGTTTACTAATGCAAAACTACAATTACACATACGGTGCAGCTCGCAGACTTCATTTGATGCACAGAAAAACAAACATGTTCACGTTAAGAAGCTAACCTCGATATATTTTCGATTTAATTGCCCATTAAAAACCGTTCAAATAGAAATCATTTCTCTGTCGAATTTTAACAATATATGTTATATAAATAATTGCCAAAGCAATATTGCATATGAAGTACAATAGTAATCGAAATATCTACTATTGAAGTTCTTTTATTTGTTATTTCTCGAATTTCCTGTGCCGGAAATTAAATTTAGCAAAGCACTGTAGAATAAGTCAAAAGCGCGATTTTAGTGACATAAATTTGGCTATCAGGCTGCAATGCAGTCGAAACTAGAAACGAATGTGAATTTCAAAAATTTTCAGGAGATTGTATCTCTCGAGCCACGTCTGGGTGTCGCAGATAACAACAACGCAGAATATATGGTCAAGGAAATAAGATTGGAAGTACAGGTGGAAAGGATTACAATAAATTTCGCTGATACCGCCAGCAATAATTCCAACTCTACTGAAAGTGACAGTAATTTATTAGGGAGAAATAGTGAACATTATTACTACTTTGAAGAGCGAAAGGGTTGATAACGCCTGCGAATTTTGTTCGTGTGGCTTCCGCCTTATAGCACTTCCTCGGCTGCTACAAGAAAACAGGGAATAAGCGTAATCTAAAAAGGTGGAATAAAATTGCATATTATAGTATGATTAAAATTTGACAACAATTAAAACTATGTTCTGCTACTAATTACCATATTTTACGTTCTACTATATGGATAACACGATTAATGAATTATGAATTACAATGTCCTACTTCCTTAACGAAGTTTAAAGATTGTAACAATCAGATATATTGAAGATATTATTTAATGTTTCTTTGTGGCTTACTAAATTATTCATTTTTGTTTGGTAGTTTCGCTACGCAACACAATTAGTATCTAATATTTAGTCAACAAAGCAATGCGTATGTGTTTAATAAAATTATATATTTCTTAAAAATTGCTATTTATGTACCAAGGGCATTATTAAGATGTTTATGCCCTCTCGAGGGTGACAGGTTTGAAAGTCACTCAAGGATGTAAACATCAAGTATTGCCCGTGGTGCATACAAAATTTTATGTCTAGCTAATGTTTCTTAATAACCTAAATAATGGATTAGAAAGCTTATATTGGATGATCAACTATTGCTGTGAAAGATTGGTCAGACATTTTACGCCTATAATTTCTGACCAGTCGAGTACCATAGTAATTCATAATGCCCTCAGGGTATTTTATGTACCGCATATGCCTTGTATACCAGTTAATAAGAAACGATAACGTACTAGTAAGACTAAAATAATTCAATGATTAGATACGAAAATGGTAGATACGTTCAAAGTATTGTATTTGTAGAAACCTCTACAAATTCCTATTATCTCTAAAACTGAAATTCTAACCACCAAGATGTCACTAATAGATCCTATTACATAAAATATTTTTTGGCTTGTTGCGTGCGTTGTGTGTTTTAATCTATTTCTTGAAAGCTTCTTGAAATTCTTCCCTTTTATAAAAGATTTTTACAATCAGCAGTATATTTCAAAAATTACGAAACTATCGGTAATCATAGGTGGCAACGTTAAATATTGTCCTAAATTAACAGCTTGCCTGCCGCTTTTCAATTTTTAAATGGCATACAGCCCTGGCCAGCTTCACCGTCTCAGTGATTTTGGGTCGTGAGTTGGATTAATGCAATGATTCTTTCTCAATAGAAACATATGGGCGCCAACTGCTATACAGCGCGACTACACTAGATTTAATTAATTACCACACTTTAAAAAATCAACTTGAACAATGTAACACCAGTAAAAGTACCATACAAAGGTATTCTCCTTAGCATAGAATTTCGGCTTAGACCGCGTATTATTTGTATATGAACACCCAGCATTTTCTGGCTTAATGTGCCTTGCACCTTGTGAAGTCGAGCAAAAACCCGCGCGATGGCCATGCTCTTTGGTGGCTCGTGTTGTTTGAGTATCTTGAGAACGAGGATACTTAGGCAGATTTGGCCGTTTTGCTGTTTGTGCATCCATATTCACTAACGTTTCGCAAGACCTTGCAGCTTGCATCATCAGAGTGAAAGTCGCACTAAGAACCGAAGGTCGGTGTGGAGCTATTTATAGTCCTCTGTGCCAGGCGCGCGGAGTGGCGTAACGCTGGCGCTGGTTGGTCGTCCGAGTGCAACGTAATCCGTGGGGCGTGGCCGTATGACGCAGAGTGGTTGTAACGCTTTAGATCGTGTATCACAGGGGTCCACGTTTTACTAAGCTTAAAGCCATCTTCCCTGTTGATATTATTTGGATGTTTTTCTATTTCTATGGCTTCACGTATCACTCGCGGGAAGTAATGAGGTATTCTGGCAAGTACTCTGGCATGCTCAAACTCTAAAGTGTGCCCATTTGTAAACGTATGCTCAGCTACGGCTGATTTTGTGATGCGTTTGTGTTTGCAATCGCCTTTATGTTCTTGGAGTCCTAGATCAACGGAACGACCAGTCTGTCCAATGTAACTCGAGCCGCAAGAACAAGGAATGCGATATACGCCAGCGGTTTTTAAACTTGGAATCTTGTCTTTTACCGATCTGAAGCCGTTACCCAAAGTTTCCTTGCTCGTGAACACAGTTTTGACGTTGCATCGCTGCAGGACACGTCCTATCTTATCAGTTGAGCCTTTAACGTAAGGTAGAAATGCTAAGCCTTCCAGAGGTGGAGATTCTTCTTTAGCCTTTCTTGTCATAGTCTTGTCTAGTGCTTTTCGTATGGCGGTAGTTGTGTATCCGTTCCTTTGTAAAGAGTCAAACAGATGTAGCTTTTCTCTCTCTAGATTTTCCTCGTCTGAGATACGAACGGCTCTTGTCGCCAGAGTCTGGAGAACTGTTGCTTTTTGCATTGGATGATGGTGTGAGTCAGCATTTAGATATCTGTCCGTGTGTGTTTTCTTTCTATAGACTGCATGTCCTAAACTGCCATCTGATTTACGTTTGACCAGGACGTCTAGAAACGGAATACTGCAATTTTCCTCTACTTCCATTGTGAATTGTATGTTGGGATGTACAGAATTCAGGTGTTTTAGAAACAGATTCAATGTCTGGCGTCCATGTGACCAGATGACAAAGGTATCATCTACATATCTCAACCAGCAAGTCGGTTTTAGCTGCGCTTGTTGGAGAGCCTTGGTTTCAAAAGCTTCCATGTAGATATTAGCGATAACAGGTGATAGCGGTGAACCCATGGCCGCTCCTTCGACTTGTTCGTATATTTTATTGTTCCAACTGAAGTAAGTGTTTTTCAGGCAAATTTCAACAAGTTCAACTTGGTCTGTAGGCAAGAGATCTTTGAGCATTACTAGCACCTCATCAACCGGCACTTTCGTGAAGAGTGATACTACGTCGAAACTGACTAAGAGATCATCTTTGTTTACCTTTATGTTCTTTAGTTTCTGGACAAACTCTGCTGAATCCTTGACAAAGGAGTCTGTTTTACCAGTTAGAGGCTGTAGTATACTGGTTAAATGTCTTGATAAAGCATGTGTAGGAGAATTGATCGCGCTGACAATTGGTCTCAACGGCACGCCCTCCTTATGTATCTTAGGTAGGCCATACATGCGAGGAGTTATTGCATTTCTAGGAATCAATCGGTGCTTTAAAGTGGGATCGATACTATCGGAGCATTTTATGGCAGAGGTTATCTTTGTTTTGAGAGAGGTAGTGGGATTGCGGTGTAGACTTTTGTAAGTTGTATCAGATAGTAAGACTTCCATCTTCGCATTATAATCTTCAGTGTTCATTACCACAGTAGCATTTCCTTTGTCAGCTTTGAGAACGACAATGTCTTTGTTCTTCTTTAATGCTGTAGCTGCCTCTCTCTCTGCTTTACTGATGTTGGAGCGGGGCGGTTTCGCTCTTCTTAAAATACAAGACACATCCTGTCGGATGATTTCTGCATCTTTTCTGGGAAGTTTTTGGATTGCTGCTTCCACTCCACATATTATCTCCTCCACAGGTATTTGCTTAGGGGCTACGGCGAAGTTAAAACCTTTCTTTAGTAAGGATGTGGTCTGTTTATCCAGTTGTATGTTGCTAAGGTTTACGATTACTTTGTCCGTAGCCAATTGTTTCGAAGACTGCTTAGGCGCTAGCTTGTCATATTTGGCAGATTGCTTAGCTGTTGCTTGTTCCAGTGTATTGTGTGCTTGTCTTGTAGTGATAGCGTCGATTTTCTCCCACAATGTTGGCTCCAGCGTGTTCGCCAGTTTTATGTGTAGGGTATACAGCCTTGACCCTGTGCTGTACATAAAACTGGCGAACACGCTGGAGCCAACATTGTGGGAGAAAATCGACGCTATCACTACAAGACAAGCACACAATACACTGGAACAAGCAACAGCTAAGCAATCTGCCAAATATGACAAGCTAGCGCCTAAGCAGTCTTCGAAACAATTGGCTACGGACAAAGTAATCGTAAACCTTAGCAACATACAACTGGATAAACAGACCACATCCTTACTAAAGAAAGGTTTTAACTTCGCCGTAGCCCCTAAGCAAATACCTGTGGAGGAGATAATATGTGGAGTGGAAGCAGCAATCCAAAAACTTCCCAGAAAAGATGCAGAAATCATCCGACAGGATGTGTCTTGTATTTTAAGAAGAGCGAAACCGCCCCGCTCCAACATCAGTAAAGCAGAGAGAGAGGCAGCTACAGCATTAAAGAAGAACAAAGACATTGTCGTTCTCAAAGCTGACAAAGGAAATGCTACTGTGGTAATGAACACTGAAGATTATAATGCGAAGATGGAAGTCTTACTATCTGATACAACTTACAAAAGTCTACACCGCAATCCCACTACCTCTCTCAAAACAAAGATAACCTCTGCCATAAAATGCTCCGATAGTATCGATCCCACTTTAAAGCACCGATTGATTCCTAGAAATGCAATAACTCCTCGCATGTATGGCCTACCTAAGATACATAAGGAGGGCGTGCCGTTGAGACCAATTGTCAGCGCGATCAATTCTCCTACACATGCTTTATCAAGACATTTAACCAGTATACTACAGCCTCTAACTGGTAAAACAGACTCCTTTGTCAAGGATTCAGCAGAGTTTGTCCAGAAACTAAAGAACATAAAGGTAAACAAAGATGATTTCTTAGTCAGTTTCGACGTAGTATCACTCTTCACGAAAGTGCCGGTTGATGAGGTGCTAGTAATGCTCAAAGATCTCTTGCCTACAGACCAAGTTGAACTTGTTGAAATTTGCCTGAAAAACACTTACTTCAGTTGGAACAATAAAATATACGAACAAGTCGAAGGAGCGGCCATGGGTTCACCGCTATCACCTGTTATCGCTAATATCTACATGGAAGCTTTTGAAACCAAGGCTCTCCAACAAGCGCAGCTAAAACCGACTTGCTGGTTGAGATATGTAGATGATACCTTTGTCATCTGGTCACATGGACGCCAGACATTGAATCTGTTTCTAAAACACCTGAATTCTGTACATCCCAACATACAATTCACAATGGAAGTAGAGGAAAATTGCAGTATTCCGTTTCTAGACGTCCTGGTCAAACGTAAATCAGATGGCAGTTTAGGACATGCAGTCTATAGAAAGAAAACACACACGGACAGATATCTAAATGCTGACTCACACCATCATCCAATGCAAAAAGCAACAGTTCTCCAGACTCTGGCGACAAGAGCCGTTCGTATCTCAGACGAGGAAAATCTAGAGAGAGAAAAGCTACATCTGTTTGACTCTTTACAAAGGAACGGATACACAACTACCGCCATACGAAAAGCACTAGACAAGACTATGACAAGAAAGGCTAAAGAAGAATCTCCACCTCTGGAAGGCTTAGCATTTCTACCTTACGTTAAAGGCTCAACTGATAAGATAGGACGTGTCCTGCAGCGATGCAACGTCAAAACTGTGTTCACGAGCAAGGAAACTTTGGGTAACGGCTTCAGATCGGTAAAAGACAAGATTCCAAGTTTAAAAACCGCTGGCGTATATCGCATTCCTTGTTCTTGCGGCTCGAGTTACATTGGACAGACTGGTCGTTCCGTTGATCTAAGACTCCAAGAACATAAAGGCGATTGCAAACACAAACGCATCACAAAATCAGCCGTAGCTGAGCATACGTTTACAAATGGGCACACTTTAGAGTTTGAGCATGCCAGAGTACTTGCCAGAATACCTCATTACTTCCCGCGAGTGATACGTGAAGCCATAGAAATAGAAAAACATCCAAATAATATCAACAGGGAAGATGGCTTTAAGCTTAGTAAAACGTGGACCCCTGTGATACACGATCTAAAGCGTTACAACCACTCTGCGTCATACGGCCACGCCCCACGGATTACGTTGCACTCGGACGACTAACCAGCGCCAGCGTTACGCCACTCCGCGCGCCTGGCACAGAGGACTATAAATAGCTCCACACCGACCTTCGGTTCTTAGTGCGACTTTCACTCTGATGATGCAAGCTGCAAGGTCTTGCGAAACGTTAGTGAATATGGATGCACAAACAGCAAAACGGCCAAATCTGCCTAAGTATCCTCGTTCTCAAGATACTCAAACAACACGAGCCACCAAAGAGCATGGCCATCGCGCGGGTTTTTGCTCGACTTCACAAGGTGCAAGGCACATTAAGCCAGAAAATGCTGGGTGTTCATATACAAATAATACGCGGTCTAAGCCGAAATTCTATGCTAAGGAGAATAATTCAAGTAACCGCGAAAGCCTCAAACAATACATACAAAGGTAGTTCAACTGACTAAATACAAAATTACACAAAGAACACAATTTATTATCTACTATGTAAACAACACCAGGTTCGCTAGATGCAAAGCCAACCCGCTGTTCTATAAATTACCACAAAAGATTTGATGAACAAATACTATATGAGAATTACGCAAACAAAAGACTAAATAAGAGCGCTATAAATCGATTCGGCGAAGTAGTAAAAGCCTTAATCGAAAATGCATCACGTAGAATTACAAAAAGCTATTGAGCAAAATAATTCGCGGATTCGGTCGTACGTCGAATTCTCATCGAACAGACGTAAATACAAATATGGTACTGTTTATCGCAAGCTCGTGGCACAATCGCCCGAGAGCGCTCATATATCAGTAAAAACAATTCGTCTAGCATTCTTTATAAATAGAAAATACTGCATAAATCCGGAAAATATGCAAAGCAAAAAATATTCGTAAACACCAGAAATCAATTACCAAGAAGTGAAATTGGTAAACAGCTGACGGTTGTTTACTCACTGCTAGATTACAATAATTTAAACTCTATCTATAATAAGTAACCTACATGATAAAAACATAATTCGATAACCTATGCGTTTCAATCGTAGCGGTAAGCGTAAAGGTGATGGCCACGCCAAATATACGAAAGGTTAAAAGTATAAACTGACCTGCACTGCTACCACTTCTATCAAAAGCTAAAAGAAGTCAGTCAAAATAGATCCGTACTACCAGGTGGTGTGGTTTATCCCAGGTTGTAAGTTGTAGCCCAACAATCGAAGATTTGCAGTAGATAACTTGATAAATACAGGGAACTTATTCGGATAAAGAAGAAAGCGTAAGATCACGTGAAGATACAGCAGCGATAATAGTATCATATCTAAGATTTTAGGCCGCCAACAGGTGGTTTTACTTCGAAATAGCATGAAAAATCCTGATACAATAAAACCGGTGCAGCAACTCCCTAATTCATAAAGCCAAATTTGTAATTGATTGCTGGAGCTTTTTGTAATAAATCCGTTTAATAAACGTCATCAAGGAGCACCAAAAATTATCTTAGCATGGGAAATACAGCTGAGATTTAAATATTTCCAAAAAATGGGAACCGCAAATAGCTCTACCTCTACTCTGAAGTTATATGCCGACATTTTTCTAAAAAAGAAATGCCAATTAGAAACCCAAAAATTACCAAAAACCTGATATTCAAAACAACTTCAAGAGTTGCAGGACCGTAACAGACTCCCTTTCTTACAACGGTGTCTGAAAATAAAATGTGTAAATTACCTTGAACAGGAACCAGACAGAACAACCACAAAGATGCCACCTCGATCCCAGTCACCAAGACTAGTCTTCGCTGCTGGATGGGAAATAGCGCCCCAGTGGCTAGCCTGGCGTATGAACTAGGTCTGTGCATTTGTATGGATAATTCGAATAATATATCGAATAATTCGATTTATCGAATAACGATATTAAAATAAAAGTTATTCGAATTATCGAATAAATAATTATTCGAATAAATTTATTGGAATTATCGAATAAATAATTATTCGGATAAAATCTTATTCGAATAAAAGTTTATCCGGTTAAATATTTATTCGAATAAAAATGTATTCGAACAAATTTTTATTCGAATAAATTCATACCAAGAATTATTTATTGGATAATTCGAATAAGTTTATTGTTAATAAATTTATGAGAATATCGAATAAAGAATTATTGGAATAAATACTTATTTATGCAAATAAAACTTATTAGAATACAAAGCCACATTATAAATATCAAACTGTAAACATTTTAATTACTTAAAATGAAAATGGTCAGAGCAATTTCATTTTTTATCAGGCTGGCTATGACATATAAATGATCTGTATTAGGGTTCCTAGATGTGCGTGATTATTTATTTTGTTTATTATCATGGCTTGAAAAGTTTTTTAGATGATCTTATCGGTTATCATTAATCATTAGTATTGTTAGTTCTTTTCAATTTCCTTACCATAATACCAAAACAAATGCCTGCCTAATGATTACCATTTGTATTTAGCAAATGGCCATTAATCATCATAAGTCAGAAAACTTGTCGTTTGTGTAGTCAAATAGTTAGGTCACCGCAATTTAAAATGTGTTACTCATCATTTCGTTCATCAGCGAGGTAATTTAGCAATTGTTATGAAAATTATTGTTATTTCCCAGGCAAAGTATTAAACACTTTTAGGAATTAAGGGAAGTTCCGGACCAGCCAGGCCAGTCTTTCCTGACGTCAGTTAAACCTTATATCCTATTGCGAGGCTTCTCACTCCACCTCCAGGGTTTAGGTCAACAAATGTTGCTCCCGCATTGTCCTGTGCCCTCTCGTATTGTATATTATTATTTACCGAGCAGACAAAAAATATACCATCGTCCCCTCACCTCCACTGAGCTATTGGACCCCGTATGGCTTGATTCAGTGTTTTAAGTCGGTTTTACGTTGCTAAAACTTGCATGATTAATTTTTTAGAAAGCTAGTTTTGAGGGGACATTTTGCATATCGACTCCAAAAGTTAAATATCTAAATTTAAAAAAGTTATTGATGTGCATTTTTCAAATACATTAACGCAAAACGCTCTATTAAATTTGTAATTTATCTTATGGCAAACTTCATTATCTTTTCGTTCAACATGTCTACCAGTAGTTATTTCAATGATTCAGTTTGCAAGAGTTCAGGAGAAATCCAATTTCGGTGCATCGCAACAGGAAGGTGCTGGTTTTAAAGCTACCAATCAAGTTCCTCTATGTTCCCTTAACTTTCAAAAATTTGTACTTGAAAAAGTGCCAAAAGCAGCTGACTTTCAAAAGCCACTCGAAAAAAGCATCCTTTCTGAGGACAATATGTAACTGAAAACTGTAATTAACAACGAAGTAATGTAAAAGTAATATTAATATATTTCTGTTAGTAACTGGAAGAAAATTAGTTTAACTTTTCTGAGCTGCAATCTACATCCCCCACTTTATACACATCAATATATTAATTAACTGCCGTTCATTCAAATGCAACGAAGTGACATTTAAGTTCCATTCTTTCCACTAATATCAAGTGTTGTTTTAGTATATCGAATCTGGGGCATTAAGAAGATTTTTAATAGAAAGTTACTTCTGAACTTTCGTTTGCCAGTAAACTATCTTTTGAAAACATTTTCGTACATTTAGTTATTTGAAAAAAAATTATACTTGTTCGTCTGAAATTTTATAAAAAAGCCAAGATATTATACGTTTTTCCATAGTCTCGATTTTATGATCTATCAAGTATTATTTCAGAATAATATGTGGAATTACATGAGACTTTCAACTTTATTTTTATTCATTCTGCAAAAACAACCTTGGATGATTATTCTTATGTTCAAAATATCTGAAAATTAAAAATGGCAGTACAAGAAATAAATATGACTAGATAATAAAACGCAAAAAAATATACGGAAATCTATGCGTGATATGTTTTAATACACGATATACGTTTTTAGAAGATGCTTGTATGTTGCTACTATACGATACTATGTTTTATGACCAGATTCAGCAATAAAATTACTGAGACGATCTAGATTGGGCAAAAACCAGCGATTATTCAAAGAGTGTTTAATTTAAAATAAAATTGAACTGCTTACAATTGAGTTACCAATAGCAATACAGCTTGGCGTAACTGGGCCCTACAGATTACGTTTGACAGGTGGCGACCACTCGACATTGACAGATGTGATGTTAACAGTGTCAGATGGGTTATAGATATTAACGATACAAGTTTGATTATGAGCATCTTAACGAAAGGAGTTTGATTGCCAAAAACGAGGCGGTGAGCCGAGTTTTGCGGCAATCAAACGAGTTTCGTTGTGTGCCATAAGCAAACGTGTATTGTTCAATATTTTATCTTCATCAATAAACTCTGGTTCACTGTATAAAAAGAGTGCGGTAATATTCATTACCGCACTGAGTGCGGTAATATCCATTACCGCACTCAGTGCGGTAATGAAGCTCTTAACGATACTAAAATTAATTTGGTTAATACGCTATAACAACACGGATGAAGATAAAATTATTAAACTGTGTTATTACTATTATATTGAAGCATAGAGCATTTATCCAAAATATTGCTTTCACTAAGAAAGAAAATACTACAGCTTACAGAATCTAGATTGACTCTCAAGGTAGGCATTGGAAGGCGCTTTGATCATATTTGATTTCACTGAATTGGCAATATGTGGAAAGAAGTAATTGTCAAATATACAAAGTTTGGTTATATTTTAAATGACAAGTAATCAGTAGCGGTGGGTAAAGGGATTTCGTTTGCGCAGTTACTATCGTCATATGATAGATTCTTTGTGAAAATATGAAAATTGCTGTTGCTGTTGATTTTGTTAATTCTGTTATTTTGTTATTGTTGTTATTTGTGTGTGTGTTGTTAATTCTGTTTTGAAATGCGCCATACCACAATGTTGAGTACGCCTCTGATTTATTGTGCCATTTAGATTAAATAAGGTTAACAATTTAATGTCAATATGATAGACTAGCAGTCCAGTGAGACAAATGTCTCATTTAACGCGCCTTCAAACCTCGATCGGTTAGGCAACCACCCAGACCTGGAAGGTGTCAAAGTGGTTGCCTAACCGATCGAGGATTTAAGGCGCAGAGGGTCGCAGCTACGTTTGGCGGCCGAAACAGTTTTTATTTAATACGCGTTCTATTTGAAAAACGGTCTTTTTGTGATTTCTCGAAAACCGGAAGTGTCACGTGACTGAAATTCGGTTCCTGACCTGACATGACCATTCCAAACATATAACTTTCATAACTTTTTTCTCTATCTCTTACGGTTTGGCTGCTGAAACAGCGTCCCGGATAAAACAGCGTCCCAGACAGACACGTCTATTAGATAAAGGATGTCAAAAATGTTACCGATACGAAACTTGGAAATTACTAGATTCTAATATTAGTTCCGATTTTCACCGCGCTTCAATTTAGATTCTGTAAGCTGTACGTTATACGTTTGCTTGGTCCATTACGTTTGCTGCTATGGAGAGGTATAACTCCTTCTTTTAATGTTACTCCACAAAAAAGTTGTCGCTATCTGCGTATGAGTTGTAATATCTGGCTAGTAACCTTATTACTGAACAAGGCTCACTACTTCCATACGGGTTCAGGCGGCCTTGACACATCAACGTCGTTTAAAGAAGTAATTAATTATCCAATCTTGACTTGAAATTTCCGAAATTTAATATATCGAAATAAAGAGTTGGATGACTACCATTGCATATGGTCGTTCCATGAAGCGTTTTCATTGTTAAAACTGATTCATTAACATTTGCAAAATTTAGGTTATAGTAGCGACCCAAATTGGTAACAATTTAATCCATATTTAAATAGCTCTCTGGCCGTAAAACACCACTTTACGTTACGGCTAAGGCCTCTTTCAGACGTGACTACTGTATACGAGATACAGTATGCGGGATACAGAATCGGGGTGGAAAATAGATCGCGACTGTATCGGGTACGTGGAGTTCTCAGTCACTTGCGAGAACAGTCCAGTGCAGTGCAGTTATGGATTTAGCATTGCGGTTTTTTTTATTTCTGTCGATGTATACTGAGTGTGCTGTATTCCAAAGACAGGTATTCGGCTTTACTAAACTGTAATTTTTTTGTAGTCAGATATTGTACATTCCATGGTCGCACTGACTATATCTATAGTAACGAACGCACTGTTTCACAGTATTCGTTCGATTTATTACAGATTTTTAAAAAAATCTTACGCCTAGGATATGATATCGTGTGTTCTCGCTTACAAAAGTATGCGTGTCTGAACGGCTCCATATGGTCTCATTACAAATCGGTATCCGAGATACAGAATCTGTCCCCGGCGGCCGAAAGGGACAGATACTGAAATTCAGTATCGTGATACTGTAGGCGTCGCCCAATGCACTGTGAAAAGCTTAATTTGAACGTGTGTATTTTCTGTACCTGGAACACCGGTATTTCGAAAACAGTATCCACGTGTGAAAGGGGCATAACCCAACAGAACGTGTAAAAAGTAGACGATAGCAGAAAAGGTGTAAAGAAAAAATGTTTCTCTTATCATTTTGAAGTGGATAATCAACCAATACGTGTGTAAAACATTGTTCCTCAATACTTTTGAGATTTCTGAAACGGTTCTACAAAATGCACTTCAAAAGAGAAAGTTGGGGAATTAGTTTCACACGATACTCGAGAGGCACACTTCTTCCAAGAAACTATCCGCGGATGTTCTCAATAACATTAGCTCACATGCTGCTTGACTTCAGCTTATTAACTACTTAACATCTTATTAAACTACATGTAATTACACTCGAGAACAGATGGAAAATAAGTATCTAGGATGTCATCTAAGTGTAAAAGGAAATGAATAATTTACACATAAAAAGAAGCAGATATACTGGGTTACACACTAAAGAAATAGGAAGGCCTTGGGTTTATGGCTATAGAAAGGTCCTTAATGGAAATCTAAGATTTGCAATTTCTAGCTCAGACACATGCAAGACATGTGATCAATGTAGTATGCAACTTAAAAATTAAATGTCGAAGAATCTGAAAAACAATAAATTCAACTAGCTTATGTGACACACCTTGGCAATTCCAAATAGATATACTCCATGAAAGCTCAAGATAAAGTGAAATCACGTGAAGATCCTTAAAGTGTAAAAAAGTTATTACAATTGATCTAAGAATGTGATTAACCACACCTTACCTAAGCAAGTCCCAAAGTTTTTATTGAACTCTAAATTGAACATGGTACGATGCAACCACAAAAAAGCCTTACTATAGGAATCTACCCGCATCAGAAGAGGAAAACTGGCAGACCTTTAATCGTTAATGTAGTATTTAGTGTTATTTTAGATGTTATATGTGT
>OW679194.1:245735870-245901344 GCA_940337035.1 Agriotes lineatus | reverse complement strand
CTGTTAAATACCACCCATTATTTTTCCAAAAACTTTCTTATAAAAATGATAAAAATTGAGTTACCACTGTTTACCTCTCAAGCACAGAACTACTTTTGACAAATAAATTTGAAATGTGGTTCTTTATAATAAAAATACCAGCAGAATATTGAGAACTAAAGTGAAATCATGTTTTTGTGTGGTGGTTAGTAAAGTGTTAAGATGCTGTACTTTGTCATAAGAAAACTCCGTTAAGAAGATATGGCACTTCTTAGATCAGTACATTATAAAAAAGTAAAATAAGTCGTTATACTCTGGAAAATTTCTTAATTGTGGCAATTCTTAGGAGCGCATAATGACGTTTCACACGTATGATACACGACGTTTAATCTTACAGCAGCAGCTCTTGTACAATAAAGTTGGGAAACAATACAAATTGAGAACGGTCATACAACTGTCATATAACGAAGCATTTTTGCCACTTGTAAATAATAGCCGTTTTTAGCCACTGAAAACGATTACATTGTGGCGGTGCTGCAACAAACTTTCCAAGAGTTCTAGGAATTTTCTTTCACGTGCGATGTCATACAAGTACCGCGGATTGAATATAAAAGACACTAATAAAAAGTGAAATTTGGTGTACTACTGTACGAGCTAAACTAAGTGTCTGAGTTTCGAAAGCAATTTGTTATTAAGAATTAAGCAAAACTATTTCGTTAAGTTTCGATTACAACACGGTGTGACAAATTGCTTCCGCAAATTGTCAAGCCTTCCATATACACTTTCCAAAAAACTGCATTATCTCCCAAAACTGCTCACAGCATTGAAGAACCCAACTAATAGGGGTACAAATAATACTACCCAACAAGAATTACGCCTTCTGCAAAGTCAAAGAGGTTCAGCTATTCAAACAACCCAGAAAGTGGAGAGATTCAGAGAGTCGGCACAGCAAAAGTGCGTTCAACCTTTTTTCTAAAACGAAGGCGAGTCAGAGTTTCGGCCTCCGGCTGACTGGATGCAATGGCTATTGAAGTAAACACAAGAAAGGAAGCAATACACCCGATCTCCAAAGCCTGGATTTTCTACTCGGTAGACAATGGGCCATCGTAAGTGCAAAATAGCACCAGGCAGCAAGGGGTCATAGAACCCCTTCCTCTTGCATACCAGGGAGTTATATAACGGCAGATGGCCTAACTCCAGGACATTCTGTAGCCAGCCTGCTTACTTGGAGCTTTCCTAAAGATCTGGTCAGATTCCATATCGCATTTCAGTTTAAAGATGCCTTTCCAAATCGCCCACTTTGATTAACTGTATAGCTGTTGTCAGATTCCAAGCTCTTAACCTCAGTTAATCGTCCTTTAACGTTAAACACTTTGACAATCGTGTAAACTGAAAATGGCGCAGTTTTCGTCTAAATTCGTATAAAATTATACCAGTTTCATATGTGTGCCTGTAAATTTTATTGTGTTTTCCCAAATTAATAAAATAAATGTTATTGTTGCCTACATCGGTATGGTTTCCTACACCTACAAGTAAACCTTTATCGGCAGCAGCATTACCGCATTAACATAAAATAGATCATAAACTACTGTTGTAAGATAATAGTTGACCGAGCGAAGCGAGGGCTTTCGAAACAACTAGGCTAAAATTCATTTCCGTGTATGTTCCTATGTATTTATGTTCTACTCATCAACTGGTTAGGCTAGCCACCTGCCAGGCTCGTGTGCGAAAACAGCTTATAAAAAAACCACACTTTGTGTGGTTAATAACAGGATCTCAACCTACATTAAGAGAAAGAATAAGTATTTATGTTCCACACATAGAGGTAAGAGTTAAGAATGGATTTTCATAAATATTTACAGAGATGTTCTATAAAACTTTGGAATTATGGCAACAAACTTTGGTTTCATTGCGCTGCAGCATTCTAAAAACGGCTGTAACCATTTTTATAATTTTCAAAGACAAAATTTCCCTCTTACTCATAAGTAATACCCCATAGTCACTATCTACCCAAAAATTCCAGGAAGGGAGAAATATGGGGGTCCACATTTTATACAGATGATTTTCCTTGAAAATTTACGGAGGTGTTCTGTGAAACTTTAGATGTGTACCAAACTTTGGTTTCACTGTGGTGCAACATTTGGCGTGAGGAGGCCCAATTACTAAAAAAAATGTTTAATTAAAAATCTCAAAAATTGCTCTAAACGATTTTTATCATTTATTTATTTATTTATTTAGTTCGCACTCAGCCAACAGCCCTTAGGCCAATTATAGGCGTCGCTGTGCATTTATGGGGACTTCCAACCCCACTAACGACTATCATGATGTTGTTATAAGAGCTGGGACCAACTATTTCCGCGACAGCCGAATCACGAGGCGCCGAGAGATGCAACCGTGGAACTCCCATCCAAGTTCTGACCAGAAAGAGCGTTGCTTTACTGATCGAACGGGACGCTTGTTCAAGCTATCTTCACATTTCTTTCTCATTCGCCGCAGTCATTATCTACTCAAAAAATGTAGGGAGGAATATATCTGGAGGGAGAAGGGAGAGCCCAAATTTCATACAGACGTATTTCTATAAACATTTACGGAGAAGTTTTATGAAGCTTTAGACTGATGGTACTTAACCAAGGTTAAGTACCATCTGTAATTATAAATACACCGTTCGGTGAGGCCCCAAACCAACGATTTTAACCATCTTCACAAACTACATTTCTCTTTTATTCATAATGATAGTGATGTTAGTATCTACCCAAAAATTCCATGGAGAGGATATCTGAAAGGAGAGGGGGGGGGGGCGAATTTCATACAAACAAATGTTCATGAAAATTTACGGAGATGTTCTATGAAGCTTTGAAACGATGGTACCAGACTTTGGTTTTACTAGAATGCACCGTCCGGTGTGAGGAGGTCCAAATGTACCCAAAATGTTAAAAAAATGACAAAGCTGTTGTTTCTCAAAAATAGCTCTAAATATTTAGATCATTTTCACAGATGACAGTTTGTAAGGGAAGATAGACGGTCGGCTTTACCTTTTGGCGAAAGTTATATTGGTTATTTTGCCGGCTGGTAACTATCGGCCTAGTTGGGCTAGCTCGCCGCGAGGGTCGCAGGGTTCCAGCTATGCTGAAAGAGAATACAAAAAAAAGGAGTGGGCGCCAGGTCCTAGACTCAGATCCAATTCCTTGTGCCGGACCTTACACAAGGTCGAAGATAAAAACCAGCAAGTCAAAAATAAGCAAATCAACAACCAATGAATAGATCACAGCTTTATTTTAAATATTGGTGCGTACTATAGTGCATGGCTAACATATATATATAAATCACAGCAGGCAGTAGGCAAAATTAGTTACAAGTAGCAAAGGCGATACTTGGCAATAAGTATGGACCTTTGTATATTTCTAGCAACAACAAAGAAAACACACAGTATGCGACATGCAATAATAAATATAAATATAAATATAAATATCGAGCAAACAGTAGCCCACGAGCAGTATTAACTATGACCTGTGAATGGGCTAACACATTAAAACATTGCGCGGTTAGAAACGGAGCGTAGCGAGTATTAAATTACAAAACAAACAAAAATTAGTCCCTGTGAGGCAGGATATAGCAGGGCCAGGTTATGCAAGCGCTCAGCTGATGCGAAACCCCGAATATCAGCTCAGAAAGATTCTAAAGTAATTATCCCAAAATTTCTAATGTCAAAACTACCAGGGTTTATGACCATATAGTGACAGAGCAGTTTTCTCAGTGGAAATACATCAGGTACATAAATGAACGCTAAAGCAATCGCTTGAATAAACCTTCGGCAAACTTGTACCTACGTAGAGGCTCGCAAATAAATTACAATAACGCAGAAAAATCGCGAACGCCGCAAACAGAGTTCCGACAAAATAATTAACGGGTTCACGCGACTCCAAAGTAAGACAACATCGGTTCTCTAGCCACTATACGCTAAATATGACGTCAGACCTCAGCGACCGACATGCAAATGGCGTCGAAATAAACCTGAGGATATCGAGCAAACCGTAGGCAACATGAGGTAAGTACTGTCTTAAAACTGAAATACTAGCGCGGATGACCTAACATACAATTTGCAGGGGAGCTCAATGGGGCGCGGTTCCACGGAGACGCCGTGGTTCGGGGCCAATTCAAAACCGAAGACTCCTACAGGGTTGAGCCGCAGAGCTGTCTTTACCAATTCGGGTAAGCTCGATTAAAGATTCAATAAAGATCAGTAGCCTGCACAAAATGGGCGCTCGAAATTTGCAATAGCCCTATCATAATAACGCATTAAAATTATACAAAAGCATGCACTAACATCTAACTAGACGAAGCATTGCTATGCCAAAAATATCATACATGCCCTATCTGTTAACGAGACGAGTATCTAATAACTAACTATAAGATTACACCAAGCACAAGGAGTGATAACTAAATCAGTTTCTTGCCTGTAGTAAAAAAACATGTCGGCTCCTAACCTGTGGCTTGCGGGGGGAGGCCGACGACGGCAGAAGCAACGGGGGTTCCAGCAGACACAGCGGGAGGCCCAGTGGACCGAGGAGGCGGTGAATGTGTCGCAGGTGAGTGCAGTGCTACACCCTCTAGCGTAGCTCCCAGGGAATTGCAGAATTCCTTGACTACTCGCTAATTTCAGGAGCCCGAATCGACGGTTTGGGTGCCCGCGGAGAGCAGCCGAACGAGGAATGCTAAGCCTCTTCAGATAGGAGTCCAACCTCTCGCAGGAAGCGTCCAAACTCTCCCAAGATCGTAGCCGACAGGAAATGCATCCAGCAGGAAGTGAATGGCATCCGACAGTAAATGGCTATAACGCACACCGCCCAAATAAGAAGAAACTGGCCTTATCTTACCTCACGCTGGAATTGAGCCAGAAGAAAGGGCAGAAACAATGCTGGCCTCAAACGAATCCGCAGTTGCGAAGGACGTAAGTATAACCAAATCAAATACGAACGTCTTAAGGGCACATGTGCTTTTTCAGATCCTCCGAAAAATCAAAACGGAGCTGAGTTATACTAATTAGCTCACAAATTTAAGCACACGGCCGAGGCACTAGCAGCCTGCACCAAGTTTAAAATGGGGAAGAGCTCAAAAATCCACCAGTTACCAGTTATCAAAACTTTCCAAAATTTTTGGGCCAGAAGATGCGAAAAAAAACAGCCTGAAAAATTTGACTGCAAGAAGTGATATCCTTTATCTAGCAACAAATAGAATAGTGCAGAATAATTTGCAACATGGGTTGCCTAAGCGCCATATACAAATATCTGTAGGAATATGACCAAAATAAATTTAATTAGTAGAATATGGGTAATTATTCGAAGAGTTGCTTACCAAACTGCTTGATAATTATAGGAAAATAATCAAAAATAAGATACAGCTAATTATACCTAGTTTAAAGCATGCAAAAATTGGCAAAAGCCAACCATAAATATTCAAGTTCAGAAATTCAGCTAGCAGAAGTTCAATACTACGGGGGACACTCCAAAAGTATCGTAACAAGTTCCTTTTACTCATAAGTGATAACCCGTAGCCAGTATATGAAAACTGGAGCTGTGCGCGGTCTATTGATCGCAGAAATACAAATTATTTGTGTTATAGGAATCCTAACGCAAGTCATTGTGGTACTCGTGAAGATAACACGATAATAGCACGATATTTTGAATGTCATACTTTATAGAAATGGGTGATGTAAGGAAATCATTATAGTACTAAAAACTATAATGAAATCATTATAGTACTCAGTATCAGAATAGAGTAAAAACAAATCACTTCACAACATTACAACGGCCGTGATTTTTCCGATAAAAAATAAATTACCTTTACAGCTGTCTTCTATATAAAAAGAAAACCATACCCATTCAATAAGGTTCAAGTAGTCATTCCCAAGAACCATTTATTAATTGAATAACACCCTCGCGTAGCGAGATTCCGCAAAGTCACACAAGATGCTACACTATTGATACATATTACACCAAGATAATCTTACAGTATTTTTGATAGTTACGAATTATTTCTCCTAACTAACATTACACCTAATTCCCAGTTTCCATATAGATAAGAATTACAAATGATCTCAACCATTCAATATTGCACAGCTACTCGTTTTTCTTTGTGTGTATTTGTCCATTCGTATTTAGGATACCAGTAACAGCCATTAAGCGGCCACGTAACTACGCTAAGACGACGGTGATGTAATGGCACAGAGTTGGGCTAAAATTCACGAAACGAAAAACGAAAACACAGACGATCTTGTGTTGGATTTATTCAAGAATAAACTTGAAGTAAATATTAACCCTAATGTAATCGATCGTTCGCACAGAATAGGTCAAGTTGGCAACAATGGGCGACATCTAATTGGTAAATTTATTATCTATCACGACCTCAGTAAAGTGCTTACTTGTAAAAGAAAGTTAAAAATCTGGTGTGATACACGCACACAACTTCCTTTTACAGTGATCTTATAATTAGCCATACATTTTATTTTAAATTTTTAAGCATTTGTCAAAAATTTTCAAAAATTACAAATTTTACAAAAACGGTACAAAATAGAGTGTTAGGTCAAGAGACACATTTTCTCTAGAATCTTAAGCTCAATTCAAAAATGTAATAATATAGCGGGTGTTCTATTTAAAATAGGAGTTAATAAAAAAAATAGAAAAAAAAACAAAAGAAACCCATTTTAGAAGTATTCAACTAGAAAATCATCTATCTTACATCAATACACTTTAAAAATGTAATACAAATGCAAAGTTTCAAAAAAATTGTTAGAGCCGCTTTTGAAAAAATCGAAAAAAACTGTAAAATCACAAGAGTAAACACGTACTTCCGGTTATGCTGTCGCATCTACATAGTACACAACACTTATATATGAAGTTTCAACGCCACACCTCTTTCCGTTTTTGAGATATTATGTTCACAGACAAACACACACACAGCCAGACAGACAGACAGACCAATAAAAAAAATATGTTTTTTGGGTTCAGGGGACTCTAAAACGTGAAGATCTGTTAAAAACTCAATTTCGAATTTTTGGGGTGAATCCAATACTTCCTTTATTGTAAAAGGAAGTAAAAACCAGCGGTATTACCATCACCGAAGATTTAACTAAATCTAGGCTACATCTACTGAAATTATCACAATCAAAATTTAGCATAAAATATGTTTGGACGATCGATGGAAGAATTTGGACTAAGAAGGGAGACAAGAAGTATACAGTTCCAAATGAAGGTGATGTTCAAAAACAAACTGATGAGTAAATACAATTGCCGGCTTCGATATGTTATATATCTCCTGGGAAGGTAGATAACCAATTTGCGTTTAGGCTACTTGTTTTAAGAATTTCTTTATTTTCCAATATTATTCTGTATTTAATAGTTTAATTTGTCTTTTGCCGATTTTCTGTATTTTTACATTTCATACTATTGTATTTTTTCAGAAATCACTTGAATATTGCACGTATTAATGCAGAGTCATTAACGGACGATTTCTATATTTTTAGAGATAATGTGGTACACTACAACTATGACGTAATTGCGGCCACTAAAACTTTTCTAAGTGCCAACGTTGTAACGCCGCGTTTTAACTTTGTTTCAAAAGCGCGATAATGCATTTAACACCGACTTTCGGACCAGCTTACAGCTATATTTTGTAGCAAAAGAATTCAAGCTTATAGCGGCAGGCGCTCGCATTCAGAGATTAAAACACCTCCACATTTTCACGTTTGAATTTGTCGTCGCATTTTCGATCCACGTTGGCTGTGAAAACAGTGCAATATCTGGTTTAGTATTGATTTTTCGAAGCGTTCTTGTTTTTCAAGCAAGCGAAGCCGCTTGTAGCATTGTTTGCGGACACGCTTCCAGCGCTGGTAAGAGCGTTTCTTCTAATTCTATTCTTCGCGTATTAATTTTGGTTATTTAGGCTGGACTGCTCTGGGCTTCGCTGCGATGCGTCCTCCACACTAGGCCAAGAACACAGTACGGTAAGTATGCTTTTGCGAGCTTATTTCACTTTCTAATTTTTCAAATATTTAGGCCGCTTACTTTCAGCTGTATTCGTTTAGTTTCGGCTGAAATTCGTTTAGTTTGGGTTAGAAACCGCTTGTATTGGCTCACTTCACGAAGGCTTAAATTCAGCTTCCCGGAGCTAACGTTTCCAGCTTCCAGAATTCGCGCTTGTACGTAGCCAGGAATATCCTTCCTTTTGGATGCTAGTTTATTTCGAGCGTCGACCTTGAGATCATGCAGTCGAGTTCGCCTTGAGTCTTCGTAGAAGAATGCAACGCATCGGGATTTCCCTGCCGATGGCTGGATTTCATCTTCATTTAAACTGTAAGTACATGCTCTTACCAGCATCTATTTTTTTGTCGTCAAAGGTATTATGCCGCAACTTATAACAGTTCTACTAAGATCTTAGAAAATCAACCTGTGCGAGTTTAATCAACCTTTTTGGCTCAATTGTTATTACCGCTAAGTGCGGGTAGGTGAATAATTCAAAATTGCTGAAATAGCGTATATATTATATTATCATTAATGCGCTTGCACACTTGTTAGCCTGTATTTATTATTTAAACTATACTTAGGGAATTGCAAAATGCCACTTCGAATTGAAGTTTTTAAAATTTTGTTTTGTTTGTTTTGTCCCGATATAGCTGTGTGTAAGTGGGGTGATGACTTAATTGTTTTGATATTAAATATTTTTCGACTGTTACTGTTTGTATTTGTTGTTGTAGACGGCGCAAACAATAGGAACATTGTACAATGAATGCGTAGATGCTTCTTGTTTATATTTTAAAACATTGTATATATTTTACTTTAAGAATAGTATGTTTTATAATGGTAAAAATTGCAAGAATCAATTTTGATTATTAAAATTAATCTTTTTATATTATTATTTATTATTATTCTTATTTTTGCTCTTATCTTCAGTTAGTCGGTTCATAACATAACGAAAATAATTGATTACTTTAAAATTTAACAGTTTATTGTTAAATATTATCATTATAAACAAAACTCGAAGTCGACTAGTTTCGGTCCAAATAGAACACATATTAGAAACATATTAAACATTTGAAGCATCAATCGATTAAATATAGCATAGTATTATTTATTTACCAGTACAACAAATGTATTTCTATTTAAAATTATTTTCAACTCTTATAGACAGGGTGTTTGTAGATCGCTAGACAGCTCATAACTTCGTTAATAATAGAGATATCGCAAAGAATTTTCTTTTGTTTTAAATGCCAGTGCACAAATTGATGTAAACCAATTTAAGCCATAGCCTCCTATTTTTGCGCAGTGATACACGCCTTTGGTTTTTTAAATAGAACACCCTGTATATTTTTAGATATCTGAACTCAACGCCAAAGGTGCTTTATGATAGAGTTCTTAAATTTAAATTTAGGAACCTATTATTTTTCAAAATTAAAAAAAAAGTTTTTAGCCAAAGAAGGCAATGAATTATGCAAAATCACTAACAATTAAACAAGAATTGCAAAACAAACTCTACTTGGTTTTAAGAATTTCTCATGGCCGATTTATAGCATCAAACGTACTAAAACAATATTGTTCCATTTAAAAAACATAGTTTTCAATTGTTTTAGTAGGTTTGGTGCTATAATTCGGTCATGAGAAATTTTTAGAGCCAAGTGGAGTTTATTTTGCATTTCTTGTTCGATTGTTAGTGATTTTCTGCAATTTATGGCCTACTTTGGCCAATTTTTTTTTTATTTTGAAAAATATTAAGTTCCAAAATTTAAATTTAAGAATGCTATCATAATTCACTTTTAGTGCTGATTTTAAATATCTAAAAATATACAGGGTGTTCCATTTGAGAAACCAAAGTTGTGTAGCACTACGTATACTGGCATTTAAAACAAAAGAAAGTTCTTTTCAATATCTCTATTATTAACGAAGTTATGAGCTGTCTAGCGATCTACAAACACCCTGTACAATCTATTTCCATCATTATTTCAATTCAGAATTATTATTTTATATCTAACATACTGCCTTTTTTATGTATTCAGAATTATTTCAAATCTTATCTAATATACTACCTTCTTTATTTCTATTCGGATTTATTTCAAAATTTATCTAATGTAGGTACTACCATCTTATTTAAAATTAATCTCATAACGGTTTCAGTAAATAATTGAATTATTCTTTTAATATTGTTTGATTAATTACATTAACTTCTCAGGATAAGTAATGATTTAATAAATGTTTGTTTATTTATCTCAAATTTAAATTATTTACACTTAATGTGTTCCTAAATCCCAACGTTGACCCTTTCTCGCGCCCAAGTGTCTCGCGCCCAAGTGTCCCCGTGCCCAAACGGCCGCGCCCAGACGGCCGCGCCTAAATGGCCGCGCCCAAATGTCCTAGACCGTTATTTGATGTATTTGCACTACTCAAAACATTAACTAAAAGCAAACCTGCAGCACCTTGGTTAACCTACAATGTTCAAACAGTAAAAGTAAAAAAAATAGAACATTGGAATTATTATAAAAGTTTACGTTTTGGCGTGATTTACAGCATTTCAACATATATTCTAAAGACAATTACAATGATTTACCACCAGTCTTAAATAATGTTAATCTAATTAACGATTTATTTATTAGCTCCAGTGGAAGTAATAATGGTGTCGATCAAAACATTTTAAGACTTTATGGAGATGTTAAGAATGGAATTTCTTTTAAATTAAAATTTTATGCAGTAGACGAGGCAACTCTCAGGAAGTTTCTGTTTTCTTTAAAATCGAAAGCTGTTAGTGACGCAGTGAAATGTGTTGTTTCTATATTTTACTGTATATTGCAAATATAATTAACACGTGTTTGATAAACAGTGTTTACCCTGCACAATGGAAAATTTCAAGCGACCAATTGCAAAAATTAATTATCCTAATGAGTGGAAGGTCCTACGACCTATAAGTATTTTACCGGCTTTATCGAAGGTTTTGGAGAATTTGGATAATAATAAGTTAATATGCTCTAATGAATCAGGATTCAGAAAAAAATACAGCTGTGTCAGCTTTATTAAAAATAAGTGATGACGATATATATAATAGAACCACTTTGTGGTTAAAACAGGCCACACGCCTATAATAAGAGAAAGAAGAAGAAGATATTATATTCTTCCGATAAAGATCACCTCATTGCTTTGATTTTGCTAGATTTCTCCAAAGCCTTCGGTAATATTAACCATGGATTCTTTTGGCAGGTTTACATCACTTTGGGATTCATCAGTCAGCTGTTAAATTAATGCAGAATTATTTAACCGACAGAAAGCAATATGTCATATAAAATAAAAAGTCGTCTCTCCAACCTATTCTCAGTGGTGTTACTCAAGGTTCTATTTTGGGTCCCCTGCTGTATTCTATCTACTCCTCCAACTTATGCGTTTCTACAATAAAGCACAATCTCTATCATTAATATACCGATGACACCCATATTTATCACTCTTTTAGAACTGATTAGACTTCACAGGCTTGCCGTCTAATCAATGAAGGTTTGAACAATTTAGCAAAATTCGCAGAATCTCATTTTCTAAAATTAATCTTAGTAAATCCACAGTTACTGTTTTTGGTCCCAAAAAGAGTACAACTAATATACGCCTGAAATTACTTCGACACGAAGTGTACAAAGTATTGAAATTTCCTCATGTCGAAAACCACTCTGAGTCAAATATCTCAAAAATTCGTGCCAACCGACTAATGAACCCACTATATCAAATCTCCGTCTCGGCTGTGCGGATCTTTTGGTAAAGACCCCAGCCCACTAGATCCCTCCCCCGTATTAGGGGGTGCCTAAACGTGCTGTGCGGGGTATGTATGTTCGTATGTGTACACGATTCCGGTCGCCAGGAACCTTCCTGAAGTCTTGGATCGTTTTCATACGATAGGTCCTCCGAAAATGAAGGCAACATCAACTTTTGAGGTATGGTCGTCGGCAAAAAAAATTTTTTTAGAGTTTTTTTTTAAAATTAATAACTGGTTCATAACATTTAATTATATTAGCAAAACAGAGTGATGTCGAGTGTCGAAGTATTCTTGGAAAGCACGGAAGGTCGCTTTTCTTGGGTGGGGGTACCGTATATTTCAAATTAAAATTCAAAATTTAATAATTACGTGTTCAAATTCAGTTCGAAACTTAGAAGTTGTTGTAGACAATGACTTGAGATATCGTGGTCATATCAACTATTGTGTTCGTAGCGCTTACTGCAATTTAAAAAAGTTGTGTAACAATAGGCACATCCTTAATAGTAATGTCAAAAGAATCTTATGCGATTTTATTATTCTATCTACATTTAATTAGCCTGATGCCCTCTATGGGCCGTGCCTTGATGAAACTACTATTAGAAAAAATCAAAAATCTTATTTAAGGTTTATTTACGAGATGAGAAGACGTAAACATATCTCTCATAAAATCAAAGATGCCAAGTGGTTGAATATGGAACAGCGCAACTGTCAAAGACTCCCCCTTATCCTTATAGCAAGATAAAATACCATACAGATGTCCATAATCTTAACCTTAGACGTCGAGGATTATTAACTACTCCTATGCATTTTGCTGAACGTTTTAAATGCCTGTTTTCAGACAACATTGTTAAGCTGTAAATGTGTTCATTTAGTGGGCCGGTCTTCGATTACATTTTCAGTTATTTTTCGAAAAAACGTTTGATTGAGGTCCCCTAATGGGGTTAAAAGAGGGACATTTTAAAATTATTTTGACTTATACAGGGTGTCCCAAAAAAGTTTGGCACAAAAAAATATTTTTTAATGTACACCCTGTATCTCTTTATGGGTATTTAACCCCCTATAAGTTCTACGTTCAATTTTAACTTTTCTTTTAAATTACTTTTATCGTTTCCAACTTATGAACATTTTTAGTATTTTTTTGTCAACATCAAGCTTTCATTTAAAACGTCACATTTTCCACACTTGAATATTTCTTTAGTGAAAATTGAAGAAATTATCACCTAGGATACAAAAATACTAAAGTTTCATAAAAACGGCATATTTTAATAGAGGATGTTCAAAATACCCGTTCAAATTTCAATATCTTCAATCTTTATTTTCGAAATTATTTTAAATAGAACGCCGTGTATTTTATTTCAGGAATAGATAGAGCCTTAAATTTCCTTTATTTTGACCCCAACATGTTATACTTTATTTGAAAGAGTGTTTGAGAAATTAAGCTTATAATAAAAAATCACCATGAATATGTACTATTTTATTTACATGATTTATAACACTGCTGGTAAAAAAAACGATTTGACGGTTAACCGGCTTTCGGACAACCGCGTTTTTCATAAATCGAACACCGAACACCATCTTGATGATGGTCAAAACAGACTCGAAACGTAATTAAACTATGATGTGTGGTATACTGTTGAATTTAGAATAAAAAGGGCTTCTAAAATTAGCTATCCGAAAATAAGGACCGTATTTAAAAAAATAATGTTGATGATGGCTGCTCAAAGACGAAACATGTAATAAAAAATTGATAACGTAATCTTTAAGTCAATGAAAAGTTCATATAAAAAAGTTTTATCAGTTTCACGCCAGAAAAAAATAAAATAAAAATGCAAAAATTGGTTTTTGAAGATAACTCAAAAACGAAAAATCATACTAAAAATTTCTAGGAGTCATTTTCTTAGTCCCTTAATTACGCAACTTTTTTCCTATTTAAGCAAATTTGTATCTCTTACTATTAACGAGATCCCCATACTGGCCATCCTTATCTTGGACACACTGTATACTGTATAATATTTAAATATAAATTTGTATGTTCAACTATTTCAATTCAAATTAGTTAACCGCCAATATATGCTTCACCTTTAGAGCTAATTTGCGTCTTCGAAAGCTGGTGGTCAAAAGGAGCCGGAGGACAGAATCGCCACCGGCCGCTGTAAAAGCGTACAGTTTCCGGATTCCAGTCACGTGAGACGGCTTGCTACAACGTGAAAACAGGTGCATGAATAAACCTACAAACTGTATGGTTTTTACCATCGGGAATTTAGTAAGACTGGGTTACTCCGCGTCATCACATTCCAACGCGGGGATCTTTCAGGTTCGGACGTTTGGTGCTGAAAATCATTGCTCTAGCGGTGACATTCCAGGAGCAGGAGCGGCTTCCAAACAGGGACGGCTCCAGAGAAATTTTGGACAATTTTGGCGATTTTCGTTCGGTAATATTGAAATATAAATGAGTGTTGCTGGTACGCAGTAGCTACCTTACTATTCAATGCTCGTAGAACCATGCTTTATTGCTCGTAGTTTTCATGTTATAAATTAACATCGTTTGGGTAGCCAATGACTTATTATTTTTTGTGCTTTCATTTGCTTTCTTGTTTAGGTATATGCATGTGTTTAAAGACAATATATATGTGTATTATACTTATTGTAAACGAATTGGCTTTTATTGGAATGGAAGTGTGGAGTATTTAGTTTTAGATCTTAAGCTGCGGTTATCGAAATTTTGTTGCACTGATTAAGAGTGGTTACGAACCACAGTAGGACTACAGAAACAGCATTACATGTCTATGTTATTGACAGTAGCTGCAGGACATATTGAATGCTTCGTTCTGAAAGTAACATGAGCCGATTTATCCTCATTTACTTTTATTCTCCATTTTATCGATCATGTTGCTAAGAGATTTAGTTATTTTTGACGTAACATTGATACTGTTGCCGGATTTTTACTACACGAATGGATTTCTATATTATTATAGATGGTTCCCAGGTGGGTTTGTACTGTGGTTGGTAGGTCATTTATAAGGTGACAATCAATACACTAGAAGCTCAAGAATGCTTCTTTGAAGGACGCCTGCCTTTATTTCTCTCAGTTCGGGGTTTCGTTACAAAATTTTGTTTGAAAGAAGCGATCTGCTAGGTAGGAACTTAATACTAAGTAGTACTGGTGTGGCAACATTATCTTTATTTTGTAAAGCAGACCTCTGTATCATACCGTATCGAAAGTATTAATTATTCACACTTACGAGCACTACACTGCAGTGGTGAACAGAAGAAATTCCCAGAGGTTTGAAAAAACTGAAAAATTCATTTAATGTGAAATCCAAATTAATGTTGAGTGACTCAATTAGGAGGTTCGTCGTAGAATGAACTCTCCCTCAATGTTATTTCTCTATTTTACATATTTAAATAATTTTTTATATCGCTTCATTACAATTCCAACAATGTGTTGAATTTCGTGTAGCTGTATAAGAGCTACTCCATTACAGGACAAAGGCACACGGTGGCGATTTTCGAACCCAACAATTTTCGACCACTTAAGCTAGCTATGAATGCTATTATCAATATCTCAAAGTAATTCTAGTACATAGTTGTTCTTGCGATATAACATATTCTTCTTTCTACGAGTTATATAAATATTGGGTACGTACAAATTGTACATCAATCGTCAAGTTTATGTATTATTATCACTGCCTAGCAGCGACGACTGGTCTCCAAAGCAGTTAACTTTAGACCCGAACAATTTTAATTAAAATCATTTTAACAAAAAGCTTTTAAGCTACCTAGACAAGTGGCGTTTAATTAAGAAAACAAATAAGTTCGCAACACTTTTTGAGCCATCCTGCGTGTAAACAAAATTATTTTACTAATATGCACCACCTTCGTACCTACAACTTTTAGACCCCCCCCCCCCCCCCATTGTTGACGGACCCTGTATGTAACTAGTATTCACAAGGTTTCATCAAGTAATAAAGTAAAACCTAGTTCAAGAATCATTTCCCATCTCTTTTGAGAATCAATTACCCAGAGTATAAAAGAGAGGGTTGTATAAAGTCTTCTTAGTGAAGTGTATTCACTACGTTTCCTTTTTGAGAAATTGTATCTAATTAAAGTCGTCTTGTGCTTGAAGTATTTACTTCTAATTAACGAGATTTTTTCAACAGGAAGCGAACTCCTGAAAATATTTTCTGCAGCTGCAGTGCAGGTATTTCGGAACTTCCCGATCTGCGGCTTGAATAGTACCGACCCAGTTTTTAGCAAAACCCCGGAACTATCCAGCGCGGTCGTTTCTTCTGCACAAAGCCGTGCCGATTATTCTTAAATTTGAGACCCTACCACATCGATTTCTTGTCGAATCGTGCTCGACAGGTCACAATAAAGCATACCGGCCGGAGGTGGGCCTTTTTGCAGAGCAAAAGAAAGGGGTGTTTGCTTGAGTAGCGACCTGACACTGTCCTCGTTATCTGCAGAAAAAGCAATGTCAAATGCCTGCGCAAACATGCAATTCAAATACTAGTATTGACGAAGACAGCAATTTGACAAAAAATTCTAACAGTTTGTCACAAGAAGGCGGCCGCAGTATTTCTGCAGTCTTCCAGAATGGGCACAACAAATCCCGAATAAGAGGCGATGGGCACACAACCCACGTAGATTACTTCCTGAACCTTTTGAGGACACGCGAATTGCGGCATAAATAAACTAGCAGTGTGTAAATTTTTCAGGACTGATTGAGGGCCACGAAGTCGTTTAGTTGTGAAAATAAACTTGATTGTTCACCAGAACTATGTTTGTTCTAGAAATTCAATAGCTTTAGTGAGTCAAGTAAGAAACGGATTGTATGGAAATTTATATTGTAGAATATTAATATGCCATTTTATCGGTTTTGGATCTATGGGTATTCTGCGAAATGAAATTTACTAATACTAACTCTAGAATGCATATGTAAGTACCTTCGTGTCATGAATATATTGGATACATGTCTCATGAAAAACTTCGAAATTATTAACATTTTTACTTTTTAATTAAAAAAAATGTTTAGCTCTGGTTAAAAATTGACACAGCAAGTGCCTTTTTATGTAAGCAAAAGGGGTGAAGTCAGTAATCAGCATAGACAGCGAATGCGAGGCTTTTCGGCAAGGCGTAAATTGGACAGTTTCGTAAAGTGTAACACCTATTTAGGGAGCCTTACAGGCCAAATTTCAATAATTCCCCAAGGTATAGCCTACGAATTTCAAATTTCCTTTCCCATCTCGTTGTTGTGTAGTGGAATTTTATTTTGGTTACCCAGTAGATCTTTAAAGAAAATCCATACCGTCCCGCCAACACCCAGACGGACGCTCTTGCCTAAAACAACCTAGAAAGCCACTCGTAATAACATGCATAGATTCGTGCCAACGTCCTCAGTCATTCTTTGAACTGCCGTGGTCCATTTTTTATTCTACAAGCCGCCGCAGACCTAAAATACATCCTTTTCCATCCACGCCTCTGACTGACGTTTCGTACTGAAGCTTTCTATTATTATTATATGAAGCCCCGCTGCCGCTCTACGTGTCCACGACAGCCTGGTATTCAATGTTATATCCAGCTAAGCTAAACCTATTTTATTCGATAAGGACCGCATGCTGTGAATTGCCGTCAATTTAAAATATGTTATATAAGTTAAGCAATACATGTTGTGAAATAATTAAAGATTCGCCTTTGAAAAGTGCAGTAACATTTTTGCCATCTGTGGTTGGCGTGTCCCCAGGCTATTAATACTAAACACATGGTCAGTTGTCCTTATCTTGTGTGGCATACATGACGTTGCAACGCGCAGGTAGGTTTAAAGATGCTTTATTGCTGTTTGAGCATTCAGTTCCACGCTAAATGTATTTTTAGATATGTTTTAATGTAATCGTCTCAGATTTTATATTATTTCTGTATTTTACCTATTTAAATATTAAAGCACCAGCCTCTACACCGCAATGTAAATGAGGTTATACATAATACATACCTACATACATACAAATATTTGTTTTATATCGTTTCATTACAATTCCAACAATGTGTTGAATTTCGTGTAGCTGTATAAGAGCTACCCCATAACAGGACCAAAGACGCACGGTGGCGATTTTCGAACACAACAATTTTCGAACACTAAGCTAGCTATGAATGCTATTATCAATATCGTAAAGTAATTCTAGTAGAAAGTTATTCTTGCGATATCACATATTCTTCTTTCTATGAGTTATATAAATATTGGGTACGGTGAGCACATCAGCAAATTGTACATCATACCTAGCAGCGACGACTGGTCTCCAAAACAGTTAACAGACCCGAACAATTTGAATTAAAATCATTTCAACAAAAAGCTTTTAAGCTACCTAGACAAGTGGCGTTTAATTAAAAAACAAATAGTTTGTCACACTTTTTGAGACATCCTGCGTGTAAACAATAGTATATTACTATATTACATACCGAGGTGGAAAGTGTTTCATTACTGTCGAGAGATTAAGTAGTTAACCGAGACGCAACCGAGGTCAACTTTATCTCGAGACAGGAATGAAACTTTTCACCGTAGTATGTATACTATTTTATTCACAACCCCAGGCTATCAATACTAAACACATGGCCAGTTGTCCTTATCTTGTGTGGCGTACATGACGCTGCAACGCGCAGGTAGTTTTAAAGATACTTTATTGCTGTTTGAGCATTCAGTTCCAAGCTAAATATATTTTTACATATGTTTTAATGTAATCGTCTCATATTTTATGTTATATGATTTCATTTATAAAGCGAAATGCAGTTATACGAATTCTTGAAATAAGATACGCATTCCAAAACTTATAACGTAAGGTAGATCATATCTCTATTCATGACAGGTACATCAATCACGTGACGCCCACATACATTACATAGACTTGTTCCCATAGCTCCAAGGTACACACTTTGTCTTGACTATCGCGAGCGAGCCTTTTCTTTCAGCCTACAGCACTTCTTTCTTACATGGATTACCTATTATAGCTTGTTACGGATAGTAAGCGGATTTTTTCCCTTTGCAAATGAATGTAATTCACATTACTAAATGTTTCGTTCGACTGTTTAGGTCTTATTAGAAACATTAAGATATCCGAACTTACTCCATTCCAAAGGTTTTTTTCCCATTCTGCGCCGTCTAACGGCAATGTCAAGTTTTCCTGCTACACAGCTTCAGAATGCTGTACCATTTTAGAACGACTATTTATTCGTTAATACAGGGACTCATCTAAGTAAACAATAACGACCAACTCAAGAAATTGTCTAAGATGGGCGGTGCAGATGAGAGACTGGAAAATGACCCAAAAAGTAAGCACATCGCTCAACCTAGAAGAAAGACTTAAAGTTGTAGTAGAAGAAAGGCTGCAGGTCCGTCTTATGACAGGCAGGTTAAATAGTTAAGTATAATTTTATGTACAGCAATGCCAATGCATTCCCAGATTTTTCCTTACATATTAACGTAAATACAGGCATTAAAGTAAATCAACTAGAAACTTTTTAGAAATCCATTGCAAACGTAACAATTCGATTTTGAAATAGTAAAATGCTAGTATCAATGGAAATAACTGAAGCGGTTACATTGCGCACCATTGATCTTGTCTCTACATAGAATGTCTACTAGGGTCCACAGAGACAAAACTTTCCCGTATAATTTGATATTCATCTTGAATTCTTACCACAGTTGTTCTGCTACAAAAATCGCCATCTTCTTGGTCCTCCTCATCCAATCCACCGCTATTCAAGGATATAATTTAACGTTTGTGTAACTGAAAACGTGTAGTGCGTTGCATCGCCATGCATGAACCACATTTGAAAGAGTACTTAATCTGTAAAAACGACCTATTCTACTTTTTAAAAATGTTGATATACCTGCCCATCCAGCCGTGTGGGAAATTAGCACACATTAGTGAGTTCACTGTCGATAATTCCAATCCAGAAGTTTATAGAGAATCGATGGTGACGACTGGAAGCTCGTATTATATTAGAATTTTTATCAGCCGAAGTGCAAGCATTATGAAAATTGCAAAGACAATATCTTGAAAAACATACTTTTGAGTGAAAGCGCGATCTCTTGCACACTGTTTAAGATTAAACACTGACAAATTAAACGGATAGAGTTGCTGTTCACGAAACCCACTCCAAATTGTTGTTTTTGAAACCTCAAACAAAGTCTTCTGATACTCGTACTAGTTTCAGGATCTTCTTCAGTCCCTTGGAGAATAGTTCCTTCTAGATCAATTTCACAATTCGTAGCGTGCCCATTTTCTGAATTTATCGGTATGCTGTCTCTTTTAAAGAACGAAATAAAGGCGAAAATATCTTATGGTAGATATACGACGATTAGAGGACTTCTAATAAAATCCACGTACCGCTGCTGAAAAGTTTACGTACATTTATATATTTTGTGTGTGGTTGTATTACTCTACTTCATAGTCGAATGGTCACCCGGTTGAGTGTAACGCCCCGTTTCGATTTCATTTCTGTAGCGCTTTAATGCAATAGTCACTTAATTTCGGTCCACCCCTATATAATGGCTGAAGCAAAGGTATTCAGGATTATCACAGCAGGCGATGCGATGCGATAGCACCTTTGTTTTTTCGTGTTAGAACAGGTCGAGCTTTTCGATTTACAGCGGACGGGGTGACAGAGCATTGATGCTTTTCGAGAAAGACGCCCTCGCGAGTACGCGGATTTGAATTTCTGGGCTAAGTTGAAGCTGCTATATTTATTTCCGTAATGCGCATTTTGTGAGGTAAGGAAGCTGATCTCATTGTATTCTCTGCGTGCTGATTTTGATTATTTAGGCCGAGTTCCCCTTGCGATTCGAAGTTAGAAATCGTTAGAAAACGTCCACTGCCATATATTTAAGCCGAGAACACCTTCCGGTAAGAATGCTTTTGCGGGCTTATTTTTCGCAACTAATTTTTAACATTTAGGCGGGCAGTTACGGGCAAAAATCTGGATGTTTTTAAGCAGCTACGACTGAAATCAAGCAGTACGGGATAGAAAAGGCTAATTTCGGCTAACTTAGTTCCCCGATCCTGCTTCCGCATGAGTTAGGATTTCCCAACATGTGCGATACCTCTTATAATGGCTGACTTCTAACAGTGACGTCTTCGCTTGGGAGTCTCAGAATTTAGCAGCGAATCTTGCTTAGCATCTTTATGGACGAAGGCCACACACCAGGATATTTCCACTTGCGATCGCTGGACTTCAACTTCAAGTTTAACTGTAAGTACATGCCACATTAGCCCCTTGTTTCCGACATAGGCGGTTGCCTTAATGTCATCAGTTCTTTCTAAGAACTTAGCAAATCAAACTGAGCGAGTTTAATCAACCCTTTTGGCTCAAACTTTAAGATCGCTAATGAGCGAGAATCAATAATTCAAAATTGCTGACATAAGCATGTGCATAGTAACTCATGTACAGCGGTTTATGCGTTGTTTGTTATGCATTTGCGATATCACAGGTGTTGTCCTGCAGTGCGAATTAAGCTATAAATAGCATTTTGTCGGAGTAATTATGGGAAGTAATTTTCCAGTTACGATTTATTATTCCATTTGATAGGCAATAGTCCTACCAATTTGTTTGATGTCACATGGCCTAAAGACGAATATACTATTACATGTGTTACTGCGATACTTGGGTTCAAATAAATACCCCTATTGCTTGTATTTGTTGTGTTTTCTTCTGAAACCCCTCTAGCGGAACGAGAATCTAAGCATACGGTGGAGCACCACCAGAATTTATGAGCCTGCTCCTTACATCACGCCATTATTTGCCGAGAGTTAAACGAGCTAGCCGAGGCCCTTGTCAACCCCTTCGTTTAAGGGCGGTACATCAGTACGAATCCACGAGGTGGAACCGACGACCTGTTTATTGCAAGCCTGGCACTCTATCTAATGCGCTACCGAGGTGGTGGTAACACAGAAACTGAAGAAAAATTTGCTTTACAATTCTTCGATTAGCACTCAAACACGAGGGTATGCAACTCATTGAAATTAGACCCTGGTAGTTTATATACCATGATGCTAGATCGGCGATTACGAAGAGGCCAAGCAAATTAATCACCTCTACCAATGCAGGTTTTTCAGCAACATTGAATGAGAAATGAGGGCCCGTTCCATCGCACATAAATCTTGTGATAGTCGAAAAGTAGTGGTCTAATCAAAAAGTCGTAAACGAGCTCTTTATTATATAATACCAATCCGTAGTCCGTGTACGGGAATTTCGAGATACCTCTTATAGCCTTTAAAGGTCTTCCCAATACTGGACATCCATTCGTTTCATTAATACGTTGGGACACATTAATACCATCAAAAAATGTTCCTATATTAGTGAGACCAACGGAAACACCTTTCTACGATTATTGACAAATATCTTTCCTCCATGGCTGCGTGTAGAGGATTACGAGTTTGTTTACTGCCCTTTTTATGGATCTTCTCTGGAAGCGGAAATTCCCCAAAATAATATTTGCACCGTAAACACATGGGCTTCGTCACTTCAACGTCTAAAGGGATTTCGATACAAGTGCAAGAATTAAGTAATTAATAACTGAAGGATTAAATATAATAAGAAATGCATAATTAATGTAATTAAGAACGAACAAATATTTCACAGAATTACTGTAAAAGTCAATAGATTTTTGTATTACATAGTTCAAAGTAAATACAAATGAAATAGTAAATATTTTATTAGGGGATTTTAATTCAAAGATTGACAAGGGCGGACATAAAGTTCTAGATGTTTCGTCAACAAAAGAATTTTTACGAGTCCTGATAGATATGATATTCAATTCACCTATCATCTGTTAGAAAACGACCAATGTAAATCCAGAATTTGATGTTTCTTGACCAATAAAAAAATAGGAGTGAACATATCTTGGAAGGTATTCAAGTGAATAATATTTTTATTATACAAAAAAAATTTTTGTTCCCTGTTACTATAGAAATTACGTGACTTGTTACTAGATTTACTGCTATCGCACTCATCCTAATGGTATCAAAGCGCAATGAAAGTTCGTGATACCACCGCAAAAATATTCGACATAACTTTGACTACTTATGGTATTATAAGTGACTATCGCAACAAGATAGCAAATATAATACTGAGCGAAATCAAACAAATTTTCTATTAAAAAATCAAAGATTTAAAAACCCTGTAATAAATATTAAACTATCCCTTGGCGTTGTATTACATTGTTATTTGTAATTAAATAAATAAGTAGGCACCACAGTACAGTATAGTTTTAATTTGAATATTGCCTCTCTCAGGGCAAATTAAAAATTATGATTATTCATTCAATTATGTTTTATTGCAATTATAAAGGTATGTTGTCTTCTATATTTTATCTATTGGTAACTTATTAAACGTTGGCACCGGCTAGCTATTGAGACTCCAATATCTGCAGGATTAGGTTGTTACACAGTATAAATTTTACCATTGTATAGTAAATGCTCGATTTTAACGAATGACAGATAACCTCAAATATTGACTGTAAACAAAGTTTGTTCGAAAACACAAAAATGCAGCGCATTTTGACCACAAATAATGCAACAATTAATCAGCTCATGTAATTAACAACAATGCATTTCAAATAATCACGTTATTTGGCTAAGCTGGAATTTGTTTTTTTTAAGTGAAAAGAGACCCCAACCTGCTTTTGTTTCTTGCTTGCCCGCCAAATCCACTTCAGGTTTCCGCAAAAAGATGAAGCCAAGCTCGTAATTTCTTCCTTTCAGCGCCTGCTGCCTGTCTCTGGACCACGAGACAAAGCCTTCCCGAGGTCCTGTACTTTGCTGTCCACCTCTCGTAGCTCCCAGCCTTGTTGGATCGGGATGGAAAGTTGATCTCAAACCGGCCCACGGTTGAAAGGGACGCCAAGCTTATACATGCCTCCTGGCTTTATTTTAGTTGCTGCTACCTTCTTATAAACCACAAATAAGAACTCCTCTAGACGCTCCACTCTGCTCTCTGTTTCCCGCAGCTCTAAAACTTGCCAAAACTTAGCTTCGAAGATAATCACAAATAAGCAAAGCTCCAGGTTCATTTTTCTCTTGGAAATGTACTATGAAACACTGCCAAATTAACCACAACTGGCCTCGCCACAATGGCGGCACAAATAATACTTTTATCAACGAAATTAATTAAAAGCGGGGAGCCCACACTACACACAAGCTTTCGGCTTGGCTTCCCAAATAAAAAAACAATTGACACTCTAAGTCACCATAGCAACATGTTATACAATTGTTTTAGTAAGGTTTTACAATCTTTGATCCTTAACTTCTTAATAGTTTTCTTAAATGTCATTCAGGAACACTCCAAACCGTAGTTTTTCACTTCTAGTTAAAGAAACACTGATTCACAACCTAATATCAGTTTCATGTAGTCTTCTTTAATTCTCAGGTTGCTTTTCAAATGCTCTTTGCATAATTGTGTCTTCTTACACTGCTTAATAACTCTTTAGCTGCGTTATCGATTGTTGTTATTATATCAATACAAAACGCTGCATAAAAGTTCTGTTACGCTTCGAAACACCTTCGTACTTAAGCGAATTCATTATCGTGTCTTGACGTTACACAATTAATATGTCAGTCATCACAAATTAGCTACATTTGCCATACCGAGCAGAAATATTGAATACAAGGCGAACGCAACCCTGACGGAACTGTTTTATTCAGTTACTAACCTCTGTTAATTAAATTACAGTTATTGATAATCATGTCTTATGTAATTAAATTATCAATGTTTACTAGTGCCTTATATTATTGCAATAAATACAATGCCAATTCTGGACCTATTTGAATATTTTCTTAGTCTTCGTACGTTAGCAATGCAACCAGAATTGCTGCAAGCATCATACCATTACAGTATATATGTTTAATGGAAATGCAATTTTAAATTCAAAAAGCTGCTGTACGGGGAAGCAGATAATCTGAAGAGCTACCAGGAAAACCATAAATCTAGCATTAATGAGATTGTACTCTATTTGGCAAAAACTGTCTGGAAGCTCTATGGAGATATGTTTGACGCTATACACATGAAATATAGGTTCCATGAAGGCCTATTCAATCTGAATAAATGTCGGTCTTTAAATAAAGCGCAACTAGGTTGAATTGGGTAAATCCTGTTTGTGATGGTGTCCCGCGACATGTGTTGCTGAGGTATTTTCAGACAAAAATGTCTTATGAACGTATATCTAACACTCATTCGTAACAAAAAAACAAGCATTTTGAATTTTAAAAATGCATAGGTACTGATTGCTAATGTCACGAAAATAAAATAATGTTGACTATGCATAGTTGCTTTTTCTCTATCCCGCTTTAACAATTGTTACAAATTTAGTATTGTGTATTTCAAAACCTGCTCAACTCTGAAAAGAGCTTATTGCTAAGGTTATAGATGCTGCAGCAACTACAATTGTGCTGACCATGATACTCTTCGAAGATACTCTGCCTCAATTGCAAGGAGAGCTCAATTGTGCATACAAGAAATTTTAAACAATTGCTACAGTAATACGGTCTTCAAATCCTAAATTTCCATTAAATAAGAAATTAACTCCTGGCTTTTTACCTTCGTTTTTCAACTTAAAATTACTGTAGCTTTATTACAATTGAGCTTAGAGCATATGTTTATGGAACATTTTTGACTTAAAATGATCACAGCAACACACCCTTAAGCTATGGTTGTCACGTAGCGGCACACCCTGTATATACCTATTTGCAAATACAGCCGAAGGACGTAGAGCACGTCTAAACGAAGTTTGGTCCGCAAATAAGTTGTCAGAAAACCGAAGTAATTCAGCAAGCCCCCAAAAAGTCTCAAAGAACTTTAGACCCAGCACAATAATATCTAAGACAAAGCTAGACATTGAAATAAATACCAGCATAGCATAAGCCTCGATCGTCTTTAGGAAATTACAAAACACACTTTTCAAATCCCATAACATAAAATCGCAGACGAAGTTAGATGTTTACTGAGCAATATTCATACCAACCTACTGTATGGTGCATAAACGTGGTGTGTGAATAGAAGCCACATCAAGCTTCTGCATAGATTTCATAAGTGTTTGTGACGAATTTTAAATATTAAGTGGCAAGACTACGTAAATCAGAGATACTGACGTATTTAGACGCACACATTTACCTGGCATAGAAGCATCCCTTATACACAAGCAACTGCGCTGGTGTGGGCCAATTCTTATAGAATGAACAAATATACGTTACCCAGGCCAATGCTATATGAGGAACTACAATACGGAGATCTAAAACTGAGTACATGCGGAACGCAACCACTAAAGAAGGCACTATTACGGTCATTTTGACATCTTAACTCAAATTAGTTTCCCTTAAGAGCTACTTAATAGATATATGAATTAAAAAGGATACAGCTACTTTTAACTGCCACAGGTTAACGTTGAAGTTCGTTATAGATATACATTTGGTTTTGGGGATTGCTCGCATTATCTCTTTACGAGTAATGTGATATCTCCTAATTTCATTAAGCCCTTCTAAAAGTGTAATCTTGTTTTTCATCTCGAGATAACCATAGTCAAGGAGAACTAACAATAGTAGTCAGATGGAATAAATTATGCTAATTCTTATCAGCATAGGTGTTCCACCATACAATCCATCTTATTAGTGAACTATATAATTTTCGCCCAACACGTGGTGGATTTATTATGACTGCTCGTAGATATTCTAGAACTAAGCTAGCTTATTGTATAAGCGAAGCCCTGAGAGCTGTTAGTATTGCTTCTATATTTGAGCTACGAGCCAGCCTCTATAGTTTAACTTTGATGGAGAACAATTCAATACGTCCGGCCACGATTTTGCGAGTTACCCTGGGGTATATTTTCCTTGATTTTCAAATTTCACTGCTGATAAGGAACTGCACCTAGCTAAGTTATATTTCATATTTATTATTTTGTTACATGTGTGATTTACCGCTAAAGTGTCATTTGTAAAGAGCAATGCAGTTACGCGGGATTTATTGCTATAGTTTTTTAATTAATTTTGACAGCTTCGACGTTTCTTTTAACACAAATCACTGATCTTCTCTGAATGTTCACATTAATGGGATTTAGAAACAAAATTAGGTCAATGGATGTATTAATCAAAATGTCGATAATGAATTTTGCAGTTAAAATCAATTAATAGATATTTAGCATACGTTACAATGCAAAATCGTTGTTGGAATTGTAATAAAACGAGATAAATCTAATTGTAATGTATAAAGTGATAATTGTAGCAATTTTGCTGCATTATAATATTTTTCGTAAATGTATTTTTGTTGCTGTACCACATTTTAGAAAAAATAAGTCAAATACATTTCGAAATACACACAAGCTTCTAGTAGCACCTTTATATTTTGGAGACAACACAGCCTATTCACGTCGACAAAAAGTTTCTACCATAAATGGAAGGGTGGTCAGTTCATTGTTAATTTAGTAACAAAATATTTCCGTTCCGATTCTTATGTAAGTTGACGGTTGTATTGGTAGCTCTACAATTACAATAAACGTAGTTTGTTTAAGAATTTATGTTTATAGTGGGAAGGCACCATGGGCACTCTATATTGTTTCTTATAGTGTAGGGTATTTCGCTGTATTTGAAATGAATTATTTTGTTGCTAATTTCAATATATCGAAACAGGCCAACATATAAAGCCCAAAATGGCTTTTAAAATGTTCTAAATCGGCATATACGTTAATATATTCACATATATTCTACATTTACAGTAGTTATAATACGAAATCGTCGCTTAATAAATTTTTGCTCGAATTTTCAGCAGATTTGACAATATAAAACAGCAACATGCGTTTTAAGTCACCTAATTAGTCTAGCAACCTTTAGATTTCTGAAGCTAGTGTTTGTAGTGTGTTTTTTGACGGGATTTTTTCGAGTATCGCGCCACGTACTGATCTCCCCCGACAAAACCGTCAGACAGTCTTGATCTTGTTGTTGGTAGGCCCCAGCTGCCTCATTACTTCAGAATATGCTAGTTTTTCTATTGAAGCTAAATACCAATTGGCCACCCATGATCTGAGGTAGGACCTCAGGCCGTCCCGCTTCTCTTTCACATATCCTCCCGTTTTGAATTCGTCATATGGTTGACGTGCAGTCGTACGTTACTGCTTCGAAATATGTATATATGCGAGGGCGAAGTCGTGGATCCTTCAGGTTTCCCCAGCATACAGGCCAGATCTCTCTCATCTTTGGGATGTCTAGCTACACACTCGAGCTTCAAAAGAAAATTCCTGACTTGAAGAATTACGCTCGTTGGAGAAAACTACTCGAAGCCGGTCTAAAGTGTAAAATTTTTGAAATTCCACCGGAAATCATTTCCCAATTTAACGTTACATTTATATAAACCATACTGTCAATGTATGACTACTCGTTACCCACCATTTAGCATTTTTTGTGTCATAAGCGAAGACTGTGTGTTGAATACCAACGATAATACAATAAATTCTTTGTATTAAAGTATTGCGTTCAAGAAGGACTTTTCGACAACCGTATTCGAAAGGCAGTTCAATTTATAGTTTTGTTTGAGTGTTGATTTAGTTTTTCGTTCAGGACTATCATTACTTCTCTTTACCGTTATCATACGCGCTCATTCAAGTCAGATCTGTTTACTCACATATTCCGTGTACTATTTGTGCGTGGAATTTATTACAGCAAATATAAATGCCAATAATCTATTTTATTGATTCTTTTTGTGTTCAGAAATTCAACGTCATTTATATCTTTCTTCGTTATTATTGTCTTCCTAAACTTCATTTTTGTTACGAATACACGTATTTTTGTTGCTAATTTTTTAAGTATCTCTTATCTTCTTTTAGCCTGTTTTTGGTAGCAGCTTATTTACTGCGTATGGTTCGGCGAAGCAAATTACAGTAAATTATTGAACTTGGTACTCTTATCTGTTGGACGATTTATTTCTCAACCAGTAGTGATTCCGCACTCTCCTGTATTCTATGCGAGCTAATTGTTTGGAATAATTAAATACATATAAACAAAGTTACGACGTTGCTTCCGGACACTTTCGTCAATTTTATTTAATAGCTGTGTAACAAATTTGCTATTGCAACATAGTTAAAATATATATTAATCCGCCCTCATTCCTGTCTATAATTGATCAGCAAATAAAAACATATTTAGTAGACCTATATCCGGGAAGAATTAAAAATCGTGGAAATAATTCAAAACAACTGGCCAAAGTCCTCTATGGAATGTAGCGCTCAGAACTTTTTTGCCTAGCTAGAAAGACTTCCTCGTGTGAATAAAGGTCACCCTGATTAAAATTTATCGGTGACTATCAAATAACCACAGCTAAAATTATCTGTTTAGCCAAAGGCTAATGTACTTATCGGATCAATCAAACTTGCGTAAAATTATCCTGTTAGCTAGAATTGAATAAAGGCTGAAAACTGCAACCCGGATGATTTTATAGAAAGCAATCGGTTAACGGGATTTTGCCGTTTGAATTAACAGCTTTAAGTAGTTTTTATTAAAAAAATTTAACCGCCAAACGTTCAAAACGTCCTCTTATTTATTTTGACAAAAGGCAAACATACCCAAGCAGTAGTATTTTGAAGCATCATTACCAATTTTCTTTCAACTTCATCATCGATAAATGAATGACAGTTCCACCGAGTCAAACTGGAAAATTGTAGCTTACCTGCAACAAAACAACATGTCAAAAATATTGAATATCGAAATAAATATAGTTATTTTAATTACTATCACAAAACATTGCGTGTAATATTATTTACAGCCACGCTCAAATTTCTAAAAGGAAGCTGTCGTATAAACCTCATAAAAAGCCGGCGAAGTAAAACCGTGATATTCTTCTCATTCATCAGAAACCCGTAGACAACCGAACAAATGGCACCTTTGGAACAAAGAATATCGAAAATCTCGCTAACTTCCAAATATTTAACACATCCCTTAACAACACGTATGAAAGCAAGCCGCTATAAACTTTTTTATTAGGGTTCTATTAGTGTTTGTCCGAGCCGTAAATTTTTCAGTTTCAATAGCATCAAAGCATATTTCTACTTTAATACATCCTCTCGTCCGGCTATTCGGTGACACAAAAGGCGTAATTACATCTGCTGAAAGAGCAACCGGAAGAAAATATAATCCCCGTACTTTGTTGTTATTTCTTTTTTAATTTTCAGGGTTGGAACGGGCTTAGATAGTAATCGTCGCAGTACTTATATTCGAATTAAGCATTTTTTATGGGGAGTTTACGCCGTGAACAAGAGAAGAGATTTTTCAGGAAAGCTCTTTGTCCCCAGGCAACGTTATATTTGTTTCTTCCACTTATCTGCTGAAAATTTAAGCAAATAAGACTACTTAATTTCACAAGTGACATTATACAGGTTGAAACAACTCATTCAGACTTTTTGGATCAAAATTAAAGAACAGTTCTATCGTGGAACGGAAATAGGCATCTGCGGAATACGTTATGACAGGTATCCCAAAATGAGCCGTAATTTTAAATTTACCGCCATTTTTTTTGTGACGAACATAGAGAACTAAAACTTTGCCATCCATAAATTTGAGAATTCTGGTTCAGCTCAGAACACTTTTTTGAAGGATAAAGTATACGCCAATGATCCATAGATCATTCAAGACCTTTAGGAAGACATTCGACGCAATATTGAAGAAATTAGTCTACAATTATGCCAAAAAGTTATCAAAAATTTCATTAAAAAATCAACATTTGCCAACAAAGTCGGGACGGCCATTCGATAGATATTATTTTCCATACATAAACTCCATATCTGTACTCTATGTTGCAACAAAAAAATTAGAACTTTTCCACTAAACAATGCGTTTTATAAAAAAATTAAAACGACGGCTCATTTTGGGACACCCGTTATGGCACGCTGTGTCTAGGCGCACTTCAGAGTGCAAGTAATTTTTAGTATTGAGTGACGTCAATGCATATTTTATTTTAATCTAGTGTCGGTATAGAGTAACAATAACAACGACTGCAAATAATCTAACAAGATTGTGTATTTGACACTACAAAAGTATCAGTTGATAGGGCTAAACAAATCTTAGTAGTTTCCTAATAAAATTATACGTGCCCCGGAACTTGGGACCCCTACTTCATGGGACTGTAACCCAACGGAGGGTAGTTTTTACTGAAACTTTCCTACTCATCTAGTAATGTAGGTGGAATTTGTTTTCAGCGTTCTGTGCAGTGAATAACCCGAGCCAGTAAGTACTACCAGGTCCGCCATTTTTACTCCGCTCACACATGCGTCACTTTGAGGTTTGTCAACCAATTCTATCAACGTGACGGTTGTCTCACTATTCAACAGGTCGTGTGCGCAACTATATGGATAAAATTAAAATACAACCTTGTTTGTGGGTAATGCCGTGTGTTTATAATGATACCTACATATTGACCCCAAAAATTAAGCAGCCGGTAAGGCGTCAAAAACGCGCTGAATGTATTTCCATAACTTTTTGATTTCTTGTCCAAATTTTCGTTTTTGTTGTGTAAAACTTAACTTGCGTTTTAGTTTCATTCTTCCATTTTTACCCATAAAGTAACTTCCATAATTTCAATTACAACTTCGGTTGCATTTGCGGGTAGTGCTTCAATAATTTAAAGTGAGCTTTACTTTCTGAACGTTCAAAACCGCAGAAAAAAAGGTATTAAAAAGTGACCTAACAAACGTAACCTCGATATGGAAAATGTCCTCTAGCAATATTATACATGCATTGCTTCCTTCTTCCTTATTTTTAATCCGCTGAGGTAGTAAAAATAATCTTACACCGTTTTCGGAGCGTTCGATGCAATTTACTGCACAAGAAAAAATTACATTTAACGTCAGAGTAAAAATGGCGGCGATGGTGGCATTTTCATGGATCAAAGGATGGCGGTACTCTCCTACATATACTGGATCTGCCGATAACTATACACCTAGATATCGGGTTTGCTAACATCACTTACATTTTATGATTAAATCATAAAGGAAAGTCGCGCATAGGGATAGTAGAGCCGTACTTACCATAAAAGCACCATAGATTCACTTTTAAAATGTCCCCATCGTGCTTAGTTTCGAAGATATACAATTACCCAAATTAAAATTAAAAGCTGATTTACGGCAACTGCATTGACTGTACTTATAATTTTTCGTGATAACACTAAAACGAAAAGGTGTGACAAAAATTAGAGTTAGTACACTGATGAATATTAAAAAACTGCAAAAGCGTCAGACGTGGATAATGTAATTTGATGATTCCGCGTGATTATAGAATATGCCAATAATGAATATTTTGATACGCTGATATGTTTAGGACAAGTCAATGGTGTAGCATCCCTTGCAGCTCCAAGGCTTCAATCTTTTTAGTGGCTATTGGAGCAACATAATGAAGATATGTGCGACTGTGTGTGCCGCCCGCCAGTTGCCAGATATGGGAATTGAACCCCGTACTGTGGCACTGCAGCCTGAGCTCCTTAACCACTCGGCCACGTTGGAGTAACTGGTTAAACGAAGCCTTTCCAGGGCGCTTGATAAGTCGCGGAGCAGCCGTTAGTTGGCCGCCCCGAAGCCCTGATTTAGATCCCTTAGATTTATTTTTGTGGGGATTCCTAAAAAGCACCGTTGGAAGAAAGAATCGGTGCGTCATGTGCTGAAGTAAATGCCCATATGTTCCTTAGGATGCAACAAAATATCATAAGAAAATTCGAAATTTCTATTGACTGCAATGGCCGCAATTTTGAACATTTGTTGTAAATTTTGAACATTTGTTGTAATATTGTATGTATGTATAATCTGTAACCTCATTTACCTTGCGGTGTAGAGGCTGGTGCTTTATGCGCTGGCATCTGGCGGTACAATGCTCAACTTGCCCCGGCTTCGGAATGCAGAGTTAGAGCGCGCATTTAGTGCTTGCGCAGCACCCATTGTGTGAGGTGTGTCTTGGTGATGTGTTGACCTTGTTACACTATCTCGTAGGTCTGTGGTTTTGCGTAGAGCACAGTTAATTTGGTGCCCAACTGTGAATGGTCTCACCGAGCCCGATTGCAATCGCCAAGGCTACGGAAAAATTCCGACCCCGCGGGATTCGAACCGAGGACTTGCTTAATGCAAGCCTGGCGCTTGCCCAACTGCACAACGCGGCTTTTATTCCGTTTTGTTAGTTGTATTGATTTTTTCTTGCAATAAACATTAACTCTAAATAATTTACAATTCATAAACTGTATTTATTGTTCGATCTAAAGTTCGAACCCTGCGACTGTGGAATAGAAAAAATAAAAAGCTAATCACAGGTCACCACTCCTTTCTTATTAAATCTGTATATACCTAACTCATATGCACAGTGTTGTCATATTTTTTAACACAGAAAGCTTTATATCAGAAGCGATAACAGGAATAAACATTTTGTCTTAGGTTTTTTGTTGTATTAATCCAACAGAACCTGATGGTACTCTCCGTATGCACCACTTTCCCAATACCCTGTATATACTGGTCTTTAAACTTACAGCTGCTAGAAAGTCAATTGCTTTAATACCATAAAGATGCAACTCTAATTAATATTGCAATGCAATGTTGTAAAGTTTAATTAGTTAAAATTAGGTGGAAAATCCATACACACACAATTCTCGGATTTAATTTTTATTGCTGTGCTCAAATTTTGCTTGTCAGTTAATTAAGGCTGGTTAAAATGAACTGTAATAATTAATCGCACAAATAAAATGGTTGAATGCCCCTCCTTCTATTTTATTCAACTGCAATACTGATTACGCTAACTCTAGGCACACAAGACCTCTTTTCTCATGGGTTGGATTCATAAATGGACTATACTCTCAAATTTTAGGTTATTTGTCTCAACCTAGCTCGTTTGCTCGTTATTAGTAGATAAAATTCACAATCTCGTAAATTGGCAGATGAACACAAACTGTTTTTTTTTCGTACAGCGTAAAATTGAACGTTTAAAATCGTGAACTATTGTGAAAACGCGTCAGGTAAATTATTTGAATATTCCCGCTTGGCAACTATTAAAACATCGCCTTGATTGTTTTTAGGATCAAGTCACACCTCCTCTTGATTTTTTGGATGCACGCCGATCTTTTTACTGTTTATGGTCGATTTCGCCAAAACCTGGTCACGCCCTTCGATTTTTGAAAACCACGAAGTAATTGGACTGTTGGACAAACGCTAGGCATCTTCGGCAAGGTTTAGCCTTGGATTTAAGTCGTTTTCCCGAACACTGACACTCAATTTTTAGATCTACCCTACCTCGTGAAGTTTGCTTCGTTGCTGCTCGCAGACGCTGCTGGAATATCTCAGGTTGTAGCTGCTTCCCTGGGTGCAAATTCCTCTCAGGATACTTCTGCACACTCCGCTGAACTCCTGGACCGCTAACCTTTGGCTTCCGATGCTGATTTGGATCGCAGTCGAACCTCGGAATTTTCAGGTGTTCAAATTAGAAAAGTTTTTATTTTTATGTCGTGGATCTTCCCACAAACACTTGTACTGAAGCACGGAGACTTGGGCAATAAAACTGTACACTTTTGAACAGGTAAACATACTTTTATTAATATAAAACCAGTAATTAAAAATGGAGCACAAATTTGCCCTGTCTTCCAATAATTTAATTCAATTGTTCTCTTGTTAATGACAAAATAGCATCATGTTGCTAAGATACGATGTTATTCTACTATTAATTGGAAATTAGGATTAATAATTTTTACCACAAATAGAATAAATTTTGATTACATAAATTACAATCTAACATTTTCTTAAAATCTAAAATATTATCTTTTTGCTTATAACTAATTTTGTCCTATATCGTTGCACTCACAAACGTTTTTAATTTCACAGCTCTGCTTGTGCACTATGTCTTTAATTATTAACGCACTGATTTTTCAGTTCCGCACTTTTCACGTTGCTTGCTTTTATTCTGTCGCCTCCATTCAAGAATTGCTCTTTGCAACTTTCTATATTATCCTTCATCTTGCTTCACCCTTCTGCTTGCTCACAATTTTCACTTTCCTTGGCTTTTATTGATAACTACGCTCCTTTTTGCACGTAATAACCTTTATTCGCAACCATATATGTAATGTTAACATTACTGACCTTATTTGAGTGTGAGAAGTCGTACATTTCCGCCCGCTACTTCCCACACTCAGTAGCGGGCGGAAATGTACGACTTCCCACACTCACTTCCGGCACTCGAGTGCGGAAAGTGAGTGCAGGAAGTACATTCCCGACCGCTGTGTAAGTAGGGACACTGGGAATCTCGTTCATCCATTCATGCGCTTCACAACCTGTCGTATCATACTATAATAATTTTTCCAATTATTGTTTAGAATAAAGTGGTTGCGAATAAAATAGTATACATACCACGGTGAAACGTTTTATTCCTGTCTCGAGATAAAGTTGACCTCGACGCTACGCGTCTCGGTTAATTACTTAATCTCTCGACAGGAATGAAACACTTTCCACCTCGGTATGTAATATACTATTTTGTGTTAATTACTTTCGTTCGGTCTGGCCTTACATGTGCACAAACCTATCATTTTTAATTATATTACTTTATTCACAAGCCAAATTTAAACCCTCTGAAATATGCTTTGCCTTTGCATGCCTTTATCCGACTAATTACTGTTTCTTGCATCTCATAATCAACGCATTTAATATTTTTATTTTTGGTTAAAATTGCAATTATATAAAATATCCCAACTCTGTGGTTTATTGACTCGGTTGAATATTTTGCACTGCGAACAGAGCCAAGTTGTGGGCTTAATATCATTTCAATATGTGTTTTAGATAAATATTTGTTATCTGTGTTGCCATGAAATGTGTACTTTGGATTGCAATCTCAACACTTCAAGTTTTGAGGCCCACCCTGTATATGAAACTATGAGCAATGATCTAAACAATGAAGCAACCAACACAATTTAAATAAACATTTTGCTTGTACTTTTAACACAGAAAAAGAAGTGTACCGACATTTGAGCCTTGTGGACATCCGACAATACTTCATGTTTCTCACACTGTTAACGTTACAACCGTCAAATGGATGTTCGTGTCTGCGCGTCAGCTGTGCGGTTGTCGCAGCCAGTATAACGAAAGTCGTAGGATCCAGTGACCTTATAAGCAAAAGGTTTGCAGTTGATACTAGCAAATGTGGTTGTCCATCGGGAAATTTCCCGTTGTCCCGACAACGCAATTCGCTGCTGAGCAAAGCTACACACTGGAAAAATAAAAGCCCAGCATAAATGCTTTTATTTGAGATCATTGGGTTTTATATGAATATTTCCATACATTATTCATTTTGAGGAAATGGGCGAGGGTGTTTTTAGAGCGCGGGAAAGCGCATGTGAGGTAGTCTTTTCAGCTGTCGTGAAAGATTTTAAAACGCCATTGATCAGTCAAGTGCACGCGCTGAGCGGTTCGTGCAGCGTAAGGAAATGGTATTATTTTTGAAAACGGGCCTTCGCGTGGCTGTTGGTATGTACGACATCGGGCGACTTTCAACGCGGCTACAAAAGAACGCCTATTCAGCTAATAGTGCGCATATGCTGCTGACAAATTAATATTTTCCAGAAATGCCTGGCATTCACCAGTCAAGGTGCACAAAAGTTCTCCTAATTTGTGAGTTCTTCGATAAACCGAAGAACATTTAAAATGGCATTCAACTTTCCATCATTTTATAATACGTTTCGGTTCAACAGCTGCACTTTATGCGTGCTCTTCCGTGTTTCATTAAAAACTAGTCATATGGGATAAAGCACCAATGGCTATCATATTGATGTCTGCAGGTAGAATGTTAAAAATATTATGAATAACAACATTCTTTCTCGAGAAAAAGTCATTTTTTTACGTGCATATTTCAGTCAGGTTTTACTTGTGGTTAGGCAAGCTGCCAGACAAACAATCGTTTAAAATTACATAAAATTCTCACCTCTATCAACAAAATTTAAAATATCCTAATTAAAATTCATTTTATTTTATTAAAAATTGGAATGGCGAGTGTCCTTCGGCAATAGCCCACATAATAAATTTTCTTCTTTTCATCAGATGCAAAATATTCACAGTTAGTCTGCGGATTTCACCGAGGGGAGCCGAACGTCAGTCGCACAATTGACTTCAAGGAGAGAGGCTGTGTGTAGGTGACAGTTATAGTTCCGTGTACGTAGCTGTATGGAAAATGGAAAAACCGTTTCAATTTTGGGAAATTACTACCTTTGTCGAATACATTCGGCTTCTCGAAGTGCAGCTTATCCTACGGCACTCTTGTTTCAGTACCGCGGAATTTCATATGGATATCCAACCAGATATATTTAGAGAAACCCTCATATACATCATACAAAACATCCCGTTGTCAGCGTGTAGATCAACGCCGACTGATCGTAATCAAACTATGAACTGCTTCTGTCCATTACTTAATCGACATCCAAAGAAGCCCTGAAAGGTTTTTAGGTTGTTCGTCATATGAAGTATAAAACAACATCAATTTGGCCATTAACTATCTTGAAACTACGCATTTTAGTTTAATCGAAACCCGACTTCCATTTGCAAGCCAGCAATTCTTGACCATCCTTTGGCTGCTATCAGGGCACGGCCGAAAGTGAGATTGTCGCTGATCACCCTCAGTGACGACTGCCCTTGATTTTTGCCTCTTGCCGTCGACTGAATTACTGCACCAAGTTAAATTAAACCTCTTTTTATTGCATAGCTGATTTGCCGTAAATTTGGATCTTGTTCCCGCCAATTTTGTATTTGTAACTAGCAGAGGTATCCGTTCTTCGAACGGTATCGTTCGTAAACTCGAACATAGGAATTTACCATTGCACTGAACGTTTTTGATAACTTCTGTTCGCCAATTCAACTTACAGGAAAGGTAATGGTATCAATAGAAAGATACAGTTATTGGGCATCAAATGATGCTCATAATAATAATTATTATTATTGATGTAGTATAAAAATAATGGAAAAATACTTTAAACTCTAATGCACAATGTTGGTTGCCTATATTAAACTTTGAGGTCCACTCTCACCTGGTATATTTTTTTCGAAACATGTAATTTTCAGCACTACATGAAGGTTGTGCTTCTAGTTGTGTATGACTTTAGGTAGCTATATTTTATACAGTAATTTCGTAGTTGTACCACACATTTTTAAAATGTCATTACCTTAGTAGTCATTATTTGAATTGCCCTTGTCCCTCATTCAACAAACAAACGCAGACCGAAAGTAACTACACCGCCATCCTTTTGAAGTGGATCACTTAAAGAAACTTTTTCATAACAAAATGCAGCTTGCATTATTGCTAGTAAGCGAGTTAATACTTGTTCTAAAAGTGTCAAGTAGTCACACGTCACTTTTAAGAAATATTACTTTTAATAAGTACGCGGTAAGTCAGCAATGCATAACTTGTAGTATAGAAGCTCGAAGATGTGTTTTGTTATTGTTTGATAAAAAGTATCAATTATTAATTATTATCGTTTTAAGCGATACCACTACGTCGATAATTATTTACTACTAGTTATGCATTATTGACTCATCCACTACTTATTAAAAACGATATGACTAAAAAGTTATATGTTGCTACTTAATATTTTTAAAACCATTATTAACTCTCTTACTAGCAATAATTCAAACTTGATTTTGCTATGAAAAGGTTAGAAAAATGTCATAAAAACTAATTTCTTTAAGTGATTCACTTTGAATGGATACTGTGTACATTATTTTCATCGACGCCGTTACCGACGCTCTGAGACAGCTGCAGGTCTATTTTTGCTTGGTTCAGCCCGAGCGCAGAAGATTGGCTCCCATTGGCGCCTGCATCCCGTACCTCCCGCAAATTACTGCATCCAGCTAAGTTAAACCTGTTCTATTAGTTAAGCAATGCATGTGTAAATTACCGCCAATTTGGAATATGTTATATCAAGTGGAAAGATCTTTTGGTGACCTGTTACCAGTCCATCAATAATGGTTTACGTGTGGAATTGTACCGCGGCTAAACACTTGGTGAGTTTTCTTCCTTTGACTATAGTAAGTGGCATCATAACGCCCATATAGTTTTGAGAAGAATTTATTGCAGTTCCAGCATGCACCTGTAACCGGCGATAAATGTACTTTTTAGCGTATCTTTTTAATATAGTCGTATCAGATTTCATATAGTTACGCAAATACAATATGATCGAAAACTTTTAACCTCTAGAGGGCTGTGGATTTTCAAAAAATGTAATTTATGTTGGCAGTGATGAGTAAAGGTACTTAATAATATAACCTATACAATTTTGACAGAATCACTCACCTTTTACACGATGTTTAATACTGAACACAAGGTGGTGCTGTGTATGGAAAGTGCAGGACGAGGTTTTGAACAGCTGTTGTTGTTTTTATTGCTAACATTTTTTTGTATTCAACAAAAATATTTGTATTAGTTAAAATGACATTCCTGATATAACCTTAAACTGGCAGATATAAAATGCCAATGTGACTTTTATTACCACGACTGCCAACAATATTTTTTGACAAAATAATTCCACAACCCTCTAGTGCAGGGGTCGGCAACCTGCGGCCCTTTGCAACTTTTTGCACGGCCCGCCAAAGCACCAATATAACTTTAGGAAAAATCAACAAACTCAGAGCGTAAGCGTGCCGAAATGTGGCCGGTGACAAAAATGCGCGACAAACAGAAGCATAGTGGAAAACCTATTTTACTGAGCAAGTTTAATCCACACTCCCCAGCGAATACGACGTCTCGCTTAGTAAGTGTAGCATTCGTTCTAGTGATGGGCATAATCGGATGATTTTAATAATCGGAATGTTCCATTTCGGAATGTTTATAAAATCGGAATATCATCCGATTATTTTACATTCCGTAAATGCAAGTAAGGGAAAACGAGCCAAATAACAACAAGCGGAAGGAAGATGAAGTGCGTGCAAATTTACGATGAGAGCACTCGCCGTCGCGCCGTAAGCCGTTATCTGCGTTGGCATCTATTGTTTGGGTTTGTAGGACGGTCAGTAATAGCTATTTACGTTATTAGACCGGTAGCAACATTTTTATGGCCGCGCCAATACTTTACAGGTCGAACCGTAGGGCGAGACCTGTATGTTTGGCAATGCCATAAGAATTCTACCGGTTGTGTATCGTATAAGATTTTTTAGGATACTGCATTGGTAACTATGTAGACGCTAGTTAGCAATGCAGTATCCTAAAAAACAATTTATGAGTTTGAGTCGCACAGTGGGATATGAGGAAATAAAATATTTTTTCAAATTATTACAGTAGTTACGTTAGTAGACTTTCGGAAAATGGTAGTGATATTTTCAAGTTTAATAGCACATAAAGTACATAATAGATAGTATAAAACAATACTTGAATTTGAAGTCTGTAGGTGTACTATCTAATAATTAATCTACGAAATACCACTGCCATTAGTGCCATTCACGTATCATACACGTGCGCACACGGCGCGACCCGTCGACATTCGCCAACCAGCATATAGCAGTCAAGTGAGTCAATACAACATTCCGTATTCCGTTCAGTTCAAATTGGCATTTCGTTTTCTCATTTTGTGTACCGAATAGTAAAATAATCGAATTCCGAAAGTTCCGAATTTTGTGCACCAAACAGTAAAATAATCGAATTCCGAAAAGTTCCGAAATAATAGGAACCTTCCGATTTTTTGAACAATCGGAAACTTTCCAATTATTCATTCCGGATAGGCCCATCACTAATTCTTTCATTTCGCCAGTTTGCTACTGTATAGGCCATTCAGTAAACACAAAAGCATATAATTTTTTTTGAAGTTGGCATATACGTAAAATTTGTCTGCTAGGGATTCTGTATTTTGTTTTGCAAAGGTTTTCATACCTGCATAAAGGTGACTTTGAATTTAAAAATAACAATTAATAAATATCATTAATTCAGTGTCAAAGTACATACTATTCTAGAAATTCTTGCCTGAACTTTTATAAAATGTAATAAAAATACTTATTAATAAATGTTACATCAATAGTATCCAACACAGTATTTGTTTAACATCCTTAAAAGTAGTTATGACAGATCCTAATTAAATGTCACACTCTTAACCTATTTGTTTTAGTAACCTTTTCTAAGTACATTCCTAGACAAAAGATGCATTTTGGAAGTACATTCTTGAAATTTTAGAAATCAAAGGCCACTTTGTGTTTTTTTGTTTAGTGAACAGACTATATGTTCATATGTGCGTTCATGTTGACAGCCGTATGACGTTTCACTACAATATTTTATATTTTTTATATTTATATTTTTTATATTTATATATTTTATATTTATATATTTTATATTTACATATTTATACATATTTAATTGGAATTGTATTTTCTTTTTTTTCCTTTTAAGAATTGTAAAATTTTTGTTCTCTAACATTATTGTTATTATAGCATGTCAATAAAAAATAAATTTTTTCTATATTTATTTTTAATAATATTTATACTCGTATATGATATAAAAGCACTATTTAAGTTACATTTGAATGTGCGGCCCGCATAAAAAAAATTATTTTGAAAATGGCCCGCCGACCGAAAAAGGTTGCCGACCCCTGCTCTAGTGAGTAAAAGTTTTCGATCATACTGTACTTGAAGTAGGATAAGCTTTTCAGAAGAATTGCGACGTAAGGTGAGTCATATCCTAGATATTAACGTTGATTGAGGTACCTCAATCAACGATATTAAGCATATTCCCCTACAGCTGATGGGAAGACTTCCTAGTAGAATGTTTCCATTTCATTACCAACAGGCAACATCCACATAAAGTGCACAGGTTTGTCTCCGTATCTTCCGTGGGACAATTTCTTTTAGCTATCGCTAGCGAGCATTTCCTTTCTTTCAACTTACAACCCGCCCCCTTCTCACTGAGCAGTTTTATAGCTTATTGCAGGCCGCAAACAAGTTTTCCTCCGTAGTAAACGCCGGGAAATGTCTGTATGAGTATGTCCATGGACTTGCGAATGCAAGCCCAGTGCTCTTACTACACGCCGCCCGATACTATAAACTGCAACTAATTTTTCTGTTCTAGTAATCGGCAGTCTATTTCTTATATGAGTATGTGTGTTTACATGAAGAGATTATTTTTTCTGAAAATGTGAACCATTGAGTATTGTTGAGAACATTTGTATTAGAATTTGGGTCTTTACCTATACAATACGATATGTGTAATTAATTTACCCTTTTCCGTAAGGAGTTTCTATTTCAGTAGCACGTCTCTGTTTTATAATTTGCAAGAATTTTAACGCTATCTAAAAGTAAGAGTTCTGCATTCATGATAATAAAATGGTGGATAGCAACGCTTAATCTTCGTTTACTTGTTTTCCTTTGAAACGTGGATCGATATGATTTGCAGCAAAATAAATTGACTAACAACAAAGTTAAATTTATTTCTATATACTCCGGTATAATTTCATTCCATTAGTATTGAACGGCAACATTTTGTATTTTTAATCGACTTCTTTTCTATATTTTAATCAAATTCATTGTAGCACTAACAATGTCAGTTACACATTAAAAAATCATCGTGTAGAAGAATTCTTTCAATTTCTCGATTTTTTAAAATCCATTTAACTCATAATGTATTATCAATGTCTAGCCACCACTGAACATAAAATTGCAAAATACGCCAGTTTTCAATTATTGCTGTCATTGTGATTATGTTTTTTGCAAGTGTCTTAAAAATAGAAGAACGTAGGACAATAGAACCATTGTAGCTTTACGGGCGGGAAAAAACAGAACTAATATTAGAATTTAATAATTTCTAAGCTTTCTATTGGTAACTTTTGACATGTGTCAATCTGACATTAACTTAACTTAATTGAGATAAAATGGCAGGATACGTTATTGGCGTATTAAAAACTTTTAAATTTAAATAATTATGCTACATAATTGAGTTTTCGCACAATAAAATAACAAGCACGGTTGTAGTAACAGTGAATTATCGGCGATGCAATGCTGAAAAAAACATTTTTCGAATAATCCAAAACCTATACTACACCATGCAGTGTGAAAACAAATTTTACTAATTCCTGCAATCGCCGCTACTGCCTTCTTGACAGTTATAACATAACACATAACCAAAATTTGTCGATATGAGATTTATTTCACTTCATGTATTACCAAATTAGTGGAATTAATTATGATCCATGGCCTTCGCAAAGCTAGATTGGTTCTACTGTACTTATTTAAAATTTAGTTGACCAATCTGCCAAATTAGAAATCTTTACAATTTTAGAAACAAAAATTTTCCTGTAGAATCATTTCTAATGGATTAGGAATTGGGAAGAAGGAATTTTAGTGTGAATTTACCAAAAAGTCAAAATGAGGACCAATTCCGAAAGCGCATCTATCAAAATGTTCGTGATATGGATATTTTAGTAATCCAAACCTTCATGCATCAGGTTCGAGTTAACGTGCGTGCTATAGTCGATCATGGCCCCCTATCAATAGTTTATTTTCGTTTTTATAATCTCAAGAAATTTATAAAAATGACTTAACTATTATAAACTTAGACTTAATTTAGAAATTTGTGCCAAAACTTTTGTTACATACGTTATTAGTGAAGTATATTCTATTCCTTGCTTTTTGAAGAATTTTATACAACACTTTAATAAAATCGTGTAATAGTTATTTACTATACAATTGGGATAACATCATCATTAATATACGTGTGTGTAAGCACACAAGTATATTAATGATGCATTATCACACATGTATTGTACAAAATTTTATCTACGACTGCCTAAAATTGAGAAAAGTGCATTAAGAGAAATGTCAGATCTGTCATTTTCAAAAATATTTTAGTAGGCAAATGTCATTATGTCATTCATTTGACACTATTTCAGTTACGTAATGAAGTCATTACACAACTCAGTTGCGTAATGAAACCATTACATAACTGAGTGGTGTAATGAGCTTCATTACCTAACTGAAATAGTGTCAAATGAGTGACGTAATGGGTTACTTATCCCACTGGAGTAGATAGAAGAAGATTTACGCCTGCGCAGCACATACCGTGCAGGATATATGACTACTTTCCATGCTGCCTTCATGTTCGTGGCGTTATCAGTCACTACTAAAAGAAAGTAACCACTGCCCATTTCTTCAGGATTTGTTTCTCGAATAGTGCTGAAGTAAGATACAGGAAACCGTATGCATATCATAACTCTATAATAAAGCAGAACAATTCCCAAGGTCAAACATGTATGCGCGTGGTCTATGTGTGGTTACCATTGTGGGCGTGGTCTTGATATTTTCTAAGAGCCAGTAATATGGAAGGAGAGAACAATTAATGCTCTTGTTAGGAGCTACACACATTTTTTACATTACACAGGAATGTTTGTACTATGTACACATAAATATTAAATCTGCAAATAACCTAAATTCGGAGCTTTGTACAAAAATATGGTTATAAACTTTTTGCAAGTGGACTTTACTACCTCTAGGAAGAACGGTGGTTACAACTTGTCAGAAGCAAGGCTACAAACCAACCTGAAAATATCATTGCGTTTTTGTGTTTTCGTGCTTATAAGTTAGTTTTTGCGTTCTTTATCTACTTATATTTCTATTTATTATAAAACAGTTTTTTCAACGCTACAGAGCTACAGCATTTTATTGCAACTGTAAGTACAAGTGTCCAAGTTTAAGATTGAAAATTGTTTATAGGTTAGAATGAGCTGTACGACAAGTGCTGATTCAGAAAACAGACTTAATTATTGTGCATGCTGGCGGTAAAATAGGTTTTGTTCCGAATGGGCTAATTATTTTTAAATCGGGCCTTAAGACTGGGGACTACCATGACGATATGAATAACAAGCATTTTTCCAAGTGGTTACAAGAAAAATTCTTACCAAAAGTTAAAGAAAAGAAAGGCTACAGTGTAGAATAATGAGCAACGCTAAAAGGACGGTTCACAGCCAAGGTAATTTGTTGGTATTTTACAATCACTGTGTGTTTTATTTAAATTTTATTTCAGAGTACATCGGCAGTAGCTGATTGAGCATTAATAGTGGATATTTTGAAAGCAACTACCTAATATTTAAAAACTGGCAAATTTAATCAAAGCCTAAGGTACAGAAAGAATCATTGAAAATGAACAGGGCTATGCAACAAACATTGCAGTAGTTCATATACGTTTTCTGAATTTCCCTTGTCTCTAAAGCAGAATCGTGTTGTCCTAACTCTCTCCTCATCGTAATAATAAAATAACGTTGCACGCAATTGCAAAACGTCGGTTAAGTCAATTTGACATGCATAACCCTGTTCATTTTCAATGATCGTAAGTGTACATGTCCAATGTAACTATCCGGGAAGCATCAGATTTTGTTTGTAAGTTATTTAGTGGAATTTCATTATGTGTGTGCTTATTTTTTGTGTCGATATCAAGTTTTAATTTGTGTTACGATTTAATTATACTTTAAATCCCAATGGCACATATGAAGCAATTACATACAGTGTGTCCCAGATCGACTGGGATTGCATGGGTAACTTTCTTATAATTGAAGATGGAGATTTGGTTAAATGGCCAATGTTTTCCAGTTTCATATGCTGATTTAATATCTGTTTGAAAAAGTTCAGAATGTCGAACCAGTCAAAAGTTATTATAAAAAAACTAAAAACTGTAATTTTCTTGTATGTCAAATATCTTTGTAAGTATAAGAGATACGAAAAAAGTAATATTTGATTTTTAGGTTACTGAATAGAATTTTTATTCTCTTTTCAACGATGTAACATAACGTATGATTGAATAAAAAATAACAGTAAAATTAATTGTTTTTACATTTTAATCAAGTAAGCTTACATGGATCAAAACAAAATTAGTTGAAATTTATTTTAGAAAACCTTTGTATGTAATTCCTATAATACTTAGTAACATGTTAATTCAGTACTAAGTACTTGAACCACAAAAACCATCGTGATATTGCTTTTTAAATGTATAATCAAGTAGGTAACCAGCTATGATGAAAAACAATAAGAAAGTTTGGGTAAAGTAACCCGTCGTGTCGTCAAATGGTGTCAACTATGTTTCGCTAACAATCGCCAGCATTTTGATCATTTCATGTGATTATCAGGATTATGTTTTGTTTTTAAATAAATGTTAATTGTTTTTGTTTTGATCCATGTAAGCCTACTTGATTAAAATGTAGAAACAATTAATTTTACTGGTATTTTTTATTCAATCATACGTTATCTTACATCGTTGAAAAGATAATAAAAAGTTCTATTCAGTAACCTATTATCAAATATGGCGCCCATATAACTTATAGAAGTTGATACGAGTACCTCAAAAGCAGCCATCTTGAATTTTTGTTCGACACCAATTTTAAATTGGTCTCATCGAAAACAGCGACTTTTATATAAAACTTTTTTTCGTATCTCTTATACTTACAAAGATATTTGACATACAAGAAAATGACAGTTTTTAGTTTTTTTTTAAATAACTTAACTGGTTCGACATTGCCAATTTAACCAAATCTCCATCTTCAATGATAAAAAAGTTACCTATGCAATCCCACTCGATCTAGGACACACTGTATATATACACTTACTGGCCACATTCATATATGGTAAGAAAATCGTTTTAATTTAATTTTTATTTGTGTGGAGCCAGTAACTTTTCCAAGCATAACGCAAGAGGACTTTAAGCCCAATAAGTCGAAAGTTCTTAGCCGCGACGAAGTTTTGAGGTGCATTCGTACTTCACCGGACGAGAAGTATTTACTTGCAAAGGTTAGCATTATTGATCCATTTGTTTCCTTTTAATTGTAAAATTACATTGCAGACTATACTTATGGGTATTGCTGGCGGTTGTCGCATTGGAGAACTGGTCAAAATGAAAATTGACGACGTGGACGTCGTTTTGTTAATTTAGTTGTAATGTACTTATGTTAATTTTTTGATAAATTATTGATTTATTTTGGTTGACATTTATTTGACATTTTTAAAGCGCTAGCGCAATAAAACTTTTAAATCACTAGCGGAATACAAATTTTAAATAAACTTTCATGGGCAGGCCAGAAACCAACTGATTTACAGTTATCAATTGAAAAAAAATTGCAATAACACTAGCCCTTTTTTAAATCTCATAGGTACTTAGAATATGTTCAGGAAATTTATTGACAAATATAAATGTGTAATAACATTAGTTAAGCCAATTACGTATTTTTTTGTAGAAAAAGTAGGTAATATGATGTACATTTTACTTACCATGTTGATTAGGGTGACCACCTTTTGGAAAAGCTAACTCGGGACATTTGACACCTATTTATTTATATTGACCATAGCTACTAACGCATAGAAAAAAATCTGGTGTGATACACGCACACAACTTCCTTTTACAGTGATCTTATAATTAGCCAAAAATTTCATTTTTAATTTTTAAGCATTATTTGTCACATTTTCAAAAATTACAATTGCTAAAGAAACCCTACAAAATGGAGCGTTAGTTCAAGAGACAAATTTTCTCTAAACTTTTAAGCTGAATTCAAAAATTAATAATATACCGGATGTTCTATTTAAAATAGGAGTTCATAAAAAATAGGAAAAAAAACAAACGAAACTTTTTTTGGAGGTATTCAACTGGAAAATCACCTATCTTTCATCAATATAAATTAAAAATGTAATAAACATGTAAAGTTTGAAAAAAAATCGTTTTAAGAGTTGTTTTTGAAAATTTTTCTTTAAAAGCTTGCTGTCGCATCTAGATAGTACACAAAACTTATTTATGAAGTTTCAACGCCATACCTCTTTTCGTTTTTGAGATATTCTGTTCACAAACAGACAGACACACATACACAGACAGAATGACAGACCAATGAACAAAAATATGTATTTTGGGTTCAGGGGACTTTAAATCTGTGGAAAACTCAATTTAGAATTTTTGGGGTGAACCCAATACTTCCTTTCGTAAGAGGAAGTAAAAATCTTAAAATCTTGGACAATGTGCAGCTAAGAGTTTACCATTTTCGAGAGATAGTATTTTAAAGACGGAGTTCTGTTTTCCAAAATTTACGGCTGCATTATCTGGAGACAATGCTGATATTCTATTACTTGGAAGATTGTGCTTTTTCAAAGAGCTAAAAATTTTGTCAGCTATTGCTTTTGCTGACGAAATGAAGTCGTAATACATGAAATAAAGGGGGGAAATAAATTTATCCTCTATCGGGAAATGTTATGTCCCGGGCGATACCAACTCGAGACCGGAACATTGGTCATCAAACACGGGACTGTCCCGGGTAAATCGGGACGGGTGGTCACCCTAATGTTGATTCACACACCACTTATAAGAACAAGACACCAAGCCAAATAAACAATATACCAAGACAAAATTACAAAAGCGACTGAACACCAAGAACTTTAAGCAATAATGTTGCTGATATCAGGTTGTTTTACAAGTGGGGTTGATTACCTGAGTTTTTGGAATAGGAATTAGACAATTAAATACGTATACAAATTATCCATCATAACAATAAAACATAATATTTCCTTTATATTTGGGATATTCCAAAAGCAGATAAGTACTTAATTGTCCCTATTTTCAGAAAATTGTAGGTTTGTCTAAATATAGTGCTTTTAGAGATCAGCAAATTCTAGGAATTTAGTTTTTAGAAACTGTCCCAGTGACATTTCCACTAACTGGATTTATAGCATTGTAACAATAATTAGCATTTAATACTGAACAGAAAAAAGAAGACACTATTCAATTCAGCAGTATCGGTCTATCCAATATGTAGGAGGAAAGTGGCCTGGAGGCTATCCAAATATTTCCAATCTGTAACGTGCTTTTAAAACTTTCTTTAGTGCAACAAAAGTTATTAGATTAGTCGTATATTTTAAATGCGGCATATGCCACGGGTTTCAGCTAGTAATAAAATAAACTACACTTTCAGCTCTAATGTTGTCCTATCTTCCCATAATAAAGTTGAATGCTTTGTTTGCTTAATCTCTACATAAGAGTCTCTCTGTACTGCTTCATATTCATCATTTATCAAGGTATTAGAAAAATCATAAGCAATAGGTAATTATAAAATGGCCTTATAGTTTTACAGGCTTCCTCTGAGTATTTTGTATTAAAAAAATCATAATGGACCTCCAAAAGCAAACTGTTCGAGCTATCTTCTCATCAGTTTGGTACATTTTATAAGAGATAATTGTTAAATATAGCGACGTTTTATCTTAATTACAATTACCTACAATCAACTTGACAGAACATTCTAGTTCTTCCAAAAATGTCACGCCTTGATTAATTTTTCTGCTGAAGATTGAACTAATATCTTTCTTCTAAGTTTGTTTTGAACGTCAATGAGACATTTTTTATATCTTATTAAAAGGTGGTGACTCATAACTACGTATTGCGCCGCAAAATTCACATTTAAAATAGCAATATTTTCAGAGAGCATTTTTTAAATGTCTTTAATTTTGATTGTAAAATGGATCCATTTATCTGAAGATGAAAGAACCATTGCGCTAAGCTCAGAAACAAAACGCTGCTGTTAAAGGAAATTGCAAATTAAATGTGATTTTTTTATATTAGATGCCACAGAATATAATATCAAACTTCGAGTTCAAAATAGATTTTAATTTTCATTGTACTTACCAGATTTTTGCTGTCAAGTTTACTTGGCTTTGTTGTTAGTCACAGTATTCCCAATAAACAGGAGTCTGTTTATTACGCGGCTTACGATAACACACTGCAGAAACCAGATGCCGTAAATGCTGATTGATTAAATTTAGGACAAACAGTTTCAAATTTCAGCATTCTGGTGAGCCAAGAGACCTGCCACTTGGGGTTATTATAACACACAATGAATTAATTTAGAAGATGCGTCAAAAAGTGTTGATAAATTAAATGGAACAGTAATTTAAATCCTACAACAAACACATGGAGCACATGGTTATTACGAAAGACATCTTTACATTTTTCGTAAAATTTAAATTTATTTAATTATTTCCAGAAAATTCTGTTCTCTTCGTGCAGTAAAAATTTTATGAAAATTTAAAACTCTATTTGAAATTATAAAACAATCCTTAGGTTTAATTTTTGTTCTCTCAATAATCTTAATTTTTATTACATTGAATAGGTATTCTATGTTTGGGTTATTAGCATCATTAAAATAATGTTATTACTTAAACAGGTTTATTCAAAAGCATCTATTTAATTTCGCAGTTCAACTTCAGTTTTATAATGATTTTCTCGACCCATGTATCTGTGATGATATAATCACTCCTAGACTTCTTTCCAAACTATTATTTTGCTCTCAAATGATTCTTATACACCAGAAAATAAAAATAAATAAAATATGATTCCTCTTACCATACAGTGTGTACAGTGTAGTGGGTTATTAAGTTGTCTAGAATAAAAACATTTTAACACTACTACGTCATTCTCTAACGAGAAATTTAATTTGTTTTTCTCACTTTTTTATTTTAAATGCACGTCAAATATGGCTCTAATACCAAGTCTATTTGGTATAATGGTTTTAGTGGCATTTTCTGAGAGGGTATTGAAAAAACAATGTGTTAGGATCTATGACATTCACGAAAAAACGTTGATAGTATGAAATCTACTTCTTTAATTCCATGTCTTAAAAGAAAACTAAAGACTATGAAAATAATTCAACAATTCAAGAAAACAAGCGAAAGTAAAAATAAGCAGGATAAGAATAGGTCACAGTAAAATCACACACACCCACCTAATGAAACAAACCCCCCACCAATGTGCACCACTTGCAATGAACATATAACCATAAAACACCTAATATGCGAATGCCGGAAATATAAACATCAGCGTAACATATGTGAGCTACGACACAATCTGTGCGATGTATTAACCAATGCTACCGACCAAATGAACAAACTAAAACTGTTTTTGAAAAGCACGGGTCTTTTACAATTATTGTTATAAATGTAACCATATTGTAATATCGTAATATCATAATGTTATGTATTATTCAAAATTAGTGCCAAAGATCCTGGCAGTCGAGGTACTTTAATATTTAATTTTAAAAAAATATAATTTATTTAAGAAAATCATCATTGAACATTCTTAATGGCGAAGGTGATTGTTGGGGTTACTGGAGCTTTCTGGAGAGAGGGGTTACTAGGTGAAATCATTACGTTAACGCGCTATGACGTTTCTAGCTTCCCGATGTTATCGTTAGCAGGTCCTATGTGTACAGTTCAGAATATCTGCCAAGTTGACATTAGCAGACTAGTAAAACGGGACTAGTGGGCCATTTCAGAAGTGTCTTTGAGTATTGCATCTTGTGAGGTAATCTCGTGGGTCACTATATCTTCGAATTACTTCATATTTGCCTGTATGTACGCTCTCTGACGTCATCGCATCATAGGAGGTGCAACGCATCATGGGAGGTGCAACGCATCATCTCTTTCGCATCCCCGTAAAGATTAAAAAATCCGAACGAGCAAAGGATCGGCAGGATAATGCCTGCTAGACGTTTTCAGTTAAGATCTACGATGTACGTAATTTTCGCTGTAGGTAGGCTATATACCAAACTATTACAGGAAGGTAAAAGTGGTATTTATACCAAAACTGGGGAAAAAAGCTATGTCCAGACGAAATCTTACTGGCCCATATGTGTCACATCGTTTATTTTAAAGACGTTGGGGAAACTAGTTAGTAGAGACATAAGGAACAAAGTTAAACCGTTAAAACGGTACCAGTATGCATATTAGTCGTGCAAATTCTGCGAGCTGGCCGTTTATCAACTTGCCAGCCTAGAAGAAAAAACTCTTTTGGGGACTGTTTTCAACAGAATGTAAATGGCACTCAACGCCATAGAAAGATGGTTCGAAGCAGAGAAACTATCTGTCAATCCATTTTTGAGCCATATTGAACAAAAATATGTTTGAAAGAACATGGGGACTAGAGGTGGGCAAATTCTTAAAATGTGCGGCCCGGCCCGATTCACATTGACTTCAAGCCCGGCCTGGTACGACATTGATTATAAAAGCCAGTCCCGAAAAAGCCCGAAGTATATAAAGCCAGGCCAGGCCCGATCGGGCTAGTTAGCCTGAAGTCAGAAAGCCCGCTTGGCCCGATTCGGGCCCGCTCGGCCCGAGTAGGGCCCGCTTGGCTCGCGGGCCAGATTGGCCCGAAAGGCCCGAAACAAGGTAGATCATTCAGTTCGACGTTAAAAATACATATTTTTTATTTTATCAACATAAAAAAGAAATTAAAGTTCAATACAGCATTTTATTAATGATTTTATGCAGTAGACAGGTAGACACAATAACAAACGGTTCTAATACTAACATGGAACATAGGTTTATGTTATTATTTATTAACTACAGTACATATTAATAGTAAAAATATAATTTTAAAAAAATAAACAAAAAGAAAAAACCTTAATACCTACTTATTTAATGGCTGAAAATGTTACTATTGAATTTTAAAAACAATAACTTTGAAACAATATGTGGGCTTAGTTGACTTCGACTTTTCTCCAAAGTACGACCAATCAAAGAAAATGTTCGTTCACTTGAAGTCGACGTTGCTGGTATTCACAGTGTATTCTGTGCAATTTTTGCCAAGCACGGAAATCTTTTTTGCTCGTTTTTCCAAAACTCTAATATATCAAAATTCGATTCGCCAATAATGGGAATTTTATAATTCAAATAGCTATTAAATTCATTTTCGGCAGTTAAACTACTTATTTTCGTGATGTCAGTATCAAAAAACTGACTTACCTTTTCTTGACAAAAATGCGAACTTGTGTTAATATTTTCTGCAAGAACAGAATTATTTTGATACTCTTGTATCTCAGGTGCGGTTTCATTAATATAGGTTTTTACCAAGTTATATACTTCATTTGCTTCAACATCGTCACGCATTTTGGAATTTTTTTTCATTCGAGGGTCTAAAAATGTTGCTACTTTATGAATTGGTTTGACAGATAATTTTTGATTTAATAAATCGCTCAAAGATTGTTTAGATTTTTTTATTTCTAAGTTGTCGTTGGGAAAGTATTTAAGTGAGTCTGTTAATTTTTTAAGCCAGGGCAAAACAAGTTGAATAGTAGGTTTATTCCCGAAACTCAATTCATTTGTGGCGTCGTCAAATGGTTGCAATAAATTTATATAATCTTTTAACATTTGAACATCTATGTCTTCAATTCTGTGAAACTCATTTCTTTGAATTAATAATTCAGTTATTTTATCAAATTCATTCACTACTGATTGCAGCATGTGGAGTAAACTATTCCATCTTGTAGGGACACTTTGTTTTAAACTTTTGGTCAGCTTATTGTTTAATCCTGATTTTTTAAAAAACATAACCAAGTCTTTACACCTGTTAACAGTTACTGAAAAGACGTGAGTATTACCATTTTTTTTCAGCCAGTTTTCAATTGCTAAATTTAAATTATGAGCAGCACATGATATTCTATTGAAATCTTTTAAAGCACTAACAACATTAGCACCGTTGTCTGTAACAAATGTTACATGATCACCTGATACAAGTTCTTAAAATTCGATTTCGGTTAAGTTTAAAAAATACTGTATGGTATTAAAAAAAAATTCTAATATTTTCACCAGTTTTTTTTGCTTCGTCTACATCTAATGAAATTAAAAAATTCTTTAAAGTAAAATCTGTATCAATAATATGAGCGGTTATGGTAATATAAGAATTTTGTTTGTTATTGTAGTGGAGCCATAAATCGCAATAACTCGTTGTCAACAGTTAGCGTAAGAATTCCAAAGAAAGGAAGCTCGCCTATGTCACAATACAAAACTGCAGCTGTAAAAATCTAGTGAATTTCAAGTGGTGTCATAAACTCATAAAACCTCCAACCGTTGCGTCCCAAGTGAAAGTGAACGGATCCTTCGTCTTGTGAATACAATACCATTGTTGTCACTAGAATAGAAAATCCTTTTTGTATATTGTGTAAATTGTGTAACATGGGTATATAAACCAGAGCGATGGGGTTGAACGGAATCATTGCACATCAGGTCTTCGCCTGTTAAACCACTTTGGTTAAACAGACACGCAAAGAGTCAGTTCCTCAATGCGTTTAATATTAATCTTATACTTAGTGGAACATTTACTTTAAGTGTTTCCACGAGCCAAGTGTCAGATCCACAAACGCTCACATGTATGCTGATTAACAAGACCTATTCGATCCACACGTGTAATAGTATAGTAGCAAATCCGCACATTTAATTTTATGTCTGTAATCCGTTGCGTTAAATAAAGAATATTAAAAGTAGTGTAGTTATTCGTGTGTGTAATTTCTAACGAACACCTTAACCACCCACTTTATTATCATCGGTCCAGTAATCCGTTGTAAATGCAATTCCACTTTTCAAAGAATTGGTAAGACAATTTCTTACTTTTTCTTCTAATTTGGTGTATTCTTCGGTTAAGTAATGGTTTCGCAAAGTTTTCCTGCTGGTCAAAACTTCATCAATTTTAAGGGGTCCGTATTTTGCACCCAGTTTAATGAGATCATTTGCAAATTTCTGTATAAAAATAGATTTTTTAGGAAGATATATATAAAATTAAAAATTATATAGCTCACCCTAAAACCTTTTCCTTCAAAAATACTTAGCGGTCTCAGATCTTCACTTATGAAGTGAATCGCTGCAGTGTTAATTTTTGTTTTGTCATCTGCGTTGACTTTCCTTTTTGCGAAACTGTCTAAGGTGGCAGAACGTCCAGGTCAAGAGACAACCGTATTTGCACTTTTACAAGAAACTGCATGTCGGCCCAAATGTGAACCCCCGGTTTTACTATTGTAAGAAAACACTTTTTTGCAATAATTGCATTTGACACTACCTTTTACGACTTTGCCTTTATACAGAATTTTCGAAAAATGTTTCCACACATCACTTTTACCGCCTTCCTTGGGCCTAAATTTTATTAATTCTGACTTCTGCTCAATCAAAGTAGTTAGTTAACACCTTTATATTTGGTATTGGATCAGTCGATTCCATTTTTACTTTAATAATAAAATGATATGATTTTTGACACTATTATTATAGCACTTTACAGACTACTTCAGACTTAACAAGTAGCACTGCAAGACTGAAATAAGAACTCTATTATTTTGTGATATTTCTTTCGTAAAATAATACTTTGATTACTGATAGTCGAAAAAGAAATTTAAAACCTCAAGTGCAAACATCGGTAGCACCTAACAAGTAATATTATTTTGAAACAAAATACTTACCAAAATTTATTACTATATTTATGAGTTCAAACATAAACTGTGCTGAATAAGCGGCTTTTAAAATCTATACTATAGATCCAACAGCCTGAGATATTAAAACATTGAAAAAAACCTATTTTGCATTAATTATTCTTGCCAGCTAATGTTTAATTTGTAAATCTAAATAGATATTAATTACATAGGTACTGTACATAACTGGGTGCCTATGGACTTAAAAAAAGTAACAAAAATGATAACAGTAGAATGGTTTTGTTCAAACCTTACAGACGTTTGAGGTTTGTAAAATTTTTGGCTTATTTTTTTCCGAATATACATAGTATTTACCAAAAAACCTCCAAAAGCGAAAAATTTCATTCAAAAATTGCTTTGTTTCGAGAGTAAAAAGCTTTCATATCAATTATACCTACAATAAGCCAGGTTCTCATACGCGATCACGAGAACCACATTTAAATCGATAATACAGCTCTAATCAACAGTAAATTTATAACTATTGTTGTACACCTTGTATACCTTACATCCAAAGCATTATGAAGCAGTAAACTACTAAACCATATATTTAGTTATGCTAGGAAAACTTTCACGAATCCGGTAATAATATCCAGTTTCAATTCACAGAAGTTATAGAAGGATATTGTACTGCCTTGGGCCCTTGGGTTGGGGTATTATATGGACCATTGGAGCATATTACATATTACATTTTAGTACCCGGTCTTATTTTGCTAGGCAGGCCCGGTCCGATTGGTCGAGAACCAGGCCCGGTCCGGTGATTGAATGCTTGGGCCACCCGGCCCGGCCCGACCCGACCCGGCCTGGCCCGGTTAACCAAAGTTTGGATCGGCCCGGCCCGGCCAGACTGACTCAAGCAAAGTCAGGCCCGGTCCGGCCCGAACCTGGCCGGGCCGGGCCGGGCCTCGGACTTCTGGCCTAAATGCCCACCTCTAATGGGGACCGAAATTTGATGTGGTACATTGGCTCTATGCAAAGGTTATGCCTCTTATAACTTATAACTATGCTGACTTAGTATGGTGGCAAAAGGCTAAAAATGGTGTTAATAGAAACAGGCTAAACAAAACTCAAGGCATAACCTGCATACGAATAACGGGAACCACGTCTACGCCTCCACAGCCATATTAGGAGCTCTATTAGATCTTCCTCTCTTGCACTGTTTTTATTAGCATCCAGTGAGATTTATTAGTATTCAGTCCATAGAACTAATAACTAATATGAAGACACCGCACAAAACATGAATGAGATGTCGTCCAGTGGCGGCGCTTACAACACTTGAAACAGGCTGATTGGCTGGTTCCTTCGAATCTTTCCCCGGTTTTAGAATGACTATTAATTGGCCTACTTTTCATTATGCAGGAAAGTATCCAGTTCTTAGTATGGCATTAAAGATTGCTGTAAGCATCATCAGTTCCTTCTTTGGTAGTTCTTTCAATATGCGAACTGTTAGCAGGCCAAATCCTGGAGCTTTATTTTCACTAAGCTGGTTTTGTATGCATAATAGAATTTATTTTGGAGATAATGCCTTTATTGGTTCTGACGCTTCTTCTGGCTCATTTAGATAATTTCTGATGTCTGCTTCGTTAGCACTGGCACTTGGTGGGAACGGTTGAAATACATTTTGTAGATGTGGAGCTACGAGCCTAATTGACATCTGGTTTTCTGATTGGCCGGACTGATGTTGTTGATCTTTTTAGCCGCCTTGTAGTTTTCCTCAGTGAGCAGTCGGTCGATGCTGAAGAAGGAGGACTTTAACGTATTCCTCAAAGTAGGATTTTTTTAATTCCAAAAGTGCTTCTCTGAGCTCTCTGGTGGCCATATTGAGTCTTATTTTGTTAGCGGGCTGGCGGGAGTTTTTCCAGATTCTTCTCTTTCTTCTCTTGGTTACTAAAGCTCTTTGATTTGCATTGGTAGCATCTCAAATTGTTTCTCTTCCGGACTTATCTTTGAAGTAGCTGACCACGCTGCTCCGTGTATTTATTTGGTGGAACTTTCTGTTGCTCTTTCTATTTCTTCTGGAGTTTTTAGTGGGATGCTGAGGATAATTTCTTTTTTCGATTACATTTCAAAATGTATTCCAATTAGTTTTCTGATTGTGTAGTGCAGGTGGTTTCTGGCTGTCAATTGGAGAAGAGCTGATTGTCACAATAACAGAAGAATGATCTAAAGTTAGTTCTAGACTGGATAATATTACCATGTGATTATCCAGGATTTCTTTTGTCACAAAGAAGTTCATCGGATCGTGGGTTTTGCGTCTATCGGTGGGCCAGGCTCGCTAGTCGAAAGGTGGTTTGGATTTTTTTCATTTATTACTTTATTTAGTTTTCTTCCTTTTTGGGTTAATTAATCTTCATCCCCAATTTATATGTTTCGCGTTGTAGTCTCCTTCCGGCATAAATCTCTGACTCAGTGTTTGGAAGTAGTCTTTGTATTCGCCGTCCGCGATGGTATGTCTTGCTACTACTGTCATTGGCCCATTCCAGATTTTTACTGTGTTGGCGGTCGATTGTATTTTATTGTTTTGGTATTTGCGTCATTTCGTAATAAGGAAGATTTTTTCTCACTAGAATGGCTGACCCTTCGTGTGCTGTTCGGTCGGGAAATTTTGTGTTGTAAATTGCATATTGGGGGATTCTAAAGTGACTTTTTTCAGTAAAGTGCATTTCAAAAGTTAATATGATGCTCAATTTGTTTACAATTAAAAATTTGTTTAATTCTTGGCTATGGTTGGTTAAGCCGTTGACGTCCCATGCAGCAATTTTAAGGGTGTGCACCATTATTTGATTTTGCTGATGACTATCGAGAGCAAGTTCATTAGTGTGGTCATCTGCTCGGATTGCTGTTTCATAAATAATCGCGTTTCAGTGGTCTTCAGTTTTATCATCTCGTTTAAATCGTTAAATCGTGTTATTCTCTACTGGTTGATTTCTTTCGCGGTTGCTGCTGCGTCTGCTTAGGAGAATCCTTGTTGGCGTGAATATGTTGAAGGAAGTGGAACGTCTTCTTATTCGGTGTTTTCAGTTGATTGGATGGTGCTACCTTTGTAGAGTAGAGGGGGGAATCTACGTTGACGTAGTTCTTTGTAAACTAAGTAGCCTTTGTAGTAGGCTGAGTGGTTCTCTTCGCATATTGCGCAAACTGGGTGGTCGTGTGTACCTGAAAATGTCTCATTGCACTTGATGCATCTTCAAGGTCGGTTACATTATGTTTTTGAGTGTCCATATCTTTGGAAACGCTTACATTGAATAATTTCTCTTTTGGTGATGGGAATTTCAAATTGAATGTTTGCGTAGCCTATTTTATTGATTTTGTAGATATCTTTAGTTATCTGCTGGTTCTATATCAATGTAGAATAGTGATAACGGTTATTTAGTAACGCGATGCTTTATGTTATGAATATTTCTAGCCGTATGCCCTTTTATTCTTAATTCTTTTTTTAGATCTTCTAGAAGAGTTGTATGGTGTAAATAACGCAACACAACTCTGAATGCTCTGTCATTTTTCAATTGGTGTGTGTGATGGTCGATGTTTTCTCTTATTAAGCCTTTGATAATTTTGCTGAATGTATGTCTTTTATCGGCTATAACCTTCATGTTATCTTTGATTAGTTTGTATGTGTATTTTTTATTTGGAGTGATGAATGTCTTTATTAGTTGAGTCATTATTGTTATATCGCTAATGGCCGGAATAATATTGGTGGTGGTTTTGCTTCTACAGTTCGGTCTTGCATTGTAGTCAGCTGACTCTTGTTGACTGGGTGTTGTCTTTGACCATGGGTATGGTTTTCTAGCTCCACTTCTTCTGAAATGAGGTTTGCAAGTACATCGTAGCGGTTTGTGATTTCAATTCTAGTTGTTGATTTGCTTGTCGACTGTGGTTTGCTTGACTTTGTAGAGCGATGAAGTTTATATGGCTTGCTGTAAACGGAGTCCTGCTTTTTCTTCTTATTGTTGGCTGGTACTGTTTTTGCGGACTTGTGTATTCATCAGTGGGAGTTTTCGATTTACTGTGTATTGGTGTAGTTATCGGGGTATTTACTTCACTTGCCTCTGATACCGTACGAGGGTCAATGTGTGTGAATGTTGGACCAGAGATCGATAAGCCTGGTCTTGTTGCATCGTAGTGTGTGATGACGGGACACCCTTTCCGCGCCCTATATGTTAGTTCCTCTTTAAAAACCAACTCTGATTACTGTCTTAATTTACTTAATATCAACATTCTCGTTCAAATTTATCACGGTGACTCGCAGTCAAGGCTTTCGCGGTATCGCTTCGCGTTTGCACACTCGTCCCGGGGCGGGAAAAGCATGCACGTCCATATTCAACGAAGGTAATGCGCGAACTTCCCCCCACACTTAAGAGTGGAAGCGACTGCAAACATGGAATCGGTGGATATCTTAGACATGCAGGTTATCACTGTTGTCTTTCACACCTAAAAGACAACTTCATATTGCAAGCAAAATTACACAAAAGCAAAAAGGATCTAAACCAGAAACAGGAACATATATATATCGATATAAAAATGCTCTAAGCATTAGATAAATTTCCAACAGTTTTCCGGAATTAAAAATAATAGCAATTATCATTTGTACTCAGGAAATGAAGCAGAAGTCTTACACAGGCAAATCGATCTACATCTTGACACATAGCCAGGCAGTACTAAAAGCGCTGATATCATGTAGTTTCCTTTTAATCTGGCTCTAGAATGTAATAAAGAATTGGTGCACTTGGGGGAGCACTATGGTTTCAAATTGATTTGAATACCAAGTCACCAAGGCAAAGATGACCACCAAAAACTAACTAAATCAGCCAGCTCGTATCAGGTATAAGACCAGAGTGCACCTGCGGCATAGCTTATACAACTACTAGAGAACATACTAAAAAATCAATATGGTAGACTAGTGCAAAATGCTCCAAGGTGTTCATTGTATCACCATCAAAGAACGCAATCGAAAAACTACTCTAATAGGGAAAAAGCAACTATCCAAATAGGACCAAAAGACAAACGACATGCAGGTTTTGTGAAGATAAGAACAAAACTCCTAAACATGTAAAGCAGTACTACCCCTGAAATGCTTAGGAATACCCCTAGAAAGATCATTGAAACTTTCTTTGAAGACTTGGAAACTTCTTTATGTGGCCCACCGACACTTGGGGACGCAAACAAACAAGAACAATAATTATTATTTGCGCTGTTTTGAATTATATACTCGTATGATCTGGATATCTACCAGAAAATTAAGATGTAAATTATTCATTAAGCTCGCCTTCAGCAACTAGTTTAGGTTTTGTTTTTGGCTTGTTTCATTCAATACAAATGCCGCGCCGCTGTAGGGTTGTTAAACTTTTAAGTTGTAAATTGCGTCTTCGCACGTAAATTATGTTCGTTTGTCTTCTATGCCAATATGACATTTCCAGCCAGGTTGGATAGTAAAGCTCGCAAGTGCATCTCCATTGCCTTATTCTGGTAACTTGAGCACCAGCTAACGCTGGGCAATTAAGATTAATACATGTGTTGATATTCTAATTGTTTCTTATCTTATGTTTAAGTTACTATGTATAAGTTCTTTTCATGCAAATCATAATGCATGTTCACAAATTAATGTAAGATCCGACCCAGCCAGACCAGTTTTCCCGAAACCAGAAAAGTCTTTGTCCTGTGAAAGGCTTTATATCGGTAGGTGATGCTCATTCACTGTCCGAATTGTCTTGTGCCCCTCTGGTGCAACCCTATTTTAATGCTTGGCAAGGAAACAAAAATATAGAGGGGAGATTCTATTCTATTCTGCGTCATTGATATAAATGGATTTTTTGTAACTTGTAGCATTATTGGTTAAATATAGTTGAAATTGCTCGAAACTGTATTACACTTCTGTCACATCTGCCATAGATGAGTTTTGGTTGGATACGGATACGATAAATGTGTCCAACAACCAGTTGGTATCTACACATTTGATATATTATGGTTTTATTTTCTAAACTTTAAAATTCTGATGATTATGTAGGGCTGCGCTGAACTGCGTCATTGCTAGCTGATTCAAGAGAGAACCTCCTAGCGGTAAAGCGTTATTGTGATTAGCCATCTAACCCTATTGGTGAGGAGTACATTGAAATTTTAACTAAAAATAAAATGAGAAATCAAAAATTCTGAGTGAAGAGAAAAATATGGAACGGAGTATACTATGTTTCACCAAAAACTTATCAACTTTCATTAATATTTACAAAAACTAAATTTGCCTTTCATTTCTTATAGTTAAAGTTTTAATATTTTTGTATTTTAAAAAGGAAAAAGTATTAATACGTTGCCAAACTAACAACTTTCAAGTTATTTTAATTGTGGAAATATTACACCACATATTCATTCCGCATTGCTTCTTTTACAAATCTTAATAAATCTAGATGGCATTTAGAGCTGTACCAAGGCATATGGTCGCTTACCCGTAGAAATTAATCCTGTACAAACCACATAAAATGATATCTTACACCTGAATTCTGAGACTCCATCTATTCTAAAGTCATCTCTTTGGCGTTGAATAAGCTGTCTGCTTATTGATTTACGACACCTACCGGTTCGTGTTAAAGTGTAGTCAGCAGGCCCTCCAGATTTCTGCTTTAATTAGGAAATCGAGGCAGGAACTGAGTAAGATCGCTGTGCATCCGTACCAACTGACCCATTGATCTTGGCAGCCTTGACATGATCCCCCTTTGCTACGTAAGCGTTTGATCTCTGATCTACTTGACATCCTTTCTGACGGCGAGGATGGTTATTACTACGAAAGTGCAAATTTCTTTTGAACTTTAAACGCTGATATAGACTTTAATACTCTTGATAAATTTAATTTAATATTCAATGCCGAACTTTTCGCGTTCATTTTTCTAAAATTGACGGCATAATAGTGTGGATTTATAGCTATTAACATATCTAGGAATGTTATGAGTATCATAACTGCCGCAGATGTTTTGAAATCCGAGCTCGTAGAGCGAGGATTTTAAAACTTCTAAGGCAGTTATGATTCATAACATCCGTGATTTGTTCAATAGTTTATCGGTTGCTATGTGGTTATGGTTGCCATGTAGGGTAATATTCTTTAACCCTACAGATAAGTTATGATCTAGTTACCAGCCTACTTTTGTATATGTAAACAAAGGCTTAATATCCTGAAACCGATAAATAAATTTACACCCTTTCTCAAATATACATATATAGACGGAATAATCGCCAGTGGCCATGACGTTGAATTATTAGAAAAAAATTAAGAATCGTATGAGAATATTTGGAAAGAATGTGCTAAAGTACAAGGTTTTGACATTGTCAAAGTGTTTACGCAGCTTTCAACTCTAAACTGAAAAATTTCATGTCAATATTTATATTATTCTTGTTTTTCAAATGTGCACCGAAGGAATCTCGTAACCGAATAAGTAAGTTTTTAAAATTATGCACCAATGACAAATAACCGAGTTATAAGCAAAAATAACTATTTTCGATAGTAGACTGTCTTCGGAGGCTTTCGCGGCAATTGTAATTATGTATAGAACGACTTCCAGGATTGAACCGTGTCTTTATTGAGGTCGAAGAACTGAACGTTTGGCCCATTTTTGATTATAATTTTTCGCCTTTTTTCTTTCAATCGTTCGAAGAATTTCACCTATGGCGTGGTTGGCACGTTGAGTTACCGTGGTCCTCTATCCATGATGTTTTGCTTACCACCTGATGAAGCCCCAAAGTGGGCGAAGTTCTTCAATTTCAATAATGACACGTTCCAGTTCTGAAAGTCGTTTGCTACTTAACAGTAGACGGTCTATATAACTGAATGCTGGACGCATACAATAATAAACAAAGAAGAAATTACAAACTGTTCTGAAACTCGTAGTAAAAAGAATAAAAACGACATAAGCGTATTATCTGATACGACACGATGAAAATAAAATACAACTTATTCTGAGTAACATACAAGGAAAGAGAAATGTAGAATAAGCAACATGAAGGACTGGACCAAACAGACTGCATCTAACTCTCATCGGGCACAATAGAGCAAAGATGGTTCCATAATGACCGTAAACTCGTATCTACAAAGAGGAGGGTATTTTATATTATCATAACAATGGAAATCATAATAAACGTCACTACATTAAAGGTCGATGTAACAAAACCAATTACAAATCTACAGTTTGGCCCATGAATCTTTTCTCTGACGTTACGTGCGAGAAGTAAAAGTGCAACTGATCTACAATGTTCTCTTCTACTAACAAGAGAAAACAATTGCAAACGCAATTTTAGACTATTTCAGTGATTGCTTACTACGCACGTAACGTCTGGGAAAAAATCCTGGTACGAGCTATAACAAATAATTAAGACGAAACTATGATTAAAGCAATTAATTTTTTACGCATTGTTAAGCATAATTAACAGAGAAAAGTCTTATAGGTAAAGAGGTATACTCCAAACACCACTTGAGGCAACACTATATGAATTTTCAGATATAATTAATAGTAAGCAATTGCTCCAAAGCATGCGCGGAGATAATTCCAGACCCACTGTTGGACATTATTAATTGAAAGGACAATTAATAATCGGATTTAACGTCCCACTTCGTGAATGCGTGTAAAATACAGGTAGCCCTTAGTTCATCTGGAAACCCGAAATTGAACTATCAAATATTAAATAGATGGCATCTATATCTATAATGCTCTAGAGCACCCCTCGTAAATGTATGCATGACACCCCTTATTCCCCATTCGTAAACCCGTGTTTGAGTGCTCTTCGGCATTAACAGTTTTATCTTCCGTGATGGAAATTACTGTCAACTTGGCTAATCCGCAAATGTGTAAATCTGTTTTAAGCTATGATAGCACTGCGGCACAGTGCCCAAGTTTGCGTTTTTAAGGTTGTCGTTGAGATTTTCCGACATATGAACTATTCACGTGTATTTTGGTGTTTTGAGTATCTCACATCAATTACTACAGACCTTGTTGTCTAATGATTCTTTATAGCATTCTTAAGCATTTACATGTGTTAACACTGGCAATACAGGCTTAATCATAGTACATAATCTCAAAATCGGCATAATATAAAGTCTATCAAGAAGTTTGATTCACAGATAAACCTGTATACCACAGATTTACATGGCTAAGCCCTAACCAAAATAATAGTGAATAGCTTATGATCGACTCATTTTTATGGAAACTTCCGCATGTGCACTGACAGTTCAATACAGAGGCATATTAAAACTGACATTTAAATGGCAGGCTAAAACATAAAAATTTTATCAGAGTTCTAATTTAAACAGGTGGCACGCTTCTTGTATTGCCAATCATCTGACAGTTTCCTGGTACGTAGTTTTGCAAGCTAGATAAATCTAATAATAATACAACATAGTACAGTCACGCTATAAGATAAAGAAATACTGAAAATAATATTAGGTTTTCTCTTCTTTGTACATGCCTTATACAGCTTCCTGTTGCTATACCCCAACGCGATGACATTCACGCTAAGTGGAATCATATTTGGAAAACTCTTAGAAAGAACGGCTATTTTGTTCGGGATATACAGTACGCTATCAACCGCTACCTTCAACAACAACCACCCAAACCTTGGGGAACCGAAACTCCCGCAACGATAGTCTTTCTTCCTTACATCTGCAGAGTCACCGATTTCATTGGAATTTCTTTAAAAACAAAACACTACAACGGTATTTAAATCCGTAGGCAAAAAGTCGCACACTCAGTTCAACCAAAGATAAATTGAATACTGTGTTTACAGAGTCCTTTACTCCTGTAAAGCTGTGTTACATCGGTAAAACAGAGCGTTCAGTAAAAATCTGTATCTTTAAACAACAGCGCTGTCGAAAGTCAGGTCTCGTCTCATCATCAACCATCGCCGAATACCAATGCCATACCGGTCATAAAATCCTTTTTTATTATCTGAAAATCCCCATTTTTCCCATAATGTTGACTATTTTATTTCAGACTACCGCGTTCCTTATGTTTTACGTTTTATTATGTGTTAAACTTAAGCATATTGCATTTCATGTAAGCAAATTTTCTCAAAACCGGTCCTAAGCTGGAAATCTATTGTAAAGTTTGGTTTAACGCGAGTAAAACAAAACATACACGCTGCCCGCTGGTTGAATGGAGTTGTAATTCATGCAAATTTAATAAAGAAGTCAGCAGTCACACGCACCCTCCGCTGAGAGCTGCACGTGCTGGCGACTCGAAAGTATAGTAAGCAAATTCGCAAAAGCGATATACCTTAATTTGAAGCGTCCTGAAAGGGCGTTTGCTGCAAATAATGTGAAATTGCAGTAAGCCAACATTTATAAAGTGCAGCAAACAAAGTTCTACCGGGTGTACCGTCAAGTACACAATTTTCAGTTATATTAAAAACATGCCTTTCAAGGAGCCAATTTGCACCGCTTTGATTGGTGCCTTTGTCACAAGTTGTGACGTCATTCAGACAAGCTGCGACCAAGCTAGCAATCATGAGTTTCCCAACATCACGCCAGCCAGGAACGAGTGATGCAATCGAAGACGTACTGAATCCAAGAGTATACAGCGGTGTTACAGATAAAATGTTTTTGAGTCAACGCGATAAGATTGCATTCAACTGCGAGCTTGTGCAAGCTCGAAGAAATGTTTTGTGTCTTGTCATTGATAAACAGGACCGCCTTCAGACAATTTTGATATTGCGTTTTTGTTAAAGACATTTTAACATTTGCGTTTTGAAAAACAATTATTTCAACGTTATTTCGATACGTTTTATTAATGTTTAGTATGTTTAAATGTATACGCGAGTAGATGCAGCTCTCGCACGTAGTTTGTATTAGGATTTAATTATGTATTTATTTGATTTACTTTGATTTGATTTGTGATTTCATTTATTTGGTGTGTGTTTATGATTCTATATTTTTTATTTGTGTTTTGAAGTCAATAGGTTGATGTAAGCAAATTGGCTTTGCTTGTGTATTATTTAAAGTCATTTTCAGTTCGAGATAATCCTACAAGAAGAATCGAATTCCTGTTTAGCAAATGGTAATTTTTCATAAACCACTAACTGAGAGAGTAAGAGAGTTGTATGTTCACTGAGCTAGCTAAAGAGATAAAAGGGCAAATAATTATTTAAATGTTAAGGCCTTGTTCAAATTTAATGTAACTACGGAGGACATAACAAAAATGCCACTGTAAAAAAGCTTAAAAATGAGAAATCGCCGGTATGAATAATAACACAGAGACAACAGCGGACAACGGGTAAACAAAGTGGACTTTGATAAACCCTGCGTCATTCTGAGTAGAGAATCAAAGTAAAAAAGCTTTAAACAATTTTGGAATTCCATCGAAAAAGAGACTTACACAGCCTATGAATTCCAAGTAATACAAAAAGGAAACGTAACAAACCCCTTCAAGGTCAAGACGGAAATCAGGCAGGAATACCTACTCGTATACCGTCAGCGATAATATTCCTATTGGTACTGGCTGAAGTGATGGGGAAGGTTATATATAACGCAAGAGGTTTAAAATGGAAATTGATCGAAAGGCTGGAAGACATCTACTTCGTCTTATGTCTCATGATTCAAAAATTAAAAGGTTGTTACAGAAGGAAGGAAAGATAAATCAAGAAAAAACAAAAGACATGAGCATAAACGGCAGAATCCAAGAAGAGTTAATGATAGAGCCTCTAAAAAAGGTAGAACAGATAAAGACATACCATAAAGAATAAGAAAATCAAAAAGTGTCTTTGCACAACTTAGATTGATATAGAAGTCGCAACAAATCAGCAGACGAGCAAACTTAAGAATATATACCTCCAATCTATGTTATTAAATGGCTCCCAAACATAGAAACTAACAACAACCGTTACAAGTAAACTGCAAATCTATATCAACGCTCAACAGGAATCCTTAACAGAGACTGGGACAGAACTAGTGACCATCGAGGAATCACGGAGAAAATCTGGAAGAAATAAAATAGCAGAAATGATAAAAACAAAAAGTACGGTTTTTAAGGACATACTCTAAGAAGACCGAACAAGAACATCAGTCGACAGGCCTGTGAACCTGCAAGGGAAAAGAAGATCCGGTAGGTCCAAAAACACGTGGAGGAGAACCGTTGAAATTAAAATAAATGAAGAAAGAAAAACGCTTCAGAACATGGACCGAAATTGTGTTTATTCGATGAAGCTTCACGTTCCCCAGGTATTCAATAAAAGTATAGAGATTAATGTGATGCAGTATTTGTACAAGCACTACTTCAGGCAATCTAAAAAAAGCACACTACGACTGTGCCAACTAATAGTATACACAGGTTTAACACTCCTTCGATCTCAACATTTTTTCAACAAACAATTATCTAGTTTTTCATTCATCTACTCATAATGCCTAACCTAATTCGAAATGAGGCGATCGCCAGATTGATGATGTCGGGCTTCTGGAAGCTTTAAGTAGCTGCCAGCCAGTCTTACGGCAAGAGTTTCACGAAATACATGTACGCTTGACTGTAATACAAATAATTGTTTGTTAGCGTAACGTTTTTATTGGATACAGAATATTAAAATACAGCGAATTTAGCATCAGAAAGTAGGAGGATAATTGAGTATACATTTAGTAACCCATACAAATTAATAGGTAATACCCTACCCAAACGCGTATCTCCTGCAGTAATTCAACAAATAAATAATGTTTATCGTTAATTATACTTGCTCTTTGTTAAATATACGAAATCATCTTCATTATTTCCCATTTTATTATAAAATTTAAAAATAAACAGTTTTTAGTCAAATTCAGAATCAGAATCAATGTTTGTAAGATGTCTTGACAAACGTTGGCATGTTTCAATTTCTTTAAAAATACAGGGAAAATTTCTGGCATCTGTAAGTAGCCCATGTTAATAATCCATATAGAGATCTAACTTAAAGCCTGTCTGGTATAAACACAGAATTATGGACCATTTCTCCACTATGATAGGTTATGACTTCCGAAAGTACCTACGTTTCGGCAGTTTAGTGCGTTACTGCCTCCACATGTAAGACGTCACATATCTTATACAGTTCCAAGAAAAATAACTTCGCGGCTGCCATAACTCTTTGTCTTCACTTCCATTTTCTAATCCTGAGAATGCAATCTCTTAAAAAGTCGGGTCTAATTCAAAAATCCATACAGCTACCTCCTAGACTTGATAAAATTCAATTTTTGACAATGCCTTTGCTTAAAAAAATTAGCTAAGTAAGCCTCTACCAACTTTTATAAAATTTAGAATACATTAACTTGGGATTCGAGAATCTATTATAACAAATTTTAGACATTTCTTTAAGTTATGTTAAACATATAGAAGGTAAGTTTTTCGTTGTTTCCAGGGCATCTCGGCAACTTTAACAGATACATTTTCTTCATATCTGTTTAGGTTCCCTTGATTGAATTGTTTATTTGCCTTGATATTTCCGAATTATTACATAATTATATATTTTAAATAAAAACTATAACTGTCCGGGACACCAGTTAACGCTATGTTTTCTATTTCCACAGATAAAAAATAACCAATTTCGCAATTGAACTTTGACGAAGAAGAAATTTCAAACTAAAATCAATATCAGAATACCAGTAACAAAGCTATTTCTTTTTATTTAAAACTATTATACCTAAGATTAATGATGGCCCGTGGAGAACTATGTATTACAGAAGTACATTATTAAAACTTCCAAACAAAAGATAAATAAATCATTCTCAGGAAACACAAGACAGTTCAAATCGTGTATCATTTTTCAGATCATTACAGAAGCAGGAAATTTGTTTTCTTGGGAAAATAAAATTCGACAAGAGGTAACCGAGTTTACGCCAGATAAAATGTGTCACGCTTTAAATCACCTATTGCTTTAACAAATGATGGAAAATATTAAATTTGCAGGGAATGACGACACTTGCTTGTTATTACCTGCCAAACGGCACCGAGGAATAGAGTTTATGGGGCATGCAGACCTATCGAATCTATAAACTTGTAATTAAAATGCAGCAACCAAGTTTAATCACAACATGTGACAGGAATTAAATTCGCATTTGCGTTCATAAATTTTAAATTATTACTTTCCTGTGCATTTTTACATCATACTCGCTGCTACAATCCAGATTGAAAAAGTGAATGCTCAAATTTCGTGCTAAAATTGAATTTTATTAAATAAGTCACTATTACACATTATTTTTATACACTGTTCATCAGTGTTATGAAAACCGTTTAGCTGCTTGCGATTGCTAAATGAAGAAAAAAGAAAAGAAAGAAATGAAATTCAGTGAAATGTCGTTCCACATGGTAGAGAAACGACACCAACTTCTTAATAATAAGAACAACACAATAGTATACATCAAATTGAATAAAGTCATTCGAAGATTTTACAGAAACAAATCATGGTGTAAAATGAAGGCCTAAATTGGGAAAAATTAGAAGGAAGATAGTCAATATAAATTACGAAGACCTTCCTCTATATCCAATTACAATAAAGGAAATAAAAATGAATAAAACACTTAATAACGATGGTTGGATACCACAATTACTCAAAGAAGGAAACAAAAAATGCTCGGCTTTCAGGCAGCCGGCAGTATTCGAATCCCTGCGACTCTAGAGTTTAAAAATCGTACTCTCCCCGGCTACCACGTTAACACCTGCGGTAGTCGTTAACCCCTAAACAAGGGATCTCTTCCTCACTTTCGACGGGTAAGGCTAGCCACCTACCCGGCCTAAGGGCAAAGAGGGCTCATAGAACCACCGTGGTTAAAGCAGGCCACTGGTCTATAATCAGAGGAAGAAGAAAGAAGAAGAGATATAAGCTAAATTCAAACTATAAACCTACTGCCACACTATCATAAACATACGAGATATTTCCAATGATCATAACAAAGCTACTAACGTCGAAGTTCTATACTTATCATCCTGTAAAACAAGCAGGCTTCAACAAGAGTTACAATACATGAGACTCCCTTTTCACTGTATGAACAGATGAACTCTCATGGAATAAGCAAAACAATACCACGTGAAACGGGTCTCGACCATCCTTTTTGTTTTCACAGTTACTTAAAGTCCAGGCCAACTTGTATTTTTAAATGTATTTCCCGTGTGTTACATTGAAGCAGTGCACTCTAGAATTACAAACGTTCGCAAAGCCGTTACTGTATAACGAAGGCATTGTAAAATGGCATTCGAAAATGTAGCAAAAAACGCACGTCCAAGCCTGCTTGCGGGATGAGGGGAGTTTCAACCCATGCAGATGAAAAAGGCAATCGTATGCAGTCTCTGTTGAGAGCTACACGTGTTTGTAACTCCAAAGTATAATGCGCGAATTCACCAAGGCGATTTAAGTTAAATAGAATCTGCTAGAAGCCAGTCGCAAGTACAGTCTATCTTCTTTCAACACGTCTCAGAGCAGGCCATGATCATACATTTTTGTAATTTTAGAAATTTAGTTAGAAACCGCGATTTTATGTTGATTACAAATGAGGTTAGCTAAAATTTCACTTCTTTTTAAAAAAGTTCAGTAAACTTACAAAACCAACAATGAATAGCTAGTTTATTTTCTTTTGTTAACTTGTTTGGCGTTTTGAAAGTATATTTTTTTACGTTCAGAATGCGCCTCTATAACTTCGCGGGTCTATGCACGCAGTCTATGGTATTCCGGCGTCTGTAACGCACATTTGAATTTCGTGCGCACCCCTCCGCATGCATTTCGTTTCATCGGTGCGATAATGGCTTGACTTCATTCCGCCCTTCTTTGTTTTTGGTGTCTTGATAGGAAGCAGTTACCGTCCTAATAATTGCCCAAGTTTTTGCAGGCATGTCGTCTTGATGAAATTTGGTCTCGCTGATGACAGCGGGATACTGCAGTTTGGCAGTTTGTTGACGTCTATTCTTGGCAGATTTCTCTGGGAGCACTTCGGTGTCCTATGTTACACGTGGCTCAAATTGATCTTGGGGTAAGTCGATTAGAGTATCTTCGTACCGTGTTTAAGACGTTTTGATATTATCTTGGGAATTCGTTAGCTGCAGATTGGAGCCCCCATGTAATCCCCTGTGTCGATCCGGATGGGTTTCGCAGTCCTACATTTGGCTAGTGACCTTGACTTATCGCGGCCGTGAGATACACATTTTCAAACCCAGCCTTCTGTGCTCTATTTGAGGCATAACCTGCAACGTTCTGTGCCGACTTTGAGTGAGCCAAAGAAAGCTGAACAAAAATAATTGAAGTAAATTGTATTGGTTTACCTATTTTCGGCACCACCATAACGTTATGTGTGTTAATATCTGCGTTGCAGCAGATTGCTGCTTGTAATTCCTTCAGAACCTCATAAGCTTTATTTTAGGCTTTTTCCGTCATGTAAAGTTCCCTTCGCAAACGCAGTACATTAACGCACTTATTGGTTTTCATCATCGGAGCCTATTTTAGTCTCCGTTACAGTTTTAAATTGTGGCAGTATCTAATGTAATTTGTATTTGTGTATAGTTTAAACTGTTGTGTTCAGTAAAGCGTTCATTGTGTTTTCAGATGCACCTTAGTTTTAGCAGATATGATCATTTGACTTATGACTGTCTTGTCGCATATATTTATGACTTTATATCTGATCACCTGTACCGTGTTCTGGGTTGTACTCCATCTTTATTTGTGATTATATATTGTGATATTAGCATTTGGTCTCGTTTTTTGTTACTGCTACCTCGACTCGTGTGCTTCTTTTCAGATTATTGTGCTACCTTCAATTTATGAATTCTGTGTGATACCTGGATACACTTGTCGTTAGTTAAAAGATTCTTTGGTGCCTTTTCTGGCTTTTTAATAACAATTAGTATTTAAGCAAAGACAAACCGTCTCCCTAAGTTAGCCCGCCGGCAATTGTATCCACGTAGTCATTAACATTATAGTTTTGAGAGATTTAGCCGACGAACCACTTGAAGCTAACAATTTTACAAAACTTTTGCAGTATTCAAACCACTGTAAAAACTGACTTTAGTGATATTTTTAAGGTCAGGTTAGTAAACTGTGGAAAATATTACAAGACACAGAGTGTAATTGCTGAACACAAAGTTAAAGGGCAGCAAATAAGCGTTTGTGGATATGCAAAGGCCTTTTCCGGGTGTACCGGTGAGTACACAATTTTATGCTATCCAAAGGCACATTCGAAGCGTTCATTTTGGGAGGGCCAACTCTACAGTCCTTGCGAGAACTTGTCTTCCATCGGGGATTCCACGTATCACGCGTTGCACTGGCGAATGCCGCAATCTAAAATGTGCTCAATTCAAGGGTACGTAGCGGACAGTTAGGTAAAATGTTTTCGGATCAACCTGATGAAGTTGCGATCAACTGCGAGACGTTTTTGCAAGCTCGACAGAATGTGCTCTATCAGATATTAAAAGGTTAATAATAGTTAAATTTTAGAACTGTCAAAGTGACCACTAACTAATTATGGTTATTTTTGATTCTTTATAATGAAAATTAATTACTTTAGATCTTTAGTGTGTTATTTTTTCTACCATTAAAAGTTTATTGGTGATTGTGTTTTTACTCAACAAAGGCTCACATTGTATCATTAATTAAATAGACCTAGATCTAACCTTTCAAAATATTTGTATGTACAACACTTTTTTGAACTTTGTGAAATTAAGTCACAATCATACAGCACAAATTCTGTACAACACTTTAATGAACACGACTGTAAATGCTAGTAGCTCCAAGCTATATCGCATGTAGGTTTTTTAAGGATGTCATCCTATTTTCTAATATTTCTTTTGTGTATTTGCATGTGTTTACCCGTGTTTTGTCAATGAATTTATGTACTCGTAAACAAATTGGTTGTTCTTGTGCATTGTTTCAAGTTAGTTTCAGTCTGACAACACTAGAGGGAGAACCAGATTCCTGTCTTGGCAGATAGTGATCTTTCATAAGCCACTAACTGAGGTAGCATAGTAGAATAGTTAGTTAAATATTAAGGCGTACAAGACGCTTTATTCAAATTAAACATAACTAAACGAGATGTCAACAAACGACTCATTTCACATCTACTCTTATATTTTGGATTCGTAGACTGAGAGGTCTTGGACAATATACAGCTATGAGCTATAGAAGAATTGCTTCTGAATGGTACTGAAGACTCAGTGGGCAGCTGATACCAAACACCCTTTTGCACAAAGAAATGACAATACAAAATCTGTCGCTATAAAAAGAGAAATCAGATAGGGACTGCGTTTCTCCCAACCACTGGTGACTTCTCAATTGTTTTCATTTGAAATAAGAGCACTTTTAAATTTAAATGAGCGGCATCTTACTGAAGAATATGTGTCGGGATCCCACTATTTATAATTGTAAAAAACAGAACCAGTTACTGAATTATAGTGACAGTGCTAACCAAAAGCCAATGAAAATTGGAAAACTCCGCACAGTGCACAAAAACGAAGATCTCGACTGTGTTATACTAGGGTGGATTCGACAACGAATCAATGAAAGTATGCCATCGACTGGATTGTTGATCATGAAATAAGTTAGAATATACCATGAAGAACTGCAAGGCGGGTAGACATATTTAGAAGGTTGGCTGCAGAAATTTAAGAAACGTAATGTTGTAATATTTCTGAATGTTTGTGGTGAAAAAAGTTCTACTGGTCATGAAGCAGCTGAAAATGTATTATCATTATTATTTACTATTATTTACAATAAATAAAAGTGGATGGATATCCCTGTTTCAGCTCATAAGCGAAATAATAAATGTAATGGCTAAGAAAAAAATGTAAGATACGTAAATTACAAGTAATTATATAAATATAAAAAATAAGATATTCATTTACATTGACTAATTTGAAAAGATAATATCTGAGAAAAACCTTAGTCCTAAACAAATTGACAATGGTATTGAAACAACTCTCTACTGGCGCTATGTTCTTGGAAAATATTAAAAACGGTTGATAAGAAAGCACCAACAGGCTTTAAAGATCCTAACGACAGCTTAACTTTTCTTGGATGTTCCAATGATTCAAGCACACACTAGGTGAAGTTGGAAGTGATTCTATATTCTATAGCATGAAACGGTTCTTTTGCGGCAGTTATTTAAGCGTAGAATTAAAATTAGAATACGAAAATGCCACAACTTTTGTGGAGTAGCGGCTTCCACGTTATGCAAATACATGATCAAACAAATGGGAGCCTTGAGAGGCTGCACCGAAGAATGCTACGAATATCGTGGATTAATAAAAAAAGAATCACAAATGAAGAGTGCTGCGAAGACTGTCGAAAGTTCGGGAACTGCTAACGACCCTAAAGAAGCGGAAACTAGAATACCTCAGACACGCCATGAGGGAAAATAAACACCAACTCTTATATATTTATATTTATAGTTATTGTTGCTACTAATGTGCTCAATAAACGTTATTATTATTAGTGCAGCTGTACGTTGACCAAATTTTAAAGTATCTGTCACGACGATTACCAACCTTCGACCGGGGACGACACGATAAGGAGCTCCTACTCGGTTACATCCTAGCAATCTCATCCTTTATAAAACACTCTGTATATGCCTACTTGAATGTTGCATGTGCAAGTAAAATATATAGAAACGAACCTACTAAACATTTGCGAATCAAGTTTTTCCTGTAGGAATAAAAGTTTAAACGTGTACCCGAGAGTGGTTCAAAGTGTATTGCAATTCAGGGGTGTTCAATAAAGTTTAGATTTTCGTACACCTCTTGTTTGAGATATTAGATCTAGTTAACCTTGCTTGTGAAAATGAGTTGTCCTATCTGTTTCTGTTTACCTTCTGTCGGTTCTGAACTACAGCTGAGTGTAATTTTGCAGAAATTTGAGTATCGAAGCACCATCAAGTTTTTGTGTAAAGAAGGTGAAACTACAAAGGAAATTTTTGTTCGCTTGTCCAAAGTTTTAGTCGAATGCACCTTCGTATGCTGGGGTCAGTAAATGGTTTAAATAACTGAAGATGATACAAAGTGCGAAGGACTTCACCATGAAGTGTTTACAACATCATCCATAGTCTTTGTATATGTCACAAGTGGCAGCCAAGTGATGCATCACGCGAACTCCTGGATCTCTTTAATTTCAATCCAGGGGACTTGTCACTGGAGATGAGACATGGCTTCATAACTGGGACCCCGAAACGAAGTAAGAGTGGCTGCGATGAAAGCGGAATCTTCACATCCCAAAAACCTCACGCACAAGCTGCTGCTGGAAGATTTTGGAGACAATTAATGTAAATTTTTTACGCAAAACTTTTGAAAAATGTTCTCATTGCAATAAAAGAGACGTGCAAAACTATCCCAGGGGATTTTCCTATCGCATAGCAATGCCCCAGTCCGCAAAGCCAGTATCGCATAGACTGTCCTGAAGAACTACGGGTTCGAACAACGTAATAACCCCGCTTACAGCCCGAACCTGGCTCTAAGCGACTTTTACTAATTCAGAAATCTCAAGAAATGCCTTCGGAAGACAATGAAAGTCTTAAACAGGAAATGAGGAAAAGTGAAGCGAATGTATTGAATTTAAAGGCGACTGCATTGAGAAATATTTTACTTTTATTAGTTGTTTGAGTACCCGAATTACAATTCACTTTGAACGCTCCTCCTAGCATCACTAGTAATGCTCTCAAATATGGCAAATTTTCTTTTTCCGCTGTCTTCAAGTCGTTTACATAGTTTTATCTAGCAAACACCTCTGCTTTACACCTGAATTTATTTTATCCCTTAAATAGAACAAGCAATCCCTCGCATCCGCTGCTCAAATTCAACAGCCACACATTCTGGATCATTGTTCTGATCAGCAGTGTGAGTATTCAAACGAGATTGAACTTTGCACGCGAGAGTGCATTTCAGGTTGTTTTGTGCGCATTCACATCCTGAGAGTGCTTTATTGCATCTGCATAATAGCAAACAGAGGACAATGTCTGCAGCTGGAAATTTTGACATCCACTTCATCCACGATAGGTTCAGCTACGTATTATCCAGGGCCCTGGATGTCTATGAAGTTTCGAGACAATGGTTCGCGATTTGGCTAGTTCGAACGATGGTTAAAGGAGTGTTCTCGAATTTAAAGTGACATCTCGGCTACACTCAATCAGCGCCAAATTTACTTCCTACATTTAAGAATCTTTCATAAGGTCTCGATGCGGTGATAATAGTTTCAACTTGTCAAAACCGGAAAAACTCTCGAACCCGACACGATAAATTTCGTGTAAAATATGACTCCTTTATTGACCTCTACTTAGAACAGTTACGGGCGTTTATTACAGATTTGATATGCTTTTTATATTGAATTGCACTCCAACTAACATTTGTTTCATTACATACTAATGATAAGAGGATTGTTAAGCCATTTTGCCGTCGGCAGTAATTTGAATTACATTTCACGCATTCAGGGCCGTTTAGTTATATCGAAAACCTATTTTCAACTTTTTAGTCACAAACGCAAGCTCATTCCGTGCTCATTCGTTTCCGAGTACTCTGTATGTAGACGCGCTTGGATCTTTTGGAACACCCTTTTGAACGCGTGTGACTGCGAGGCCTCGCGCTCTCTTTGTCACCGGAACGTATTTGTTTTATTGGGCGCATCGCCATTGGCTGTCGAGAGTCACGTGGTAACGCCGTTTTGGCTCACGCCACTTCCGGCGTCGTAACGCTTCTTGCTTGGCGGTTGATCTCAGGCCGCTGAAGAGAACAGTGAGTTATTGTGTTACCGTGGGAGGCGTTCTCTTGCGTCTCGGCGCTTGAGGGCGCCTGCCGTTGGTTGTTTGTGTCGTTGCCGCGAAGGCTAGTTGTGTTTCCCGTGGGTATTCTTATGTTTGCAAGCAGAGTGGAGTCGGCAGGAAGCTCTTGTGTGTGACGCACGTGCCGCTTTGTGAGCGCGTTTTCCTTGGCGTTGTTGTTGGGGGCTACGTCCGGCCATGTCGTGAAAAGAAGTGGTTCTTTCATTCCTACAAGTTGTTGGGGACTCGCTGCAGGACGTGAATGATGCCCATACGTTTCTGCCACACCGATCCCATGTAAGTGACTGCATTGAAATATTACGCCATTATTCGGCGGAATCTTTGCCCAAGGAGATGTGCTTGCAAATGCAGGCGCTGCTGACTGCCACCCGTACTGCTCAGGAGAAGTCCAGAATAAATACCAGGTACGATTTAAAGAGATTATGTAACTTAGTGACCCCTTCTACGCGAATGTGCCGTGTAAGCGATGGACTTTGGCCGCATTCATTCAGTAGTTCATTCTTGGTTTGTAACTGTGCAAACATTGACTTTCGCTGCGTTGCTAATTTTAGGCGTTTCGAACGCTTTCTTGTAATATTCTATTTGGATATTGTTTTTTTTGTGTGTAACATTTGTACGCTTTAGTTATAGTGCGATTACCTCCATCTGGGGTTTACGTAAAGCCCTAGGTTTAGTATGGTGACCCATTCGTTGCCTGATCCTGTATAACGTCATTGAATAGACAATTGTGCAAGCGCGGGGCTTATTACTGTGTACAACCCCTGCATGCTTTACTTTTTCAGAATAAACAGCTAGTGTCACGATTAGATGTACGACGACCTCTGAGTAGTGGAGTGTGCAGGTAAGTGGAGCAGCCGCCCCCGCAGTGGCAGCACAAACCCGAACTAACGATTCAAACCTCAAATTATCGATTTTGTCATCCGAGTTCGATACTTCTCGAGTACCCTTATCAAGTAGTAACTAGCGTACTTGTTGCCTCGTCTAACCGTCCAAGCCCGGTTACCCGAGCCCATTTAAAGTCAGGTTTGGTGGCGCCCTTATAATTTTAACGTACCCTATATATGCCTCAACACGCTTGCCCAGAACGTATCGTGTGACTCACACCCGACTCCCTGAGCGTTCCAGCCGTGGCCTTTAGTCTGTTTTTAGCAAATCTCAGGGCAAGTGTGCCAGTTTTCCAGGACTGATTCCGTGGTGCGATGCTCACCTTGGGTGGGTGTCGTAAAGTTGTTTTAATACCGTAACAGGATCTTAGATATATTTTTAACAAAGAGACGTTTTGATAACGTTTTCTTCTCATATCTTGTATTATCAGTGTCATGAGAAATGAAAAATCTCAAACAGTTGAAATTTTTAGATATGTTTAAAAAATGTGAGGTTGGCTACGAGACCTGCTTCGACGGCCTGCAAGTTTTGCTAATATGTATATTGCAATTTTCTTTCTGTGGATATATAAATTAATTTTATTTATGATTTTTTTTGTTATCAAAATTACCTTAACATAAGCTTGCTCAAACCTTTACTCTATTAAATGTCAAATTGACTTAACCTGAAATATTAGTGTATATGTACTTCATTTTATTAAATTACAGTAAAGGTCAATTATGTTGTGAAGTAATTTTATATACTAGCTCAGAAAACATTTTTAAAACATGAAACTCTTTTACTCAGGTTGGGACATCCACTTATAATCGTAATATATTTATAACAACTCTTTCCGTTCAAATGCAATTCCGGTTATGTAGAGTTCTTAAATATAAAATAATTTGACAGTTTACTTAACTTATTCATTCAACATCCCTTGCGGATATCAGTTCTCAGCTTATTTTCAGTAATTAATAATTGGACATTACATGAATAGCTAAGAGGTAAACTTCTACAGATTACTGCAACTCCTTGCACTATTTGCAACATACTCAAGGATGCTAATATTCCTATTATCAGATGCGTACCAAATAACAACACTTTATTTATTCAAATTAATTTCAATATGTAATTATTCAATTATTTACGATTGAATACAATATCATGTAACGGAACATATGAAAACTACTACGTATATTTCCATCCTTTATGGAAAATACGCAGACACAGACTAGTTACTATCATATTCTTAGTTACTGTCTAAATTATCAAATCCCATAAATTAAATGGACATATTTAAATTATTAAATCAACTTAATAAGTATTAAAAAATTTATTTTCTTCAGAATTAGAATTAGCATCTCAACTTCTATTCTCAGTCCAAAATAAGTTTATTTGTCACTCACAGTCCCAAACGCAGCACCTTGTACGACAATTTACTAATCTACACATTCCTGTTCATTAATGCACATTAAATGAGCAGGATTCCAATTACTTTTTTTTTTATTTTAAGTTATTTAATCAGCTCAGCATCTAATTTGCTATACATGATTAGGTTATATTTTTACTTGACTTAAACTAACATGGTAGAGATTATTATAATAATTATAAACGGTTTTGTTCATTAAACTAGTTACTTGAATTTAATGTTTATGATTGCGGATTGACAGTTTGTTAAAGTAAATCTTGTGGGAGTTTTCTTTTTAGTCTTTTGTGCGTATCTTTACGACCTAGGTTAAACGTCACTGCACTAGGACACTCGTTAATTGAAGCAAAAAAATTTGTACACTGATTATCTATGTGGTCTAGAATCGGCGGTACATTAAGTTCTTTGTGGAGCTGTTACTTTTGAAACGGCGTGTCTGAATTTCGCCCCATTGCATTGGCTCTTTTCCTGATCTCTATATTACGTATTACTACTGTACTTTTTTATATTTTTTTAATATATGTTATACAAGCATGTAACGTGTAGTATGTTTTGTTACATAATTTGGACCAATAAAAGATTATTATTGTTATTGGTATTAAAGTCCAGAGCTGCACTCTTTTTCATGTCTGTTACTATCTCGTTCAATCAAATTCCACCTTAACACTTTCCTTTCTTAATTTCATTATAACTATTCATGTTCTTTTCTTGCAGGTCATCCGGCTGCTGTACATGCCTTTGCTGCGTCGTTGAACTACCTACCATTGTATGAAAATAAACCGAAAAGGCAGTGGCTTATCGTCACTTTTCAATATAAAAAAATTGTGTAATTGTACTCCTATTCTGAATTAAGATTATTCAATTAATATTAGCTTTCGAAGCACAGAACTATTTAAATATTTTCAAAACATGGATCGTTCAGTTCTAATAAATTGCGAACTTGGCGAAAATGCTAAATTCCACCGCAGGTGAAACTTTCATAGACGTGGATCGTTAAATATAAAAACAAAACTCATTACTCCCACAACATATGCAAGAATAGAAAGCGTCACCAGCTCTTTAAAATATTTCCGCTAGGTTTAATAAATAAACTGGAGCAGTACATTAAAGCCAACCTGACCTCCAAGAAAGGCCACTGTCATTAATTAGTCATTAGGACAACAGCACTTTAGAAATAGTAAGAGTAACTCCTTAAATTATATTTAAATGTACTCATTTTTATAGTCGCGGGTCACTGAAGGTGTATTTGAAGTTTGTATTTGTATATATAATGTTTTGCGTCAGTTTTGACACAGACTGACAGAAAATATAACCTGCCAACCTCGAATTCGACATAGACTGACAGTGTCACCAACAATACACTTCAGTAATGCCAAACGCATAACATCAACTGGGGCTGCTTATTGTGTTTCAGTACATAGAAACGAGTTCTGCTCAACTTGGTTATGCTTTGACATTTAGTGTCACTGAAACAATAAAGAAGCCGACCTGCGATTGACTAATTAAAATAATTGATGGTAGTAAAAAAATCGCAGATCAACCCCCCTACCGTTTATACACCACGGCAGCTCTAAAAACTCTTTACTCACCGCAATGGCCCTAGCTAACTCAAATATCGGCGGCCTTAGATCGTAGGTTCAAATCATCAGCTATGTACCCTGGAATGTCTTCAAAAAAGGAAAGTGTTTAAACTTGGTTTAAACACACTTAATAACAAAATTTACGAAGCCAGTCAGAAGTTCTAAATGTAATTCTGATTTCATAAACAAACAGTTTTAACCTCCAGTTTTACTTCATAATTTCGCAAGTTTATACGTAATTTAGATCTGTTTTAATCTTGAATTAAAACAGGCAAAATTCAGTTCCCATTTACGAAATCTTAAACGAATATTGTTTCGCCAACATTAAGTGAAAATGCAACTCGGCGACCTAGAAAGCCAAGTTCAACGCTCAGCCTGCAAACCCATGCGGAAATATAAAAGCTTATCATGCTGAGTTGCGGTCTTTGCGGACCTTTAAACGCGTTCTATTTCACTATTATGAACTTTGATATTGTTACTTCGTTAAGCATTTTCATTGTATATAAATACAGGTTTATTTTTATAATAAAACAATCGGCATTTAATGTTTGATTCATTCACTACGTCGCCACTCCTATACCAAGCCATAATACTGTCGAGATGTGAGGCTGCATCTCAGGAGTGGTCTTACTGTCGTCCCTTTAAGTGCCATTGACTAAGCTGGCTTAAAGCGTAAATGCAGTCTCATTTACGCGCTTAAAATTAGGGATAGAATCAGCGCAAAGTAACGGAATCCTGAAGCAGCCTCTCAGGCAATTCTGCTCATGGTCCTTCGAGCCGGATCTGTCTCCAACTAACGAAAAAACACATCCCGAGAAGAAGACAACATCTGCCAACCACCCAGTTCCCAGAAAATGGCCAACAACATGGAGGAATTCAACAACTTAGCTATCGCCCAAGAAGAGCTCGCGCAGAAGATAAAGCAAATATTCTCCAACAGCAAAAAGGACCCTGCCAGCCGAAAAAATGAAGCATACATCGCCAGTCGCAACAAAACGCTGGACGAACTTTGGAACACTGCAACTAAAAATCATGCAGAAATGGGGCAGCTAAGTATTCCAACTCATAATTATTTTAAAACAGGGTATTACGACCAAATTAAAGCCATATACGGCGAAGCAAAAAGTTACTTGCAGAGCTGTTCAAAATCAACGGAAATTTCCAACCCCTCCGTAAGCAGAACGCAAGAGGAAATGGTGGCCAACCCCGAGCAAAAGGTTCGTATCCAAAAACTGCAGATTCGGATTCAGAATTTTAAGCAAGCGATGGACGACGCCGAACTAACACAAGAATTAGGGAGGCCCGCCATCACGACAAGGGAATTAAGAGAAAAATGGGATCGTGTGGTCGAGATGGACGAAGAAGTTATGTCAAACGACATGGCTTCAGAACAAATGCACTTCAGTCCTGAATATACTACGTTGGAAGACAGGTATAGAAATTTCATTATTTTATTGCAAGCGCCGACAAGGAACGAGCAAGCAGCAGCCATCTCGCTTCCTCAAGTCAAAATTCCCATATACGAGGGAAATTATGAGGAATGGGCCACTTTCAAGGACCTGTTCACCAAATTAGTAGATGACAACCAGAATATGGACGATGTCATCAAGATGCAATATTTAAAGACGCAAAGTACCCACACAAAGAACACTTTCCCCAAAATATCAGGTACGTGAAAAGAAATTCACAGAATCAGTACAGGAAAGACCGCAGAAAATCGAAGCTTCCGAAACTCTTAATCATGAAGGTCACTACATCAAAAGCTGTGGTCAGTTCCGAAATTCACCTACCAATGACAAGCAAACAATCCAGCAGGTGAAGAAAATATTAACAACCGATTCTACAGCGGAAGAACGAGCAATCGCAGCTGCCAATATAAAGAATACGGAAGTTCAACATCCTGTTATCATCGAATGTGAAAAGGTAGCATCGTCTCATCCACAAGAAAATCACCAAGTGCATGGAACCTCCGAAGTCCTCACTCACGAAATCCTCGTTCATGAAGTCCGCATCCACGAAGTTCCCATTCACAAAGTCGATGGACAGAAAGGAAAGGAAATTGCAGGCCACGAAATCATCGTTGAAACTCCTACAGCAGCTCCAAGCAGTGGATGCAGTCCAGAAATTGCAGGCCACGAAAAAATCGTTGGAACTCCTTCAGATGCTTCGACAGCAGCTCCTAGCGATGGATGGAGCCAAGAAGCTGCAGCAATAACCGCTGCTAACAACAACACCTCCGAGCCCACTAAAAACTTGACACTCGGTAATGGACGGAGCCCAGAAGTTACAGCAATAACTGCAGAAGATGGAAAACCCTCAGACTCCATTAAAAACTTGACACCCGGTGGAAAGCGGCACCAAGACTTGTCGGCAGGGGATGCAGGAAAAGAAAACACCAAACACGTCGCACCCAGCGATGGATGGAGTCAAGAAGTTGCAGCAGGAACTGCAGCAATCGAGAAACCCTCCGAGTTCAATAAACAATTAGCACCTAGTGGAGGGTGGCAACAAGACACAGCGGCAAGAATTGCAGTACACGAGCAACCCTCCGATTTCTCTAAACATTTAGCACCTAGTGGAGGGTGGCATCAAGAAATGGCATCAAGAAATGCAGCAAGCGAGCAAACCTCCGAGTTCGCTAAATACTTAGCACCCGGTGTAGGGTGGAACCTAGAAATTGCAGCAGTCAGGAATTCAGAAAATGAAAAATCCGAAACCAAATATTCTACGCCTAATAGAAGGTGGATTCAAGAACTAACAGCAACAAGTTCCGGAAACAATAAACACAATGCTAAGCACTTAGCCCCTCGTAGAAGATGGTATCAAGAAGACGGCTTATTAAAGTCTGCGAGGGAAGTTACCGAAGACTCGCAATGTGGAATACCGATGCGGCATCCTCTAAAACCGCTAACCTCGGCAAGAGTGATATTAATTATCGTATGCACTCGTATAATGTTCGTCTCCAAAGGAAGAGGCAGCCGATGGACGTTGGCAGGATGTTCCAAACCAATTGGTAACATAGTCAACGACACAATAACACAAAAGCTCTTTTACAGAAATAGCAAAGGAGCCAGTGTTGCAGCAACCGAACCACTTCGAGGATTTACAACCCTTTCGGTTAGACCTGCAACATCATCTGAAGGAAGTAGCATGGAGAGCCATCCGACGTCGCTACTACCAATCCAGAGGAATAATCAACAGCGTCTAAAAGACGTGACATGGAAAACCATCCGCCATCATTCCTATCTATCCAGCGGGATCACCGGCAGCATATTGGGAGCCGCCGTTCTAATAGGAGCCTTCTACTACATTCGGAAAAGGATCAACCGAAGGAAGCATCAATCCAACCAACGCCAGTCAGTCGTAGAAGAATATCCTCTAAAAACCCTTAATGTGGAAGAAACAATATAGTTTTTTCCTTTTCTTTTTCTTCAGCCTAAAATTGGCAATATGTTTAAACTTGGTTTAAACACACATAAATTTTAATAACAAAATTTACGAAGCCAGTCAGAAGTTCTAAATGTAATTCTGATTTCATAAACAAACAGTTTTAACCTCCAGTTTTACTTCATAATTTCGCAAGTTTATACGTAATTTAGATCTGTTTTAATCTTGAATTAAAACAGGCAAAATTCAGTTCCCATTTACGAAATCTTAAACGAATATTGTTTCGCCAACATTAAGTGAAAATGCAACTCGGCGACCTAGAAAGCCAAGTTCAACGCTCAGCCTGCAAACCCATGCGGAAATATAAAAGCTTATCATGCTGAGTTGCGGTCTTTGCGGACCTTTAAACGCGTTCTATTTCACTATTATGAACTTTGATATTGTTACTTCGTTAAGCATTTTTATTGTATATAAATACAGGTTTATTTTTATAATAAAACAATCGGCATTTAATGTTTGATTCATTCACTACGTCGCCACTCCTATACCAAGCCATAATACTGTCGAGATGTGAGGCTGCATCTCAGGAGTGGTCTTACTGTCGTCCCTTTAAGTGCCATTGACTAAGCTGGCTTAAAGCGTAAATGCAGTCTCATTTACGCGCTTAAAATTAGAGATAGAATAGCGCAAAGTAACGGAATCCTGAAGCAGCCTCTCAGGCAATTCTGTTCAAAAGGAAATGGAAATGGGCGCCAGAAATCAAAAGATTTCAAATAATAAGAAAAATAAACTACAAGTGACTTGCGTTTAATTAATAATCAATAATAGAAAAGTCTTGAAATGTCAGTAATAAATTATCAGAATAATTAAAATGCAAACAATTTTATAACAACATTGTGTACGTGAACTGAAGGTTGCGACACGCATAAAATAAAAACCCCTTTCGGGTTATTTTAATAACTCTAAATTCAAATTATTCATGGGATATGCATACCTCAATCATTTAATAATACCTTCTGTTTAAGCTATTGAAATAAAAAAGCGTGACTGTACCTTTTACAGAGGGTCAAAATACACATCAAAATAGCAACTTTAAATATAGCATAATTAGATATAAGCATAAAAATCTGGTGTGATACACTCACACAACTTCCTTTTACAGTGATCTTATAATTAGTTAAATATTTAATTTTTAATTTTTAAGCATTTGTCAAAAATTTTCAAAAATTACGAATTCTACAAAAACGGTACAAAATAGAGCGTTAGTTGAAGAGACAAATTTTCTCTAAAATCTTAAGCAGAATTCAAAAATGTAATAATATACCGGGTGTTCTATTTAAAATAGGAGTTAATAAAAAAAATAGAAAAAAAAAACAAAAGAAACCCACTTTAAAAGTATTCAACTGGAAAATCACCTATCTCACGTTAATGCACATTAAAAATGTAATAAAAATGTAAAGTTTGAAAAAAATCGTTAGAGCCGTTTTTGAAAAAATCGAAAAAAACTAAAAAATCACAAGAGTAAACACCTACTTCCGGTTATGCAATTTTTTTAAAAAGCTTGCTGTCTCATCTACATAGTACAGAAATCTTATATATGAAGTTTCAACGCCATACCTCTTTTCGTTTTTGAGATATTCTGTTCACAGACAGACAGACAGACACACAGACACACAGACAGACACACAGACCAATGAAAAAAAATATGTTTTTTTGGGATCAGGGGACTCTAAAGATCTGTTGAAAACTCAATTTCGAATTTTTGGGGTGAATCCAATATTATTTTCCTTTACGGTAAAAGGAAGTAAAAATTTAAATGTAAAACAAGAGCATGTGTGAAATTAAACGTTACATGTAAATAATGGAAAAATATATGAATTTAAATTCCAAATCATTACGGGTTTAAAATGTTTAAATGGAAAAACCAGGTATTCAAGATAAGTTGATAAATAATTCCGGAATAGCACTAACTAACCTCGAAACATAAGCTGGACGTAAACGGCAACAACCCTTGTTGAAATCGCCATGGATGCGCCGAAAATTGCTTCGAAGCATCTCCAAAAGGCGGCAAATACTCCGAACCCAGCGGGTGTTGAAAGTGCGATGAGGTTAGCGACTTGGCCTCCGAGATAAACTCGTTGTTGAAACTGATAATTAAGAGCTAAGGAAAATATAATTACTATGGAGATAATAAGACAGAAAAGCGCAATCGTACCTGATCATAATCAGCCCTTAGGAAACACACTGCTCATTAAAATTGGTTGAACGCACGTAATTTGACATAATTAAAATCAAACCTCAGCCGCGCCGGTATCGGCGGGCTCAAGCGAAGACAGCAAGTGCCAGGTACGAAAATCTCGAGCCCACAGGAAGACTCGGACTCTGATAAGAGATAGCGGAGGTCGAGAGGGCATCGTGCAAACGAAAAGAACTTGATACAGGCACAAAATGCGTTGGTTTGGAAAATTGAAGAATTTGAAATGCAAAAGGATTTATAATTCAACTAAAAATATACAGGTTAAGCCTGAAATAATTGGATAAATGGCGAAACAATTAGGCTAAGCCAAAAAATTGTTTCATCACTTTTATGTGAACCTTTAATATTTTACATTTCTTATGAAATGACATAAAGTGGTATACGCAACACGTTAGAAAAGTGGTTTTACTGCACTCATATTGCCGTTTAAGTACTCGCTAAGGCTCGTGTTCAAAACCAGCCATACTCGTTCAGTAAAACATCACTTTCCAAACTTGTTGTGTAATATACTATTGATTATTATAATTTACTTTACTTACTTAATCCAAAACCTTTCTACCTTTCGGTGTAAGGCTATTTTACTATAATTTACTTAGATTTTAAATGTAAATTCTGATTCATATCAGAACTAGCTTCGCATTTTCAATATCAATGATTACTAGACATTACTGGTACATGCTAAATATTGATGTAACATATTTTTTTAACAAAGGCTAGGGATTTGTATGCCCAAATATTTTAAATTAATGATTACTAAAAGCAACAAGTTAATTACAGGTAGTTTTTGTCTTTATTTTATTGTGTCCTTATGGCGATGTTTTACAGAGTAGGTAATATCTCTAAATATAGAAAATGAGGTTAGAACGTCGAAGCTTGTTTCTTGCAAAACGATTCTTATGAAAAATCACAATTCGATATATATCTGGATGTCAAAACACTGGCTGTATCATTTAATTTGTTGTGACTACGACTGCTCTGCTTTAAATTTTGGAAAAAGATCTGCAAAAGATGTTTTATGAAATTTAAATTGTTAAGTAGTGACTGTTCCTTTTTATATCCTAATTTAAATAAAACCCAGTTCAATTTTATCAAAATTGTTTGCATAAAATACTACAACATTAATGCAACTACACCAAATTAGCAAATGGTAATGAGTAATGACCAATGCAAGTCCTATACTAAAATATAGAAATAGTTTCGGCGACCAGAAAACTGAATCAAAAAGACCAAGTCAACCAAAGAACTCAGAAGTTTCTCTATTTAATCTTTTATTAAAAATACAGATAGGTACAGAATTAGCCCAACCCTCGAGGATATGAAAGCTAGCAATGCGACTACTATGCATGACAAGATCAATCTAAAAAAACACAATGTGAATAGCTTTTTTGGTATGTTAGACATTATCAAACCACAACGCTGATGTCCAAAGCTTTGCAAAAAAACTGACCAAAAGGCGTCAAAGAAAAAAATAATCAAAATTGAAAAAACTGTCCAACGTTATTTTATTTTATAATAATAACAGATTGTAAGGAAAACACTTTGCAGCTTATAATGATAATGACTAAAATATGGTAAATTGCATATTCTAATTATCTCATAATTGTAAAATTACTATGAAGCAACGTTACGGGGCCTGGTGGGGCAGTGGTTAAGCATTCTGACTACTGATCCGAGGGTCGTTAGTTCGATGCCCGATCCCAGTGATATTTATTTTTAAATAAAGAAATGCTAAACCTATCATTGCCCGACGAACTTCTATGCAGCATATAAATTGTTTACTTAAAAAAAGAATTTTTAAATTTGTTCTCCATTTTGTTCATGTTCCTTATGAAATAGAAAGTTGGTTCTTCAGACATTATATTCTACTTTTTTGTCTTCTATCCGAATATAAAGTCAAAAATTAAAAACTTCGAAAAAGACACACATGAATAAAATGGCCGACCAATTTAAGACAATTAATATATCGGGCTTATGATTATGAGTTGTAGGAGTTCGTCTAGCAATGCTACACTTAACTTTTTCAACTGGTTTTTTTATGTCTTTCATGTTTTAGCACTCCTTGATGTAGACATCAAGAATATTAACAAACAAACAGGAAGTTTTAGGAGAGCAGAAAACACAAAAAGGGGTTAAAATGTGGACCCAGAAGATATTAAATGAAGTTAAAAAACAACATACAGCATACTTAGAATAAAAACAAGAATAGAAATGACAGAAATAAATTACAATAATCTGTTGCAAAATCCTTAACGCGCAAAGTACACCATGAAAACTAGGATAGATTTCTAAACAATGTTGAAAGTGATAGGGAATACAAAATTTCGCATATAAATTAATAAGAACTCTAAATAATAAAGAAAGACAAAAGTACTTTTGAACACAATAAAAGAAGTGCAAAATGGCAAAATATGGCGGTATACTCCTACACATAAGTTTCTTCATATTTTGAATATGTGCGGGATACATACAACCATTTGAGAAAGTGGGCTGCTGTTTAAATTATTTTCACGGATCTTCAAAGCGACCAAAATCAAATAAAAACCTACAAGAGCACTAATATACTAAATTATGGATATAATATATACTCTAAAATTTAAAAAAAACTCACTATTGAAAATTAGAAATTAGAATTGCGCCGGTGCTCCACCTTTCAGTACTACACCGAATGGCAACATGCTTTAAAAACAATGCTAATATTTAACATCTAAATTATTCGATTTTAAATCCCACTCGAATTTTGACCATGCTTCATACTTCATGTTCCTAATTGTAACTAAACTACCCTTCCGCCTCTGACCGATATCAACCGCGCTCCACCCACAGGGCCTTTTTCTTCTATTTAGTTTGAATTGGGAAGGCCGACGACGATGCATTTGACTGTGACGAGGGCTCAGACACCGTGCGTTGTTTAAATGACCGCTGGAGGAGCTTGTGATAGCAGGGTTGAGGTGGTCAACAGATCTGAAGAAGGAGGCGACGAAAGCAGAATGATAACGGGATATTCAAAAGTTTGCGGGAACGTATGATTACTAGTGAAAACTACATACTAGCCCGATAGGAACAGATCTGGGCAGAGAGAAAGAGAGAGAGAGAGAAACAAACAACCTCTAACTGTTCAAAATAGGTACAGCATACGATATATAAATCTCACACTAGAAGGCGGAAAATATTCAGAAAGGGTCAAACAATTATGCAAATTAGCCACTTTAACTATCGTGGATACGACATTAGATAGCACCAGCCATGACAACGATATCCTAAATTCATAGGTATCGACATATCGACAAAAATGAATATTTATAAGACTATGGTGTATAGTAAAACATGGGTTATAAAACAAAAAGACCTCTCGCATATTCAAGCTAGTAAAGTGAAACTTTTAAAAGCAGTCCCGCATTATACAAAGATTGGATGAACTGCGCCTACACATATCGCCCCCGTGGAAGACCCAGAAAGAGATTACAATAAACGAGCGTGAACGGGAAATTGACCGAATCCACGAAGAACAGAAATGGTATTTTTTTAATATTGTTATTTAGATCAATAACGTATGTATATGACCATTGCAGTGCAGTCGATAACTGAAAATAAATGCATGGCTTCGAGTTAAGGCACCCATCCAGACTAGTATCTACTACGTTTATGAAGTTGGCTAAATTAAAATTGTGACTAAGAATTAAGTCAAGCAGGACCGTCGAGGCTCTCGAAGAACGTCAAAGTTAATCAAGCAAACTTCTTGATTACAGTAGGCATTAACATTAGAAACAGGCGAAATATAAAATTTTACATATTAAGAGGCAAATAAAGTTCCACGGAGGCATGGAAAGTAGGGTGTGACGACTTCGCGAATACGAAAATATTCAGTTATAGTAATTTAATTTTCGCCGAAATTCCGTCAACATTGAGAAAAACAGGGTTGTTTGTTTTCAATTTAAAGAACGTCTTCATTTGCTTTTCCTCATTTGGCGTCCGTCGCGCAGATCGTCACTTTCGTCCAAAACTTCCACCGGGCGGCCCGCTCGAAAATAAATAATAAAGGCGTTCCGGGTAAAAAGGAGAATTTCAGCGAGTAAACACCGAATCATTATCTACAAAGTAAAGGAGTTACAAAGTGCATTACAGCCGGTGGCGAGTGAATGGCCCGAGTGGGGCGTGGTCGGCGTCTCGGCGCCGGCGTCGCCAGACAAAGGGGCCCCTTGCTAATGATACACTGCCACATTAACACGGCTCAAGGAATAAAACTGAAGGGTCAACATCCTAAACGGGCCGCTGTCCTTGCCGATTGCTGGCCTCGTCAAACGCGAAACACCCCATTTTCTTCCAATTATGCACCTCCACACAATGCTTATTGAAATCCGCTCGAACGAAACCTCCCGGGGAACTGGGAATTATTTACGCTCTCTAATTTCTTTTTGGGCTCAGGCTTTCGCAACTAAAATTCGGGCCAGGAGTTAAATCAGGTTCCTCCAGCTAACGCTGCCAGAATTTCTCTTCTGTTTGTTTTCTTTTCGAAAAAAAATCGCGATCTTTTGGCTTTGTCAATGTTATCTGGTTCGTTTCACAATCTCCTACAATTTTTTGTTGTTGTGTGCTGCTCGTGTAGCTTTGTTGAAGAGAGGTACCAGTTGCTCTTTTATAATATCGGTCCACTTTTTGTAAAACAGCGTCTTTCAACTTATCACCAATCTACTAACAATTTTAATATTTGTTGTTTTATGTTGCTTGTTAGATGGATGAGCTTACTGATTTCGTAAAGAGCGGAATAATTGGTTATTCTTACCATCCATGGAATACGTCGAACTCTCCAACAAAATACTTTAAAGGGAATAGACCTCTTGCCACTCGCGGTCCAGAAATTTCAGTGTCCAAGATTCGCACCTATAACGAAGTATCGGAAAACATTGGTGTTTGTTATTTCCTTCTTGGTATTCAAGGTAACGTTCCTGTCTCGCAATAATTTTTAGATTACTGATGGTTATTTCGAACATAGTACTATTCTTTGGACTTATGTGGTTTTAAATTATATGTGCACCTTTGTTACGGCTATTTCGAGAGTTGATGCGCATATTTTGAAGTTAGCCTGTAATTGGGACATATTGCCAAATATATGGCTCACCTGAGTTGCCCTAAACGTACTTAATTACTATGCGAAGATAACAAGGATACGAATCATAATTTCCGCTAAGGTGGAATAACAATTTTGCTTTTGGTCAAAACGACCAACTGCGGTTACTCATCGAGTTTTGTTGGCATTCCAAAAGGAGTATGACGATTAACAATTTCAGTTAATATAATTACTTATGTGTTGATTTTTGACTTTTAAAGGTTAGATATTTGACGTGTAAAGAGTCAGCTACGCCTCTCATCTCACAAAAGTTACCCTAACTGACAGCTAATGTTCGTTAAAGCCTAATTTGGGTTGCCTGTGTCAATTTCGCGTAATATTTCGTTGTATCTCATGACCTTCATCTGTTGAGATTCGGAGTATTGCTTACCTGCTTCGTGAAACTATGCGTTTGGCTACCATACTATTTAACGCGGCTTCGTAGTAACTTCCAATTGCAATCAGGAATTCTAGTGTCATTGAGTCACTTTGTGGTTGTATTAACTTATATTTGTTTTCGTCGCTTAGGAATGAAAAATAAAACCTGAGCAAAAAGTAGCAAACAGTTTGTTAAGATTTTGATGGAACTTTGTTTTCCAACACAAATTAATTGGAGATTCGTTATCTTTAACTTCATTTAATTTCTTTATTATTCACCTCGAAAGAAAGTCAAAAGATGAAAGTTTTGAATAATGTTATACTTCAATAAGACGACTTAATCGGATTTTTTATTCGAATGGAACCCATAGTTGACCATCTTCTTCTTCCAGTGTCGTATCTTCTGAATACGTCGAGAATGTATCAGTGCAATTAATTTTGTGTACACTGCTCGAAACCAGTTGACTTTATGGGAGCACATTACATAACACTTTACATTCAAGATGATTTCTTCTTCTTGGTTTTCCTTTCGTTTGATTTTTCCTTACAGTCACGCCTGTCAAAGTCATCACTTTAAACATAATATAGTTTCTTATCGTTATGTCATCCATATAGCTTAAATTGTGAATGGGTGGACCATTTATCAATATCTCTTCTCAAAGGTAAATAGTTCTTCCGAGCATGTAGTAAAAGGGAGTGTTTGTTGATAACGCGCACCGACCTTGCATTTTTGCTATAGTCCTTCATTCGTAGTACACAATTTATATAACTCTTAAATATTGCTGTCTCGGCCTACTCTTTGTAGAAAATTACTCAGCTTGCCGCGTTGAACTTTATCAAAGGCCTTTTAAAAGTCCATAAAACAAGTAGCATCTTTGATACCATCACGGCATCTTTGTAGTTATTATTATATACAAGCAAACGGCGCGCTACGCGCACGTGAAATAGGATACGCGAAAGGTCACGCTCCGATCCGAGCGCTCAGATAAGAAAAACAAAACCTAAACAAATATAAACATCTGTGAAGCCGGAACGTGAGATGTGCCACGGACTCACGGACACACATTAAGGAAAATTATATTATAGATATGCTAAATAAAGTCTACCTCACAAAAAAATGTTTTCAAAACCAAACTCAGTTTAAAAATCTAATAATGGATTTTATTAAAGTCATTAATAAGGAAATTGTTTCCCGATTGAACGTAGTGTGTAGCACCTCCTGTTTGCAAAGTAACACTACTACGCATGAACCATGCTAGGTCCTATACATGTATGCGCATATGGATTATATGCAGAATGATCATAGTTACATGACCTTTGTATCTTTTTGCATTGATTTACTTTGGCGTATATAAGAGTCGACGTGAACCAATTTCTAGACTATTGTTTGTATTGTATATGAAATTAATTAAATCTGTAACACTTTTTATGTGTTCGGCCACTAATTGTAGAAGTTCTCCGAGTATTTCACAAAGACCCTTTGTTTTACGTTTTTCATCTACTTTATGATTCCCTTATCCTTTTCTCCACTTCGTATAATTTCCTTATCTAGCTATTAATAATCAAATTGTGTATTATATTGCAGTATGTTCTGCTCTTTCGTTGTCTTTAAATAACTTCTCTATATACTGGTTATATCTTGCTTTATCTTAAATATTGTTTATGATCATTTTTATTTCGATAATTTGACCTCATATTCAACATCCTTCTTTATATTTTCGTATCTAGCTTCATTTTAATTTCGATATCTTTTTCTTTCTTCCCTTAGATTCAGGATTTCTTCTTTTCTACACCTTCTTAGCTTTTCCCCTGATGTCTTTTTTAAACCTCAATATCTGTTTCGTCTTTTCTCAAATTTCAGACACGATTTCAACACCATCGCAAAGATATGGTGATCTGTAGATGTGTCTGCTACTGGGTACGTGGGTATGCTTTTTAACTGAATTACAGCTCCGGTTCGCGGTTTGAATTTCTTTGCTCAGCTGGCCATTTTCGAGTTAGTGTATTATGTAAGGTTGCATTTATTTTCAATTGAATCCATAGTTGCTTATCGAGCTGTAAAATGCACTATATTTTCTGTTTGCAATAACATACGGTGTTTGACATAATTTCTACTTAAGGGTTCTAAAGTTATTTTGCTTTAGAATTAACTAATAGAAATTAGCCCTACGGTTCCTGCACACCCAAGGCTTTCTTCACCGCTTTCTTTCATTTTTTTCCTTAATCCAAACCTGCAATGACTACCTCGCTCCATTGTTCTCTATCTAATCCAATATGTATCGTTTTTGTTTATTTGTTTCAGTTAGCTCACGAACTTGATCTGTCTACCTTCGAGTAAATCGACCTCTGGACCGCCTGATTTCTAATTTTCGCTCCATTGTCAATGCTAAGTTCTTCTCTAATAGAAGCGTTTGTTCTTAGCTTGGTCCAACTAATACGCAGCATTTGTCTACAGCTCCGCATCTCAAATGAATCAAATTTTTTTCTCAGTGTTCGAATGCTTACTTCTACACCACTTACACATCCTCTTTTTGTCTACCTTTCATCCGTCGTTGAGTCGTATTCCCTCTTTTTGCTTAGTTGCTTTTTCTTCCTCCATACTCATCACATGTCCATATATACCACATCTGGTTCTCCATACAGCTGTTGAATTTCTTGATTGGCACTTCTCTTCCATCATTCTCCTTCCACTTTATTCCCTCAAAAGTGATTTTCAATATTCTTGTCTTCCATAAACTTCGTCTTTTTTTAAAATTCGTTTAGTATCCATTCTTTACTACTGCATATCACTGTTGGCCTTATGATTTTATACATATTTATTTTTACTTTCCTTGACTTCTATAACTCACTTAACTAAAAGCAACTATAATTAGCTATCTGCACTTTCACAAACATAATCCCTTCATATTCGTTCTATATTACTAGCTAGACCCAGCACTTCTTTCTCTTCCTTCCTGCTACGATATATTTGCTTTCGCGAGTGTTTATAATTAAACCTACTGATTTGATGATCTTTGCAATCTTTTTACTACTACTTTTAACTGACTCCTGGTTCTTCCAATTAGTGTGACGTCATGCAGCTGACTATTGTACCTTTTGCGTGTGGCTATCGCCTATTACTTTTTGCAACAGTAAATTACGTAAGTACTTCCTTGCCTGTTGTATGTTTTTTTTTTCGGTACCTTTGTGTAATATGATTATCCTCGTTGTTGATCTCTCTTGCGCTACTACTCTACACTGTTGCTCAAAGCATTATGCTCTTCTACTTCGTTCTCCTTTTCTGTTGTTGGTTTAATTAGGTTGAACACTTAACTAATTCACAAGAAATAATTTCGAAGCTTTACGTATTTAGCAGCATTAGTACTGATAAACAACAGTATTAAAGTAGTATTCTTTGGATCGTGTACGGAGGTATGCTCCAAATACTAGAAAACATACAATCAATACTTGGTTCGTCAACCGGAAATAAAAAACCCTAAGAAATATTCTGTTAATAAACAAGTGAAAATTAAGGTTTCAAGTAATAACAAAACTTATAGAATTGTATTAAAAAGGAATAGCAAGGTCAGGTATATTATTTTTATTGTCGGCTAACGAACAGAACGTCTTTATTACGTAGTCTAAACGGCACGATTTAATATAGTTATACAGAATGCGACGTTTCCTTGCCATCTGGTAGCGAAAAGATGGATAACGTGAATGACAATTTTGCAACCAATTTGTGAAACCCCATACGTTTTTGTCCAATGATTCCTGCTTAAAATGTTTATTTCGTAAGGTGTCGCATTTCCTTGTATGCAATATGATTTTAGCCCGGTAAGTGGTTCCTATTGCAACGCACTGGAGTCAGTACTGTAATGTTGTTTTTATCAGACTGAAGCCATTAAATCACCCCAGATGCAGTTATAATAATTACAGTAAACATATTATTTTAAATCATTTACTTAATTCACATTAGCCTTCATCCAAATATCAAACAATGTGACACGGTATGAAATAAAGTATTATACGATATATATCGGGTAATTGATTATTCATTGTAGTCGTTTTGAAATTTCGGCAAACCTGCAACCCTACTGCAAACATTTTCATTTATAGGACTTATAATGTACGTAACTATTGCAGCATTAATTGTTCTCCTGCAGAAGAGCTAACCCCACAATATGTAACTAACGGGCGTTCATATCATGTGACTGCTTTTTGTAAGCCGTCTTCCAGCAATAGTAACGAGAAAATATTTAAGTATTAGGTTATGTGTCTAACCATATCATGTAATGGACGACAGACATCGACAATTCCAAAGTTAACTAGACAACAAATTCAAATAAACACCACTTATTTTCTTAAAACTGTGTATATGGCTATACTAAACAATAAGGGAGATTTAAATGTAATCTGATCGAAAATGGGACACGCTGCACTTTTAAGTAAGTAAAAGTTGAAAGCTGCAATTTTATAGGCAGAATAATTTAAAACACAATCCCTTTAAAAAAATATAAGTTATTTCAGGGCAACTTTCAAGTGTAATGAACTTTACATCATAAATATTCAGGAAAACAACCGTTAGGTTGCAGCCATTTAAATTTTTATCTGAACACCTTTAAGCCGTAGCACATTTTTCTAACATACTTCCAAGGGCACTAACACGTACGCTGCGCCTTCTGTTGCGTAAGCAAAACGCATACGGAACTGAAGTTGTTCGTATGTTTTGTAGATGGTCAAAAAACCTTTCAGCGAGCGCTAACATTCGAATTACCCCCTTATCAGTTTATTCAGGAATAAATTTGATCGTCTTCCTGACAAGGCGCGCCAGAAAGTGGCGACTTCAACTCGAACGCTCGGAACTACCCAAAGTCGGCCATTGCTGCCCCTCACGAAAGCGGGAAACTTAATTTACATAACCACAGCACACGAAACCCGCTTTCGGTATAATAAATTACGGAAACGTATTCTTGTTTTATCACTGCAGGTCGTACAAAGCAGAAATACGGAAGAAAGGACAAGGAGTTATTCCGAAAGTAAATAACCAAATAAATTAACTTTCTGTTGCCAATGGATGGAAGTCGATTTCCGGAATGATTTGAATTTGATATCTAGTGTCGTTTTCATATGACATATACTAAGATGTTTTCTAATTATAGCACGAGAGAATCGAAAGATTCATTTTACATAAAAATGTTTTTCTACTCCTGTAACTAAAATGGCATTTAACATATTAACATACACGTCGCTAAGTGACATTTTAATCACGCATTCATAACCTGTGACTAAAGAGCCTCTTAGTCACGGGCTGAAGTTAGCAACGATGTTTTAGTCATGGGGTGAAGTTAGGTTCAAACAGTATTTGCTTTATTAGCCACAGCCAAAACTAAAATCAAGTTAGTTTTCAACAGTCAACTTTGACGTTTGTTAAGCGTAATTTAACTTAATATAATAAATGTCAAAATTTTAATGAAATAATATGATGTTATATTGTCTAAATGTGTGGTCGTAGAAAAAGTATAGTATGTAACACATTATATAAACTCGTCTAGACACTAGTTTATTAAACACTCGCTGCGCTGTACTCCATTCGTGCCTAAAAAACTTGTGACTAAAATGGCGTTTATAAAACTAGTTACATAATATACTACTAATTAATAATTTTTATCATTAAAGATAGCATCATGGAGAAAGATGTTTCACCATAGATAGCACTACAGCTAAAGTTGTAAAGGTTGTGACAACTCAATTTCACTTTTTTGGGTCTAAATTAAAATAAATTGTCAATCATGAAAGAAAAAGTAACGTTCGGCCTTTCCAGGAAAGCATCAATTAACGGTTAAAACTTTAAAAAGTAAGGTTAAATAATAATAACAATAGAAAAATACTCAAAATATTTCTATTAAAGATCATGACAATATACCAGAATCGCAATAATACACGTAACTTTTAAAAAGATAAAGTTGCTTCTCCTAACAGAACTGGCCCCGATATGAAGCAGCTGTGGCACGCTTATTACTTGAATTGTGTAATTCCTGAAAATGTCCTTCGGCAATGGTAAATAGCTATACACTGGAAGTTATTTCCATCCTTAGCTCCAGTAAAATAAACTGAGATTCACGGTAAACTTTTAATTTAATTATTTATTTGTTGCAAACGAGAGCAGATTTGTCGCCCGAAACGTTTGGGTTTTAATATTTTTAATTTTTTTGGTGTGGGGAAATGCCAACCCTACAAACAGCATGATAGTCAAACGCCATAAAAGGATTTTAGAAATTGTATCTAATTTCAGTGTGAAAATGTCAAAAAGAGCAGATACCCGTATGGATAACACTGAGGAACAAAAAAGAAAGGAGTTATTGCACAAGCTTCATGCTGTGTCAATGTAGCATCTTAATGCAGAATATGGCGTCGGAATTACCACTGCTTATAATTTAAAGAAACAGAAAGACCACGTACTGAAGTTAGAAGTGACAGTAATGGCCAAAAACTAACAACGAAGAAGTAAACGTATGCCACTGACCGGTTTGTAGGTCATGCAGAAAGATAGAATAGACCGAGAGAAACTGAACATTCAGGGCGCGTGTCAATATTCAGAAGGTTGGCTGTAAAAATTTAAGCAGCGCAGTGGTGTAAAATATCTGAACATGTGTGGTAAAAAAGATTCTGTTGACCATGCAGCAGCTGAAAACTACATTGACGAAAACCTTAGTCCTGAATCAATTTACAATACTGAAAAAGCAGCTCCTAGAAGACATTAACAACGGCTGAGAGAACACCAACAGTGTTTAGGACGCTACGGACAGATTAACTTCCTTTCGGCGTGCCAATGCTCCAGGCACACATGATGTGAAATTGACAGCGTTTGGAAAAAGCAAATCCTATACGTCTAAAGGGTGTACGCAATATACATGTGCATTATTATGGAAACAAAAAAGTATGGGTAACCCGAAAACTGTTTTCCGACTAGTTCAAGAGCCAAGTCACTGTAAGCAAGTTGGACTGGAAGAAAACGGCAAAAATCTTGGAAAACTGCTCCACACATTCCCCTGCCGAATTTCTACCGAAGAGTAATGTAATGTGACATCTTTATTACAGACTTGTGCCCAAAGAATTTTACGCTCCATGAAGAGCAAGTATGAAGACTATAGTCCCGGTCACACCGAGAATACAGTGTGGCTAACATAGCCAGCATTTCATTTTTAATTTATTGTTTATTATTATTAATTATTATTATCCATAAAGCTGTTGAGATAAAATGTGAACCCGAGCGGCGAAGTTTGCCTGAGACCCGACCTGATAATTGGCCGACCCAAGCGATGCTACGACTGGCAACAGTGCACTCCATAAGGCTCCACACTGTATTCTCGGTGTGACCGGGACAATAGTTTATAAGGATTTTGATAAATCAGCAATAACAAATGCTTGGCACACACTTTGGCGTACAACTATGTTTGACGTATATAAATGAACCTATAGATGTAGACATTGAACTAATAAGAAGATGACTACATTACAAGTTCAAAATAAACATTCACTGTGATATCAATGATTGGAAGTTACAAATGTCTTAAATCTAAAAACTAATTTTTATGTAGGATCGATCAATAATAGGTGTTTTTAGACCTCATTTTCAGGCTTAGAGCTAGTCTTTTTCATCCTCCGGTGATAAATATCTTTTTCGCCAGCTAAATTACGTCAGCGGGCGTAAAAAAATTGTATCGTCCGCTGACGACATTTGAGCGAGCGGGAAAGAATTTTGCCGCCCGCTGGCGTCAATTTAGTTATCATTTACAAACACGTATTAATAAAAATCATGCCTAGTTACAAAGGTACTATTAGCTAAAATTTGTAAGAATTACCCTGTATTCATTTCATAACGTTTTTATTATCTGAATCTGCTTTTTTAAAATTTCGATCGTACATAAAGTTTTGTATGTACCTCAGGCGTAACCAACGTTTTTGGCCTTTGTCGTGTTATATCCCTCGGTGTTTCGCACCTTGTGCTATAACTTTTATGCCGCGGGTTTAAAAGTTTCACGCTCTTGATACATAAATAACCATTACATTAATATGGATCATGTAACGTAAATAATCTACAAATGCCTCCTCGCTTATCTACAATAATTATCTTGTATACATTTCAGATATAAAACATTAACTGAAGAAGAATTTTTTAGAATTCCAAATATTTTAATATTAATATGTATTGACGACAAACAACTTTTTAAAAAGATTTTTTAACTGTGACATAATTTTATTGTTAATATGTTAAAAGTAAACTGTTTTTAAGTATTTTTTAATTAAATTTTAACATGTACATTTGACTGCACACATTTCCCTAAAACTGATATCTCAAATAAAGCTACCAGATGGCCGATTTCCCAAATTCCATTTGACCAAAGATAACTTCGCGAAGTAAGTAGACAATGAGTCAAAACAACAGAACACGCCAAGACGGTACGGGATATTGAGCCCAAATAGAATAAATACGATAAACAATGTAATAGCGGGAATGGACTGTCAAGTACAGTTACACCCACGGAAACACCAGATACAGCATCTTTACACTCTGCTGTAGGCTCCAAAGCTTCATAAATACACAAAAATCACCAACGGCACTAACCTCCAAAATATCAAAAATTGTTTATCAAACAGGTAAGTATGTAAATTACCAAAGTTAGTTAATTAATATACCATTTTCAGAGGGGCTAAAAAACTAGGAGACATCATATAACTCAAGGAAAGAGAATGCAAGAAATTCAAACCAAACGTATAACCGCATCTGCAGCCCAATACTAACAGTGGCACATAAAACTACCTATATCTACTAAGGTAAGATGTAGCACTAGGGTTAACGTTAGTGAATAAACCAAAAATAGATGTCAAAATGAATGCAACAATTTGACAGAAAACATCACAGTCGTATTCGCTGGATTTGGTTATGTGCGACTTCTAGCTTTTGTTTAAACTCGTCCTTCCGGTCGTAAATTTTCTACGGAAGAATAGATTGAAGAGGAGATTATAAACTTTTTTCATGACGTTATTCTAGTGACTATTCAATTAACCTGCCATTTGTCAAAAAGTGACCAATAAAGTCCCACAACTTGACGTTCCTTGACCAATCAAAAAATATCAGCAGATATATCTTCCTAGAAACTATTCAAGTGAATAACAAAAAACAAATGTGATTTTTATTTAAAAAAGTCAATATTAGTCATTTGAAAAAGTAGTTTGGTTCATTGAATAGTCCCTCGAATGCCATTCTTAGTCAAAGTTAAGTAGATTATTTTTGCGGTGCTATCACTACTCATGTCTAGGGTGACCACCTCTCAGGGTTTCACCCGGAATCTCAGGGTTTCAACATAAAATGTTAGAATTTCTCCGAGTTACGCTAATTTTGTAATAATGCCTAACATTAACTTCACGTAAGTTGGATATATTAATAAAAATAAAATCGCCACAAAAAATCTTGCGCGGTGCCCGAGCGTATAATCTTTGATTTTATTGTAATCAAAGGTATAATATTGTAATGCTTTACGACTATATTAACTCTATACATTAATATTATTTGTAATACCATAAATAAATAAAATTGATCCACTACATAAATCTTAGTTTGAATTTTATTGCCTCTCTCTAGCTAATTAAAAATATGATTATTTAATTATGATTCAGTGTAATAAAGGTATGTTGCTGTTTCTATATTCTATCCATTTGCAACTTATTAAAGCTTTTGCACCGGCTAGCAATTTGAGACTCTTATCTGCAGGATTGGATTCTTACACTGTTGATAAATTTAGCCATTGTATGGCAAATGGTCGATTCTGACGAATGACAGATAACCATAAAATATTTAATCCCAAACAAAGCTGTTCGAAATACAGAAAATTCAGCGTATATTGACAACAAATTAATCAACAATCAATCAGTTCACCTCAGGTAAATTACAACAATGCTTTTATAATAATCAAGTAGTTTGGCTTACCTAGAGTTGGTTTTCCAAGTGCAAAAGGACGCCAACTCGCTTTCTTTTTCTTAAAAAAACGGCGATCTCGTTTCCGGTTTCCACAAAGGACGCCAAGTTTGTATTTGCTTCCTGGAAACCTCTCTGCTGCTGCTATGTGCTTCTGGATCACGAATAAATCCTCTTCTAGGTGCTTTGCTTTCTGCTTCCCGCAGCTCCAAAACTTGTAGAATCTCAGCTCCGAAAACGATATCGCACAAGCTACGCTCCAGGTCCAATTGATACTAAAACTGCACTCTAGAACCCTGCCAATTTAACCACAGCTGGCCTCCGCATACAGGCAAATAAATAAAACGCAAAACTGGGCATAAAATATTTACTTTTATCAACAAAATTTATCAAAATCGGAAAGCCAAACAACACATAAGCTTTCGGCTTGGCTTTCCCAACATAAAAAAATACAAGCGACTCCCTACGTTACCATAGCAATATGATTTACAATTTTTTATCTGTAAGTGTAATTATTTGAACTTAATTTTGAATTGTTTTTGTAAATGTCATACAGGAAACTATAATCTCACAATTTTGTCGAACTTTTCACTTTTAGTTAATAAACACTGTGTAACACGCCACCAGAAGCTTCTTGCAATCTTCAGTAATTCTTAGCTGGCTTCTTATATGCTCTTTGCATAATCTTGCACTGTTTAATAATCCCTTTAGCTGCGTCATCGAATGTTGGCACTTGAATATGAACGCAAACCGTCTGTGTTGATGTTTTATTTTGTATACATAGCAGAAACAATGCGTGTTTAGTACGACGTACGATATGGACAAGTATTTCAGTTACACCTTGCATTATATTTGCTAAACCATTAATAGAAATGAATAAAAACATGATATTTATTTGCTTGCTTTTTGTTTTCTAAAAATATTCTGCATTTCTCATTGCAGAAAACCCTTTTTTACTTACGTATCTCAGGGTCTGTATAAATTGAAAAGTGGTCCTACTCATGTCCATTGCGCTTAGATTCGATTAGGACGAGTGCGCTACCACAGCAGAAATATTCGACATAACTTTGACTACTCATGGTATTATAAGTGACTATTCAATTCACCTGTCATCTGTCAAAAAGTGACCAATGAAAATCCAGAATTCTAACGTTTCTTGACAAATCAAAAAAATATCAGTCTACATATCTTCCTAGAAGGTATTCAAGTGACCATTTTAAACAAATGTGATTTTTATTAGAAAAAGTCAATATTAGTGTTCTGTTACTATAGAAATTGCGTATTTTGTTGCTAGATTTACTGAAAACTAATTTGAAAAAGTAGTTTGGTTCATTGAATAGTCCCTCGAATGCCATTCTTAGTCAAAGTTAAGTAGATTATTTTTGCGGTGGTATCACTACTCATGTCCATTGCGCTTGGGATTAGGACTCGAGTGCGCTAGCACTCGTCCTAATCGTACCAAAGCGCAATGGACATTCGTGACACCACCGCAAAAATAGTCGACATAAATTTGACTACTCCTGGTATTACAAGTGATTATTTATAAACACATATTCATAAAAACCATAGTTACGGATGTACTATTCAGCTAAAATAACTGTAAGAAATGGCCTATTTTTATTGGCAACGATATTATATAATCTGGGTTTTCTTTTTAAATTAAATTTCCATCATATATAGTTTTGTATACACCTCAGGCGTAACCAGCGTCTTTGGTACTTCTCATGTTATAGTTATAATTTTCACGCCTATTTTACGCCCTTGATACATACGTAACTAACTAACTATTACGTATTTACGTCAGAAGTCGGGTCCTCGTCTTTAATATATTTAATTTACAATTTAACGAATGCAAAAATAGAAATAAATACATATTGCCCGTTGAACAAGAGATTCCAGTTCGACAAGTGAAAATCGCTAGAAATATATCATCATAAAAATTAAATGTGCAAGTTTCAATTATAATTACAATGCCTAAAAAATCTGGTGTAATACACGCACACAACTTCCTTTTACAGTGATCTTATAATTAGCCAAAAATTTGATTTAAAATGTTTTAAGCATTTGTCAAAAATTTTCAAAAATTACAAATTCTGCAAAAACGCTACAAAATAGAGCGTTAGTTGAAGAGACAAATTTTCTCTAGAATTTTAAGCTGAATTAAAAAATGTAATAATATACCGGATGTTCTATTTGAAATAGGAGCTAATAAAAAAAAATTTAAAAAACAAAGGAAACCCATTTTAGAAGTATTCAACTGGAAAATCACCTACCTCATATCGATACACATTCAAAATGTAGTAAAAATGTGAAGTTTGAAAAAAATCGTTAGAGCCGTTTTTGAAAAAATCGAAAACAAATAAAAAATCACAAGAGTAAACACCTACTTCCGGTTAAGCAATTTTCTTCAAAAGCTTGCTGTCGCATCTACATAGTACACAAAACTTATATATAAAGTTTCAACGCCATACCTATTTTAGTTTTTGAGATATTCTGTTCACAGGCACACAGACACACAGACAGACAGACAGACAGACAGACAGACACACAGACAGACCAATGAAAAAAATATGTTTTTTGGGATCAGGGGACTCTAAAACGTGAAGATCTGTTGAAAACTCAATTTCGAATTTTTGGGGTGAATCCAATACTTCCTTTATTGTAAAAGGAAGTAAAAATGAATTGTTAAGATTGTAAATCTTAGTTGTTGAAAAATGTTATTATGGGTTTGACGACATTATGAGTAGAATTGATGCAATTGACAACCTTTGTGGGTTACTCAAATTGGTAATTCATTAAATCCTTACTATTACTTTATTCCGTGTATCACTACCAACAAGAAAGTGTTAATTATAGTTACAAAGACTACTATAAACCCAAACACTTTTGGTTAAACAAAAGTACTAATCAGATTCTGATCACTGCAAACATGATTCAAAATGACTTTTTAATAAAGGAGGAGAGCTGAACGCAAAATAGGGAAACTTGATTCTTAAGCGAGTGGGAAATTTATACAACAACCAACAATTAATTCTATAAATGGAAAACATACTTTCAATAAGACACTTATGGACTGACCAAAAATTGTAGCAATCAAATTCCCGGTTTTTTATTGATTAAGCTTCAGTTCTAAGATATCACCAATACATCCTGTACAAGTACATCAGAATTAAAGTAATCCACTTGTTTTCTGGCATTTAGGGAGAATTGTCACCAAACGGTTAATTTATTGTTTGCGTGTAATTTTTAGGTACCAACGTTGCTTTGCTGAATTGCTGATCCTAGTTCTAACAAATTCGTCGAAAGCGTTAAAACCGTGGGTCGGACTCCTGGCAACCCTTGTATTTCAGCGATTCAAAGAGCCAAGTCTATAAAACAACTAAGCTGCGGAAATTTGTGCTCCGTCATTTATCATCCTTTGTTAGTCGAGTTTGCAACAGATCACCCTTGTTTTCCGAGAAAACTGAGAAATTTGCACGTGTCGATAAAAAAGTCACGTTTGAGCAATCTCGTGCGTATTGCGATAGTGGGCTTCTTGCTTCTACGTCTTTATATAGTTATATCAAAATTTATTAGCAAGCCTCATCAAAACCACCGGTGGCAAGTCAAAACTAAAGAAGATTAATCGAGTGTTAAAATCTTTTGGAAAGAGAAAAAGTTGGAAGAATTGCACATAAACAAAAACAAAATTAATCTAATGGTTGCTCCAGATCTACAAAAGAAAGATCTGGAATGCCTTAATCTAACATTGTATTTTTAGCAAAACTTGAGTAACGTAAGAAACCGTAATTTATTTTATTTAAAAGCACGAAACGCGCTGCATATCTTCCAAGGCTAAAATGGAGCGGAAATCTGCCTTACTTGTATGAATTAAACATCGCAATTATTGCAAGCCAGGTTCTACACAACTTAAATATGGAGTGCGAGGGTGTCACTTTGCTTTTAATTTTTCGACATGACGCCGCTCATTTTTTCGTGTCTGACCTTTCCAAGTTTTATAGAGTTTTTATGCAAAATGGTGTAATATCAAAATCAATAATGATATTCTTCTCCCTTTGCGTATTAGCAATGCAGATGTGAAAAGTTACTTTCCTTGTTGTAAATCTACCTTGACGCTCTGATAGCTTTTAAATTAATTAATTCGCCCTCCTCATTCTGTTAGCACTAAATCATTAGAAATCCAGACGACGCTCTTGGCGTGTATTTTTCCTGCTTTCAGGTATCGACATTAAACTGAAGTTTTTCCTTGTATCCTAATTTCAGCCCTTTTATTGCACAAACGGTATCGATTTAGTTAAGATAAGAACCTCTCCGTAAGATATAAATAATAAAATATCGTTCATTGCAATGCGGGCGTTACTACATTAAATGTAATAGAAATGGGTGGATCAAATTCTAAAAACCATACACAATTCGTCTCTTCCAAAATTCAAACCAAATTGTAATGATCGTGGTGCGTACGGTAATAAAGTGCCTCAATAAAAGCGATTTATAGCCGATAGAATTCATATGAATACGATCAATGTATTAAGCGATGAGGCTCCTTAGCATCGTGGCTTCAAGTGATTCAAAATTGGTCTCATGAATTTAAATCTCGCAATCCACGTTACGGTACTCAAAAGTGGTCAAAAAAGTTCAACACGAAAGATCTTGATGCCTTTCAAGGTAATGGTTTTTTATAACTTCACTCTCTGAGATTGTGTAGTTTGCTTTGATGCCACTTGGTCATATACTGCACAATATTCGTTTAAACTACGGAGTAATAAAAATGTGTGATCGGTATTCTTGTTTTCCGCGGGTTTCAGTTGATCAGCTGTTGATTAAGTAGGCACAAACTGTAGATATTTTAAGTGACCCCAATAACTATTTAATTATATTTTGTAAATCATATGTTAAGAAGGTGATCAATTCATGGACATATGGATTCAACTTGAAAAATATGCGATGAAGCTTAAAAGCTAATAGAAAAACATTCAGATCGCTGTTAGAGTACGCAGAAATTAATAAAACTATTAGGAGGCAAATCCGGCAAGATATACGAAGATATAACACAGCAAAATAAAAACAATACAACTAATAGAGAAGGAAGATCTTTTAATCTAAGATAATAAATAGAAGTGAAACTTTCAAATTAAAAGACGCAAACGAATTGATAATACATGAGAATAACTGAAAACCGCATGCAAAATTGACAAGCACTACACAGAAGGTACACCTAAAATGTGAAAATGCCTTTCTGAAGATGAACTCGAAATAAAGATTACAAAGTAAGGGTGACATAATGCATCCTTGCCTTACTCCGCGACATCTTGTTACACGAAGAATTTCTATAAATTAAAATAATGCTCAATTATGCTCTACGATAACAAAACACTGTGATCCACGAAGTGTCTGGCGGTGTAGCAAAATTTTGCCAGCTAGTTCCTGAGTAAAATGGGGTGGGTTGTCCTGAAACGCCAATGGTTGCAGACGATCCTAACCAGAAGACCCACAGCTGTTGGTGTAAAGTCTTAAACCACATAATATTTTCTTAAAGCAAAAAAAAATCTGAAATTGCTGTAACCAAATGGTAATTTATAATATGCATAAGCAACTGCAAAACATAAACCTGCACAATAGAAAATATACATAAAGGCAAAAAAAGAAATGGCAAACGCTACACTCATATAAATACCTAATATAATCGTAAGAGGCATACACCTATAATCTCTAACTTAAGGTTGTATTTTGTTGTAAATGTGGTAATTGTGACGTTAATATTATTCTAAGTTTTATCTCGATTTGTGGTGGTTGCGAATATAAAAATGTTTAATGTATGTAAACAGTTCTACAATAAAAATGCCAATGCAAATAAACTGATGAGAGAGTAAATTGGTGTACGATTTTTCTTGCGAATGCTAAACTAGCAAACGTCTGATAACCATAACTGAGAACCGTGGGATAACACAGTACTTTTCATTTACTTTAGGAACCGAGTTCAGCTCAGAAGGCCTTTTGTGCCCGAATATCTTTACTGCACCCTAAATTATGTACTAGCTATTCACAATTAACAAACAAAGCCTCAGTACTCCCTCGTAATGTCATTATCGCGTATAAGGGTTGTTGTTGAACGTTGTTATCATTTTTGGCGCATCTATTCGATTTTAAGGTCTACACGACTCAGTTTGTGTTTCGCGCACTTATGACACACCTAATTCTTGGCCTTGGGGCGCAAAGTTTTATAAGTCCGTAATTGTTAACTTGACGTTCTTTTTCCTGGCTGCCTCGTGAGCAGCATGAAGCCAGATTAAGCGTTCAGTATTAGTGCTTTATGAATTATTGAAGGCATGCAGTTTGATTCTGTGAATTGGCTGCCTGCACCCTTCGGCGGTTTTGCTTATTCTACGCTACTGGCTTCTTTGCACGTGCTCAGAACAGCAGGAAGCTTTCGTCAAGCTGTATGTAATTTCACTGGTATTCTGTCGTGGGCTCTTTCTCCCCCTTATAGCAGTCAGTTACCGGAGGGCAGTTAGGGCGATTATTGCAAAGGTGGTAATTCCTTTCACGTGTGGGATGCGGAAAGCAGCACAGAGCCTGTATTAGGACCTTTGCTATCGTGGCCCGTTTAACCCCTGTAGCATGCGTTTATCTTCCCTTGGCATCCAATGTTCTGGCGCTCGAGCTTATGCAGGCATTTTGAAGTACGGATCACCGACGTGACCTTGAAGTCAACCGCACATGGAGCACGCATAGCGTTTCCTTCCACGATAAAAATTAGCTATCGCTGTAAGTTCGCCTTTCCGTCTAATTTTAATGCGTGCAATAGCGTTTCATTGCGAATTTGTGAATCTGTAAGTATGTACCAGTTTGTAAGCTAACGATAACCTAGTAATCTTGATTGTTAACGTATGTTAACCTGCGAATTCTAACTATGATAATATTATGCTTACATTGTCTTTATATACTGTGATTATATTCTGTGATTATACTGTGATATTTGCATTCTGGATTTATTTGTTACTGCGACCTTACTTGAGTTGAGCTTCTCTTTCAGATTATTTTGTGCTACTTGAGTTTACAAATTCTTGTTTTGAATGCCTGAATACACTTGTGGTTATTTGATAAAAATCCGTTGCCGCCTTTTTTTTAGTATTTAAAGAATTGTATACGCCATATCCGAAACTAGCTAGTCGGCCGGCAATTGTATCCAAGTAGTCACATTGTGAATTGATTTTGAAAGAATAGCCAACGAAGATTTCCTATGATAACAACGTGCCCTACGTTAAGTAAATAAATGCGACTAAAAATCGTCGAACCTAACGACTACTAAAAAAATACTACAAAGTACTAGGGTGTGACAACTTATTCATCGTACACAAGGCAACACAACAAGTAAAGTTGCAGCCTATCTATTCCCCTCCCTCCCATACAACGATCTGCTTAGAATCATACTGCAATCCGTGAGTAACACGCTGCAATAAGAGTTCCCCATATAAGCTACAAGTCTTTTTCTAGTTCTACAACTCCGCGCACTCAAAATGGCTTGACTACGATGAGAATCGGAAAAGAAAATACCTGGCGATGCTCAATCATGTAGATCGGGCGACCATGAAGACACAGAGCGTGCTCATCCTAGGTTCTCTGGTGAAGCTGCCCAAAGAACTGCAGAATCTGAATCCGAAACACTTGTCTCCAGTTTGTAGTGACAAATCTTAGGCGAAAAAGGCCTTCAGAGGTGGTATTTTTTTCAGTGTAGCTGGACGGCAGACCCAAACGACTTACGCATCTTTTCTCTAGGGGTTCCTCGTGATGACATCAAAGCCCCAAAACGGAAATATATTAAGCGAGGCAATAAGCAATCGCAGCGTGAAGGGCAGCCAGGGGTAGGTTCGCAAACAAACAAATCCACAAACAGTACATCTGCGAAGACATGAACCACAAAAACCCAGCAGCAGCTTATCATCGATCTGCCCAAAATGGCTATCGGAAGTCGCCAACTCTCTCTATCTCTTAGATACGCAACCTTTCCTATGTTTCTTATTTTTGAAATTAACACAAAGATAGACCAGGAGGCTACGTAACCAAACGTACATCAACGTAGAAGCGGCTGCATAACCCATACCATACCAAGTAAATCATTATTGGAAATAACTAACTCAAGACAATTCCTCCGGGATAAATAACTTAATTTTAATCTGAGCATAATTTTACACGTAACAATCTTTATACACCTTCAGAAACGTGCTGGCCAATCTTGATGTTCGCTCGTTAATGCCAGTAGTGGTTTTTAATGATCCGCAAATCTCTATCATCAATGCCTACGCGCTGGATGCTAAACAATGCTCTTAAATTGTGTATTGATCATTTGAACTTCTATTTTATCATAAATTTGGGAATGTATTAGTGCGAGGAAGATTTTTATGACTTGACTCATTAATCTGATGGTTCGATTTTTACTGTATTTTTTAGCAATTTCGTTTTTGAGATCAAAGGTCAACTTCAGCCAGTCAGTTGGTATGGTACTGGTCTCATAGAATTTATTGAAAAGGTAAGCAGGAATTGTTCACCTTCAGTTTCAAAGAACGTAAGTATCTCTATAGATATTTCATTCGGTTTTGTTGCGTTTGCTATTTTAGTAGCTCCTCCACTTTCTCCTAAAGCAGGTCCTGCTATAGTGAATTGTATTTCGACTTTACACCTTTCGTCGTAAAAACATTTAGTTATGTACTTCATCCATCTCTTCTACCTATCTTGCTTGCTATCTTTAACGACAAGGTTCTCCGGCTACTCCTTTCACTTTCGTAAAGATATTAAATAAGCATGTTTCCTTTGTAGTTCCTCTATTTCAGAACATCAGTTATTGACTTTATTATATCTTACGGTGTTCAGATTTTTAAATATCTAACTTCCGTCCTTTCCACCCAATATTTCGTCAGTCATCCATTGCTGTGTCTTCTAACCGATCCTCTTCACCCCAGATGTGTCATGTATGTACTATCGTTTCGAATCTGCTTTCAGTAGTCTTCGATATCGTGTTGCTATTCTCCCTCTTCACACTTACTCTCCAGAATATTTGGAACCGTTTGGGGATTAGTATGGCGATGGTACATTCCAATTGCTTTGGAATCTGGTATTGTTTCATTTTTTCAGCTTATATTTCAAATTGCACCAGGTAACGTTTATCTGCCTTGTTTTTTTACGATGTCATAAGGCGTATCTGCTGGACACTTCCAAGTATATAGCCATCATTTCGACAACTTGAAGTAGGTCTTCATTATGCAGTGATTGTTTTCTTTGCAGAATTCGAGTCCGAAGTCGTCAACGTCAACTTCCCGTCCTCGACCAATTTTAGCATTAAGATGTCCGATGAAGCTGGTGACATATTTGCTTTTCAGACGGCCAGTGACGTTTTTCATATCTGTATAAAACTTATCTCCGTAATGTTTGCTACTATCAACTGTACATATACCTGTATGAGGTTGATATCAACAGGTCTCAAGTTCAGTTGAATCATGATGACTCTATTCGACACATCACATGCATGATGCAATTATTGACTTGTTTCAACACACTAAAAATTGCTCCATTACTATGATAGCTACCATCGTCACCCAAATAGTAAATGATGTGCTCATATTTACTGAATTTTCCAGAATCGGACCAACGTAAGCGTTCCACATTATTGTGATAGCCGGAGCGGTAGCTCAGTGGTAAGGATCCTGACTACTGATCTAAGGGTCGCGAGTTCGATTCCCGGTCCCGGTGAGGTTTTTAAAAATAAAAAAAGTGGATAAAAAGCCCTACAGAATGCCATCATTCGCAAGTGATGTAAAGCCGTAGGTCCCATGTTACTACGATTTGTAGCATCTAAAAGATCCTTTACTACGGTTGGAACTCCTTAGTCTCGGCAAAATTTTAAGTAGGGCTTTGACTATATGACCAAAGCAGTCGGCGTCTAAGGTACCTGGTACTCCGCATGCCTAGACCTTGTTCATAACAAACAAACAAATTATTGAGATATGGGCCTCTATAGATGCGTTGAAAATAAATAGAGCAGCCAGCAGATAAATGTAACTAATAAAACATCTACCAAAGTAATATTCTTTATCATTAAATTATATTACATGCACAAACTACATGAAAAAAGACTCATATAAGTTGATCACAAATGCTGTGGATAATTTTCAAAACCTTGATGTAAAACCATAAAGATATAAATACCTATAACTGGCAAACGTCTATCACATTTAAGGTATACCAATCATATACTCGTTGTATTAGTCGAAGATCAACAAGATCACTTATGTATAAGACAGTAATAAGAATAAGTAAAAGAAGTTCAGGGAAAAGACGTAGCATGTATAATCACACTGAACTGGGTGCATTTGGGAAGTTACAAAACGTGTTTAGATCTTAAGACTAAAGAATAGCAATAATGTGTGCTGCCAGTTATCACCTATGGCTATGAAACGTGGAAAAATTTACAGTTAATCAAAAAACTGTGGAAAGAGATATGTTGAGCATAACGCTGCGTGGCAGAAAAACAAACGGGTAGATTAGGTATTCATGATAAGTCACTGACGTTGTTTTCAAAATTGAAATACTGAAATGGAGATGAGCGGCACATACGTATTTCATGATACCATGATGAAAGAAAAACTAAAAAGATAAAAGACTGGAAACCATGCACAGGAAAACGTGGTATCGGCAGACCCAAAACGTAATATTCCGATGGTATTTGTAGAATAGCAGGGAATGGCTGGAAGAAAAAAGCATAAGATAAACAGTTGAGACGAACCGATGCAGGTTGAAGAGAGAGAAAGAAGGTTCAATGAGAAATAAAACGTTTACATAAATTAGATCTTATCAACACAGTTAATTATATCCACACATGCATTGAAAGACAATGATGATGTAACAAAACTAAATTTACTCATGTACTGTGTTTACAGGTTGTAAAGTGAAAAGTATGGAATATACTACATATCTTGGTAAATATTCAATATATCAACAAATATTGCAAACAGAAGACGTTTAAGTTTAAGTTTTGCCATTAAAAATGTTCTCCATTCCTTCAATATCCCCGGTAAAACGCCATCCTCTCTCGCATCTTCCATTTCTAACTTCTTTCAAGTCAGTTACAGTCAACTCTTGAGCTGGTGTTGATTATTCTCTAATTTGTCTGTTCTATTTCTCGTTTTACGGTGCTGTCTATTTTATGTCGCATAGGCCCTCAGAATACTCCTGTTATTTTAGTAACTCCCTCGATCTTCCATAATGTACCCTTGTTTGCCCTTCAAGTTGACGACCTTTCGCCTATGCATTTTTATTTCTAAAAAATATTTTATGTTACAATATCGACTTGTCTCTGTTGGCGTTCTCTTTTGCCTTATTTTGCCATTTTCCTCACTGTTTTATTTACTGTTTCATATTCGGCTATGTTTCTTTGCCGTCTCGAATAAGTTTTCTCCATCTCCCTCATGTTTGTTGGATTTTTTGAGTTTCTCTGTATGTCGGTGCTTTGCTGTTATAAAATTAGATGATTTGTATTAATTTATGCACCCAGCTGATTATTTTAGAATTTGATAATATTTTAAAAGTAAAATACCGTTCGGTAGCCCTCAACCTCAGGTATGATTTCGTTATTTTTGCTTTCAGCTAATGTAACGCTCAGTCGAATTTATTTTCAAGCCTTTTCGCCTTCTCCTCTCTTTCTATTTCTACGAATGATCTGAACATCTATTTGATTGCAGATTTGGGACTGGTAAAAGTTGAAACTCCTACAATCGCAAACTCGTCCTGGTAGGAGCTCTTGGATTTTCAGAATATATATTATCTGGCGTATTACATCTCCCGCTGCCCGATATGAGCGAAATACTTCGCTATTGAATCATGTCCATAATAAAGATCACATATTGAAGATCTAAAATTTTTGTTTAAAGCTTTTCTAAAAGGCAAAAAGTCATCAGTTTGTGTGTTTTCTGATTTTAACCTATGCATCTTGCTTGTTAAGAATAGTAAACGATTAAATACTATGACACATATATACGCCCGCTATTCGACAATTATGCAAAAAAACTTGTGTTGTATGCGTTAAATGGTGCTAATATTTATAAATGCTTTACGTTCCGTGAGACTTCGTCGAACAATGCATCCGTGAGTCACTTTAATTTATAGATCTTTCTAATGATTACGTGTGCTCTTATTAAATCAAATTCTCTTGCTTAGATAAACCTAGCATTTTTAGTGTGACAGTTGCTTGGAAACGCACCATTTATTCAAACCTATGTATGTTTATGCCAGGTCACTTAAGTTTTATCTATCATTTAATGTATTATAATCAAATTAAGTTTGAGGTAGCATTCATACCTTAATACATAATATTATGGTGTATGGTTAATGTACATACTTTTGATTTGGTATTTGACCAGCTCCTCTAGAGGGCTCCGTTTGGAATATTTGTTGGTGTGCCAAGGTCGTTGTTTTGGAAAAATATATTGTTTATGTTCGATACTAACTGTTGTTGTTTTTCTTGGGTATTTATTAGTAGCTTCAGCGTACTTATGCGAACGTTTTGTCCGTCCGTCTGTCTGTCTGTCTGTCTGTCTGGATCGCCTGTAACTTTCGAACGGCTACAGATATCGACATTTTGAAAGGGGGCAAAGTTGTAGCTAAGGTCCCGAGCACCTTCATGCGCTATTTGGTTTTGGCGAAAGGTCAACCTGTTTTCGCAGTGCTGAAGCTACTCTTTAGACCTGTACTTGAGCAGTTTATTATCCCTTTGTAGCATGTCTTCCGTCGCAGCTCGCAGACTACTGAGTAAGGTTCAGCGCAGTGTGCACAGTAAGTTGGTAAACCTGCCGCCTTTATGACAATTAGATCAGTTCATTGCGCACTCCTTTATGCTTACGGCCCATTTCCGGCATTCTGTTGTTAGCTAGTTATTTTAACCATTAACAAGTTACCCAAACTATTCTAACAATTTCAAATTTAGACTGTCAACATGTTGAATTCATAATGTGACTGTAAGTATGGCTATGGGCTAGTTATAAAATGACATTTAAAAATGTTAGACTGGTTGTTATATACAAACGTTATTAAACATATGTGATACAGTAATGTCTCGTTAATCCGAAGTTCAGTAATCCAAATTTCAAAGTAATCATGAGAGTCAACTGCATCCATATAAAGATATCGTAATCCTAAATTAGATGGCTTCGTCTGTTCGGCAATCCGAATCGAGTTTAATTGGTCAAAAATTTTGCAGATTTCAGCAAATCTCTGTTTAGGGACTCTGCATGGGCATTATTTAGCCGCTTGTGAATGCCAGTGCGCGTGTTGCTTAACAATGGCGTCAGTAAAGCGTGCTCAAAAAACCTTATCCTTCTGCGAAAAAGTGGCTATATTAAACGAACTTAAACGCGGAATTACTGGAAAAACAATTGTCATAAAATACAGCAGGTGCGTCAACGTTCGGTGACATAAAATGAAATCAAGATGAGAAAAAACGGTAAGATAAGAATTTCTCTCACCTCTATCACCGTTATTAATAAACAAAACAATTTAAATCAGACGAAAATCGTCAAATCTTTTCCATAATTTTAGTAATGTCGTACTCGGCACATTAGAGTCGGTTCTACAATGCAAGTATATACCTAGAATAAGCTATCCGAGGTATAATTGTCATAATTTCCTTTGTGACAGCAGTCGTTTCTAGGGTGTTTATTCCGCGGATAACTTTATCCTTGGTTTGTAGAACCGGCCCTTAATAAAATACGTTCTAGCATTTTATTTTACTCGTACCTTTTTAGAAAACGTGGATCACATTTATAGTTTATCGGGTCCACGTCCTCGACCTTAACGTCGATATTTTGACTTAATTGTTGTATATCTAATTAAATGTACTCGAGTTTATTAAACGATACAGTAATCAGGATATTTCCACGCTTTGAATTGGGTTGGTTTTAATTGATTCGAATTATCGGACCACTACTGTATTGCTAAACCTCTTTAACGATGCAGCTGTCCGAAAGTCGTTCCTTCATTTAAATTAATTCCCTATTAAAGTGAACATGATAAAGTATTCCCATAATATTTTGATCAGAAAATACATTCTGCATCGATTCAAATCACCATCCTTGCAGAATATTGAACAGCCAAGCAACTACGATACAAGCAAGGGTACTTTCCTTGGCACGCCTTCTCCCATCCCATTTACAAACTGCAGTATAAAAACCGGCAATCATGCTTTACCCTAGCACGGAAATTGTACACTTTCCGGATCACCCACGATGCTAGTGCATCGCGTGCGTTAAATTTTCCGGAAAATGCGGTTACGCAAGCGTTTCTTCCGTCAGACGCTTTTTTGGCAATTAGGTGAGGTTCCTGTGCCACTGCGCCCAGTTGACTCTACGTTGCGAATCTTCACAGGAATGTTCAATTTTTCATCGTTGCTCGGCTGTAACACATTAAAACTTTGAAAACTGATTGTGCAACGTTGAAGTAACGGAACGAGAGATAAGTTGGAAAATGGATGATGATGGATCAAGCAATAATAGCCATATTTAAAAAGGCGTTAAGATAGGACGCTAAGCTCGCAACCTGCACACCTACTCCAACGATCTCCGTGCCTCAAGAGGAATTATGAATAAAAAATGCGAAAATCACCATATCATTATAACCTCGTTTACTTTCCATGTTTTAGTAATCTACTTTGAGGACACTGATTTGAATTCGTTGTGCGCCTGCTGTTAAAGCGGACGAGGAAAATGAATTTTCAATCACTACCACTAATCCATACTGTTCCGGAAAGAAAATAAAAAATCTTCGCCGCGCTGGCAGCGAGCGGAATTCGAAATAAATTACAAATGCATATTTATCGATTAAACAAGCACTCTATTTCTAGCGGATCAACTGACCTACGGCGATGATTAATCTCGCAATTTACGCTGCATTTCGAATAGAGTGCCATGCATGCACCTAAAGTTGTCGAAATAAATCTCCGCGGTTCTGTATGATAATTTTCATGCATTCGCATTTACAAACTACAAAAGTTTGATATTAAAGTGTAATATACTTGATGCGGTTTTTTATCTTCAGAACGTTCCGACAACCACTATTAATAATTCTTAACGTTAATGAAACAAACTAATAACAATTTCATTAGCACGTAAATCAAAGCCGTGTTTATGGTTTGCACAAATCAAACTAGATTTAAAATCATATTTGCTTTGTGGCGAAGAATTGATTGTGGCTAAATCATTACACATCAATACACCGCTGCAATACCTACATATCCACAACATCTACATAGGGTGCATGCAAGGGCGTTAACAGGCCTTTATGCCCACAGCTGAGTAATTTTCGTCCAGTCATTTCTATTCTTTGCTTTTGTCTTCCACTTTCTTATTCCCTTTTCTTTGAAGCCTCTTATCACTGCTTGCAACCATCTTGTCCTGCGGCGGCCCTATCTTCTTGTTAACATTGGTTGTAAATTTAATATTTTTTATTGTTCATTGAAATGTTCAACAGTGTTTAACATGATCGCGTCCTCGAATGTAAAGATACATTTAACATGCATCCACTTGCGTCCTCGAATGTTAAAATATATTTAACATGCATCCACTCATTTAACGTGCATCCACTCGCGTCCTCGAATGTTAAGATACATTTAACATGCATCCACTCATTTAACATGCATTCACTATAGCAACATCACACATATTCATGGCAGTCCGATTTCGATTTAGCAATTTTTAGTAATTATTATTGATTCAAAATTATTGCCTCAATGAACAATAAACTAATGAACGCATTTCGAGGGGAAACCGTCTTAACATTTCTCACATAAATTACCACTCTTGCTTCGCTGCGCTCGCTCGAGTGGTAAAAATATGCTGGAATGTTAAGACTGGGTTACCCCTCTTAATACGTTAATTACTATTAACTATTCGGTTGTCTTCCCTCGTCTCTATATGCCCCAACCATTTCAATCAGACCTTTATAAGCTGTGTAATTGTTGGCGCGTCATACACTCGTTTTAGCTCCTCGTTACATCGTCTTTCCCACAAATTTCCGTATTTTTGCCCCCCAAATATCCTTCTCAATATCTTTCGTTACCAGATTTCGAGTCTCTCTTCCTCCACTTTATTCATAACCCATATCTCACATCCATATGTTACTGTTGCTCTGACTAATGTTTTGTACAGGTGTAATTTTGCCTTTCTTGAGATGCTTTTTAATTTGAGAAGTTTACTTAAGGCACTTGGCATCGCTCCCTTCTTCAAACAATTCTTGTTTTCATTTCTAGTGTATTATTTCCCTCTTCTGTATATACACTCTCAAATATGTGAAACTTTTTACTCTGTCTATTTCTACCACGATTTCTCCCTAACACCGCCTTTAAACTCCTTCTTATGTCATGCACGTTAGTTAGTTCCATTTCCATATATTTTATTTTTTCTGTATGTTGCTATGATCACATTTTAGTAGCCTTGTATATCAAATAATAATTATTAGTAATTTATAACATAACCAACAAAATAGATATTTAGCATAAGAAAGTTCATATTTGTTATAAAATAGCGTAGGCCTTGTAAATAATTGATAGTATGATGTTTTTGGAATAGCTTTGTCTTTGTGTAAAAACAAATTAAAATCAGAGTAGGATTGACATTTCATACAACTAAAACAAAAGCTGTAAAAAAATTTGAGGGCAGTTTCTTCAAGAGGTTGGTTGTGTTTTTGCCAAGCTCCCACCAATATAAGTGGTATTAAATACCCAAGTTGACTAGAAGTTGTGTTTTATTGAGACAAAATGCGTCCTGGGTGATTTGTAGAAGTTTTCCTTTGAAATTGGACTTCCGCCAGGTAGATACGAGCAATCAATTTGGTCCAGTGTAAGCCAGTGCATTTCGATATGATTTTACGGAGGTCCAGGCAGTTTTATAAAGGCATGCACAGGTGCATAAGCGAGAACAGCGTACGTGTGGTGTATCGGAGCCCTGCATTAAGCCTCCCAGCTTCAGTGATAGCAATCCGAAAGGTTATCGAAGTTGCAGCCGACATCCAGGTGGGTTCTAGTGCACATTTAGGCCTAGCTAACAGCATGCCGGCAACGACATCTTGTCCAGAAGATCGTGGGAGTTCTAGGTCGGTGTAGGTAGCCCGATATTCATCGTAGCAGCCATCTAAAGGTCAGATTTGCCATTTAAAAAGTGTCGTTTTGCGATTGTGTTCAATTGCCGTCGGCTAGCGTCGCTTCCAGTTCGTGCGTCACTAGAAGTTTGTGACGCGGTGTACTTACGTTAAATTATTATTGCATAGCAACAGCGGTTACTGCGTGGACATCAACGATTTAATTAAGAGCTTGTTGATGTACTGTCAAGACCAGGAAACCATCTTGAAATTAATATCATTCCCATCAGTTAGAAATACTACGCTTGTAATATCCCATCAGTTAAATAGTGGACATACAGAGTGCATATAAATAAGTGTGTAATCAGACTTTTAAATAATCGTTAATAGCAAATTATTAGCAGTTTAAAATTTGGATGTAGAGACCCAACCCAGTAGATTTCGAGTTATCTCATTATAAAAAGTACAAAATATTTATAACCAATCCTACTTCTTCCGTTTCCAAGTGCAATGCCTTTGTTGCTCTCTTGCCGTGATATCGTCGGCATAAGCTAAGCATTGGTGACTTTTATTTATTATTATACCTATTCTATTTACTTTTTCAAATCACATTCTCTAAAATTATGTGAAATAGGGAAGTACCACACTTGTTTAAAAAAGTTCCGAAATAATGTTGTTAACTTTTACCTTACTCGCTGGATTTTCTATTGTCATTTTCACTAATTTGATGATTTTATTCAGTATTTCCATCTCATTCATTCCCTGATTCTCTTATTACCGTATTATCGTATGCTTCTTGAAAATCTATAAAATCGCATGTAGCTCAATGTTGTCCTCATAACAGGTATCTCGCCCATCACCAATTCAGCAGCAATTTTATTCTCTCCTGGACTTTTTCTGTGTTTCATTTCTGCTATGATTTCTGAAATTTTCGCCTTGGTGCTGGTATAAATGGTTCGTGTTCGTCACCACCATAGCTTTCTCGTTGTCGTGTTTGTGACGTTATTTTTGCAATTAGCAAATATCTTCGCTTCTCACTGTTTGCTTTCTGTCCATATAATTTTCCGCACAAAAATTACTTTAGAAACTCCTAAAAACGCGCTCTCAAATCGCACTCTATAGACGGATCCGCATGCACGGTTGTCGCGTCCTACCATTCTTCATGATTTATTAAAACTAAAAATAATAACTTAAGTGAAACGATTGTTCACGGCACAAAAATTGTTCTAGCTTTATACATTATGAAACGGTGCTCCATCATGTTAAAAGCATACGTTTTCCTGGATTGCCAAAGTTATGTCGTAAAAAAATCTAGTTTGATGATTCTTTATAAAAGTGGGGGTTCAATAAAATGTCGTCCAACGCTCCTAGATAAACATGTATTGAAAATCGATTCTGATACAGGCGCTCTCTAGTTTGCTATCCCCAATAACGAATGTTTAACGATTTCCTTCGATTTTTTTAAATCTAAAACCCGTTAGTATTTTGGAAACCGCAATGTGTCAATTGTGTTCTACCGCCTACCGCTATTGCTCAGTTCGGATTTTAGCAGTCAACTTGACATCTGCTTTGATAGTTTATCGATCAGTTTGGTGATGAGGATCCACATCAAATTAAAGTGCTTGATTTAGGCTACATTCATCATTAACTCTGTACAAGAGTAATAATTGCGATTGTTTGCTTCTGGCGATTACTTTTACATCGATCTCTTTGAGCAGCATAAGCATGTAATATGTTCTAGTCATGAAATTCAAGATATGAGCTGTTGCAATTTTTATCTGATGATTTTCCCGTTTATCTAATAGATAACCAGCACCAGTTTTTAATGTTCAGTCTTTATTTTTCAAACTAACTAAACTCAAATATCGTGGAAGAATGAGACTCCCCATGTATTAATGACAGTTAAGTCATAGTCAAGAGCTTTACCAAAAGTCATTATTTTGTGTATTCCTAAACACTTGTCAACTTCCAGTGTTTGCTTAACTAATGAATTTGATAACAACGCTGTCAAAAGTATCACAAATTCAATACTTCGTAGCTTAAAATTTTAATTAAACTCATCTTTCGGATGAGAGCTTTCTGACGCCCAAGCCCAATATTTACCAATACCGGAAGTGTGAATTCAGCAGCAAACAATATTATATCTTTTTGATCAATAAAACCTCAACAGGGAAGGAGCAAGGGCTTTGTAGACATTTATAAGATTCCCGAAGCTGAGCTCTTGCGCGCTTTTTGCAGACTGTCGACATTAATGAGATGCCTTGGTTAATTAGTAATATTTGTAATAAATAAACATTTTTAAAGAAAATATCACTTGTTAAACTGTTGCTAATTAAACGATTCTTTTGATTTTGGCAAATATTCCACCCACATTGAAAACTGATCTTTGGCAGCTCCATTGCGAGAAGTAAAATTCGTCGTTGTAGATATTTATTCGAATATTTTAACTCTGAGGCGAGATACCCAGGGAAATAAATCAAATTAATGAAGAAACTTCTCCATCATTTTAACGAAAGTCCATTAGTTTTCCTAAAATTACACGCCTTCATTTAACAGAAAACTGGTTGTCTCTTATTTCCTCTGATATTTTCAAACATTGTGCTGAAATTGAGCCTGCCTTCCACGTACTAACATGTGAAGTTCCACCAATTGACTGTGCTAAAAGAGTAAAAAACCGTCTACGAAGGTTCTACTAATATTGTTTTTAAAACTTATTTGTTTTTTAATTATGATCGAGCCAATTCAAGTAGACAGATCAGCTTTTTTTAAGTGCAATTAACAACAACAAATGTTCTAAAATATCAGGAACATATCAATGAGGCTGGATTGTTTTCCTTGATACAGCAATCTCTAATTGTCATTTTCAGGATGTATGAGCAAATAACGATATGAATTTGCTGGCATTACTGGTGCTTCACGTGAAAATTCCATTGCGTTACGTACCCTAGTGATACCATCTTCTAGTACGCAATTCGAGGATGTACATTTCGCATTTCAAAAGGGCAATAATTTTTTAATTACCTTAAATTTTCCCAATTTACTAAATGGATACTGGCGGAGACTCAAAAGCGCTACTTGCTCGTTTACCTTTGATCTCTTCGTTTCAATTAAGGGGCAATAAAAAATCTTGTTAAAGTCAAATGAAAGTAAATGGTGGAATGTTCAGAGCGAAGCAGTTTTTCTAAATGGACATTCAAATTAGAGTAATAAGAAGTACTTTGCTTAATGTTTATGCTGAAAAGGGTGATTTTTAAACAATTTCAGCCAAAATCATTTTAGAGAAGACATTTTACACCCAGGAACAATACAAAATTTAATATTTAAACATATGATATAAATTCTATAATGCCTTTTATGTTTTCCTCTTGCTTAACTACTACATGCACAGTGTTAGTCGACTTATAATTATTTTAAATATTATTAGGCCAGTCATTTAAAACATCGTAGGTCGCAAAAAATTGCACTGCGCTGATTTTTTGGTATGTTGTAAGGATAGATACCAATAGTGTAAAACCAAGTTTGCAGCTTCGAAAGACCTATGCTAACTGCGTGGTGCTCGAAAAACCTTTTTTTTTGGACTTTTTTCAGTTTTTGGCTTATTATTTCTAAAAGCTGTATCCTACGAAAAAAGTCGTCATGTACACTTTTAAAGTAGACAAAATTTTCTACAAATTGAGTGTGACAGCAGCTTCGTAGGTCAAATACGTCCAGAGATACAGCGCTTCAAAGATTGGCTATTTTTTTCAAAAAGTTCGAAATTGTAGTTTTAGCCACCTTCCGAGCAGAATATCGGTTAAAATACTCATCCTACGAGGAAAGTCATGGGAAATAAAGTTGTAGAGCAGTTACTTAGCTTTAATTTAAGTATAAGTGTAACCCTATAGGTCCAATAGTTCACTTGTTATCAGGAAAAAACTAAAAATTAAGGAAAACGGATTTTTCAAGAAATGGAGCTCCTGTTATTAATATTGCACAGTTACCTATAGAATGTTACAAAAATGACATTACATTTATAAATTTGATTTATTGTTATATACAGTGTCCGCCAACATTTGCTACAATTTGAGCGTTACAGCAGCTTCGTAAGTCCAATACGTCCCGAGATACAGCACTTCAAAAATTGTAGTTTTAGCCGTCTTCCGAGTAGAGTATCGGTTAAAATACCCATCCTACGAGGAAATGAAATTATATAGCAGTTATTTAACTTTAATTTAAGCACAAGCGTAACCCTGTAGAACCAATAGTTCCCTTGTTATCAGGAAAAAACGAAAAATTAAGGAAAACGGATTTTTAAAAAAATATAGCCTGACGAATTGCAGAATTTTTGTAAAGGATAATAAAGACATAACTCAGTGTAAAATGGTTTATATCATGCAAAATTAAACTAAGTACAGTTAATAATAAGGTATAAAGTTATCAAAATTATATAAAAATTATTTTGATAGTTTGGGGGACCTGGGACGTGAAATGCTGAACGTGAAGTGATGGCGGGACCTCAGCTCAATTTTATAATAAATTACAAGAAAGAAGTAGGTATGTAATATTAGGCTTACCTTTACGCACTTAACGAGACAGTCGTGTTCGTTTGGAAGGCCCAGGTTCGTCAGACGGCTTTTCTTGGGGCTCCGGAGACTCCTCTAATGTCGGATTCGATCTACTACTAGATACTAGTGGTAAAACGTCGTCGACGTCGTCTTCTTCATCCGACTCAGCCATGGCTAAGGGAGGAGTATTCAGGCAGGTCTTCCCCTGACAAACTTTGCAGAGAGCAGAGCATTTCAGCACTGCTCTCTGGCAGAAGCAGCTCCCTCTTCTGCACCCTTTCTGGCATCTGCATGACATGAATTTCAGCAGGGTTAGCGGCGCTGGTTCCTTGGTTGAGGTCACCGGTGTCAGTCCCTGCTGGTTCCTTGTCCACCCCCAGTTGGTGGACTCTTTATCTACTCCTAACCACTTCTGCACCTGGTGGTAGGTTCTGTAGGAATGTTGGGCACTAGCCTCTTCGGTTGGGGGCAGACGAGAGAGGTGGACTTTGGCGTTGGCAGCAGATCGGACAAATATCCCGTAACGCAGGGCGTGGAGAGAGTCGTCTTCTCCCCCACCATACAGCGCCACGAGACATTTATTGCCAGCAGAGGCTATTTCCTCATGAGTGGCGTCATGGTTGAGAAACGTGGTAGCCGCGTCAAGAAGGTCTGGCTGTTTTGAAAGGACGCCTAACATCTTCGTTTTCCCTTGCCAGAAAAGGGCAGAGGTGGTGTCGCAACCAGTGAAGGCGTGAAGGAACAACTCTATCCCAGGGGGTAATGAGAGCTCTCGAATGAATGATGTTGAAGAGAACTGCTCACAACCGGTTCCACCCCTACCACTTTTTTGGAAGAAAACATTTTGTATGCTGGAACCCAATCCATTAAGGAGCACGAAGAGGTCGACATCCTCTCCAGCGATTATGACGTGCTCGTACTCCTCGCTCTTCTCCAAAATTTGGATTCCTGTCATTCACGATTTGAATCATCCCACGTAGAGCTCTTCAGCTGGTTAGACGCCGCCGATTTAAAGTGTACTTGGTTCGAATAACTTGTTACAACAACGACCTTCCACACGGGGGCACAGAAAATTTCAAATGCCATCACATCTACTTTCAGTTCCTAGAGCAACATGGACTATGACAACGCAAGCTACAGTGTCTTGCAAAACGTTAGTTTGTACGGGTAAACAAACAGTAAAGAGGCCAAGTTGGCCTTCATATCTAGAAATTTATCAAAACAGGGACGGTACACCGATCATTAACAAAAATTATGTCAACAATTCTTGTTTTATTTCACAAGACATAAAGCATGCATAGCCACAAACTGCTGGGTGATTATCTACAAAGACAACGCAGTCTAAGCCGATGATTGTGAAATGATAAACGTTCCAAAATTTATTTAAAAATCAACATTTTGCTTAAGTTTGCTGATCCTCCATCGGGCGCCTCCCGTGGGTATCGGTGTGGACCATAACCAACAGCGACATCTCATGCAGAGAGGTTGAAATGGTGTGAGCATCCATTCTAGGAAATATGAACTCCAAAATTGAACTCGAATTGAAGGCGGCAGTTCTGTTCTATACTAGCGTTGGTGTTGTTTTAGAGAAAATGTTCCATAGCAGTAGATGTAGCTAATGCTACTTACTACAATACTCTTCGTGGACTTACAACGGCGGTTAAAGAAAGAAGAGGGGGTCCACTTCAAATTCTTCTACCTGGTAGGCTACCTATATTACAGAAGAAAATTAACAAAACCGATATTCTAGACGTCTGACAATACACTCAATACATTCTGGATACTCCCAAACAGGCAAAAACCACAATATACTTTACTGGTCATAACACTGAAACCAGAGATAAATCAGCTGCTATGCTTTCTAAGGAACGGGAGCTGTACTAAGATTTAACCCAATTAATGATCCCAGTTAAATTAAATACCAAGCCAATACGACCTACAAGTGTGCCAATATGTGCTCCTATCTCCACAGGTAACAAAAAAGATATAACCAATGTTTACATGTGCCTCGAGGATCCTATAAGGAGAATATCTGCACAAGAAATAACTTTAATAGAGGGAAATTTCAATGCCAGAATAGGTTGCACAAGATATAATGAGAACTCAACTCAAGCACATTCAACACAATTATCCATTGGGCTCATACACCTGGAAATCCTGCAGTGACAGATCCTTGATTAAGATTGGCTACACAACCTGGAACTAGATAGATGATGGAAATCATCTAAAAGTAGAAGAATTAAATGGCGATGAAGAAAGGAGAAGACTCGACCGCCTCAACAGGAAAAATAGTTTAAAAATAAGAATGGTTACTTTTCCAATATTTGGAAATAGAGGTACATTACAACACAAATGAGATCAGCGACCTTTTCAAGAAAATTAATTAAATAACAATAGAATCCGTGCCACAATTGGACCATAAAAGATGGAAACGGAAAATGTTTAGAAAATCGGCAAAATTCTGGAAAAATTGCAATTTTTACAAAGACATGCCCAATCAGAACATACACAGCTTAATCGATATAAGTACGCTATCGAATTTGATATACCTACTTAAAAATGAAGTTGAAAATGCCATAACTAGTATAAGCAATAGCAAGGCAACTGGACAAGACGAAATTAACTGTGAAATGCTTAAATCACTCCATGTCATCGATATCTGAATAGTACCTAACAGCGATGTTTAACAAAATTTAGATATCTGAACCGATGATTGAACTAACTATATCCCTACTTCCTTCCATAGAAATGCATCCATACCGAAATGCGAAAACTATCGTAGCATAGCTTTAACATCGAACCCAAGTAAAATCATATTACGTACATAATACTAAGGAACTTTCGAAATTTGCAGATACCTACAGGGGAAATTTATGAGAGGCAAAGTGGCCAGAAATCAAATATTAAATGTGCGGCAATTAATAGATAAATTAGAATAACTTAATGTATTAGCATACCTATGCTTCATTGATTATTTAGAGACGTAAAGCTATAGAAATTTTTTTGCTAGAAAGACCTGGGATGGTGGAATAACTTTAGGTGGCACAGAGTTGACAAATCTTAGATAAACTGATGACACCACCGTTATTGCGAAAACTAATATTGAAGCGATCGAGTTGAGGGGAACACTTGAATGAGAGATTGAGAACGTCAGTTTGAAATTAAGCAGAATTAAAACCAAAATTATGATTATCGGCAGGTCAGGCCGTTGCCGATAAAGAAATGTTGGAAATATAGTAGTAGTTGATAGAATAATCTAATTGGTAACCCATATCAATAGTACCGGTCGCTGTGGAAAAACAAAGTAAAAGATGTTCCACTTTAGCAAAAACACCGCAAATAGAATTTATTTATTTATTTATTGAATAAATTTTAAGAAATATCTAGTTTTTCTAGTAGCTCTTTATGCAGAATGCAGAAGCTTGAACTTTAAATAAAACAGGACCAAAGTATCCATACTAAAAGAAATCGGTATAATACCAATAAAGCCTATAACCATTGTCCATTGTTTGAATTAAACAGATATAAATTTCAGTCAAAATTTACGAAATATTGTTCATAATTTAAAAGCCAGTTTTGCTTTCATAATCAGTCGGTTTAAAGACGGCTATCACAACAGTAAGCATATTATATTATGACCTAGAACTTCAAGTTCATCGCACGAACTCGCAGACAACGCGGAACTATAATTGCTTACTACTTATTTTGCAGTTTTAGAATCGTTCTAGTGAACTATACCTTTGCACTTTGAAATGTTTTTATTTAATATCTAAGCAGTTACTTTGTATAAATAGATCGTTTATTTTCGTAATAAAACAATCAACATTTACTGTTTGATTCAATTACATCGATACTACCTTTCTAAGCCATAATTCATGAAGTGTGAGGCTGCACTTCGGGTAGTTATCTAATTATCATCCCTTTAAGTGACATTGACTACATTGGCTTAAAACGTGAATGCAGTCTCATTCATGTGCTTAAAAATTAGGGATAAAGAACCAGTGCAACCAACAGAAACCTGATACAGCCTCCAGGCGTTTCTGTTCATTGTCCTTCGAGCCGGATCTGTCTCCAACCAAGAACAAGTACATCCCAGGGGTCACAAGCATCCAGAGGAGAAAACAACATCTGCCAACCACCCAGGTCCCAAAAATTGGCTAATAATATGGAGGAATCCAATCAGTTAGCTGTCGCCCAAGAAGAATCCGCGCAATAACGCAAGTATTTCCCAAGATACGAGGACTCTGCTAGCCAGAAGACAGAAGTCCACATCAGCAGTCAAGTTAAGGCGCTAGATGAGTTATGGAAACTGCGACCATCAAGAACGCGAAAATGGGGCAGCTAAGTATTCTCGACCCTTCCGGAATTAGGAAGCAAGAGGAAATAATTAAAATTCCTGCGCAAAAAATTCGTATCCGAAAATTGCAGATTCGAATACAAATTCTTAAGCAAACGATGAATGACGCCGAACTAGCACAAGAATTAGGAAGGCCCGCCATCACAAAGAGGGAACTAAGACAAAAATGGGATCGTGTGATCGAGATGGACGAAGAAGTTATGTCTAACGACATGGCTTCAGAACAAATGCACTTCAGTCCTGAATATACTACGTTGGAAGACAGGTATAGAAATTTAATTAATTTACTGCAAGCACCGACAAGGAACGAGCAAGCAGCAGCCATCTCGCTTCCTCCAGTCAAAATCCCCATATACGAGGGAAATTATGAAGAGTGGGCCACTTTCAAGGACCTATTCACTAAATTAGTAAATGACAACCAGAACATGGACGATGTCATCAAGATGCAATATCTAAAGACGCATGCCAAGGGAGAGCCCAGCCGACTGATCCAGCATCTATCAGTTACCCAAGCCAACTACAACACCGCTTGGAATTTGCTGCAACAAAGGTATCAAAATAATCGCCTTATTTTAACAAAACCTGCTCAAAAGATGAGGACATCAGCTCATGCAGCAGCTATGCAGACTTCCAACGCTCCAGAGAAGAAGCCGAAATCAAATATCATTGCCGCCAATCTAGGCGCAAAGGAGAGCCAAGTGCTACTAGCCACAGTAGTGGCTCAAATCAATCAACATCGGGACAACTACATGAAGGTCAATACCACGATTGGCAACTCGTAGCAAATTGAAGAAGAATATCAGTTGCAAAAATTCTGGGACATAGAAGAAGTACCCACACAAAGAAAACTTCAAGCAGAAGAACAGGTATGCAAGGAAAAAATTATTGAGACAGTCAAAGAGATTCATCCCGCATCAAATGGATCCATCCCAGGAGTAACAATCCAGCAGGTGAAGAAAATATCAACAACCGATCCTACAGCGGAAGAACGAGCGATAGCAGCTGCCAATATAAAGAATACGGGAGTTGAACGTCCAGCTATCCTCGAACATGAAAAAATAGCACCACAAAAAAATCAGCAAGTGCATGGAGTTTCCGAAGTCTCCATTCACGAAGTCCGCATCCACGAAGTTCCCATTCACGAAGTTTCCATTCACCAAGTCGATGGACAGAAAGAAAAGGAAATTGCAGGCCACGAACAAATCGTTGAAACTCCTACAGCAGCTCCAAGCAGTGGATGCAGTCCAGAAATTGCAGGCCACGAACAAATCATTCACGAAGTCCGCATCCACGAAGTTCCCACTCACCAAGTTTCCATTTACGAAGTCGATGGACACAAAGAAAAGGAAATTGCAGGACACGAAAACATCGTTGGAACTCCTCCAGATGCTTCTACAGCACTCGGTGATGGATGGAGCCAAGAAGCTGCAGCAAACGAAAAACTCTCCGAGTCTATTAAAAACTTCGCACCTAGCGATGGATGGAGCCCGGAAATGGCAGCACTAACTGCCGCAAATGAAAAACCCTCCGACTATATTAAAAACTTGACACCCGGTAGAGAGCGGCACCAAGACTTGTCGGCAAGAGATGCAGGAAAAGAAAAATCCAATGTCAAACACTTCGGGCCAAGCGGTGGATACAGCCCAGAAGTTGCAGCAATAACTGCAACAATCGAGAAATCCTCCGAGTCCACCAAAAACTTGCCACCCGGTGGAGGAAGGAGCACAGAAAAGGCAGCAAGAATTGTAGAAAACAAGAAACTCTCCGAGTCCACAGAAAATTTGACAACCATTGGAGGGTGGCACCCAGAAAAGGCAGCAATAAATGCAGCAAACAAGAAACCCTCCGAGTTCATTAAAAACTTAGCACCGAGTGGAGGGTGGCAACAAAACACAGCGGCAAGATATGCAGTAAACGAAAAACCCTCCGAGTTCACTGAAAATTTGACAACCATTGGAAGGTGGCACCCAGAAAAGGCAGCAAGAATTTTAGAAAACAAGAAACCCTCCGAGTTCACTAAAAATTTAGCACCAAGTGGAGGGTGGCATCAAGAAATGGAGCAAGCGAGCAAACCTCCGAGTTCACTAAAAATATAGCACCCGGTGGAGGGTGGAACCAAGAAATGGCGGCCAACAAGTTAGAAAATAAAAAATCCGAAACCAAATATTCTACGCCTAGTAGAAGGTGGATTCAAGAACTAACAGTAACAAGTTCAGAAAACAATAAACACAATGCTAAGCACCTAGCCCCTCGTAGAGGATAGAATCAAGAAGACGGCTTATAAAGTCGGCGAGGGAATTTACCGAAAACACGCAATGTGGAATACCGATGCGGCATCCTCTAAAACAGCTAACCTCGGCAAGAGTGATATTAATTATCGTATTCACTCATATAATGTTCGTCTCCAAAGGAAGAGGCAGCAGATGGACGTTGTCGGGATGTTCCAAACCAAGTGGCAACGTATTCAACGACACAATAACACAAAAACTATTTTACAGAGATAGCAGAGGAGCCAGTGTTGCAGCAGCCGAACCACTTCGAGGATTTACAAACTTCTCGGTTGGACCTGCAACATCATCTGAAGGAAGTAGCATGAAGGGCCATCCGACATCGCTACTACCTCTCCAGAGGAATAATCAACAGCGTCTAAAAGACATTACATGGAAAACCATCCGACGTCATTCATATCTATCCAGCGGGATCACCGGCAGCATATTGGAAGGTGCTGCTCTAATAGGCGTTCTCTATTACATTCGAAGAAGAATAGTCCGAAAGAAACCTCCACCCAAGCAACGCCAGGCAGCAGTGGAAGAATATCCTCTAAAAACCCTTAATGTAGAAGAAACAGTATAGTTTTCTTGTTTTGCTTTTTTGTGGCCTAAAACCGCCAATATGTTTAATTTTGAATTAAACACATATAAATTTCAGTCACTTTTTGAAAAGAAAGCAAAAGAATACGGACTGTCGATAAATGAGGAGAAAACTAAATACTTGGAGATGGGAGACAACCTAAATAATGAACAACCACAAATCACAATAACAACAGAAGAAAATAAAGTATACTGCTTCGAAAGAGTCAACGAATTTGAATACCTGGGGGTTACCATAACTTGTAAAAGTGAAGAAGTACGGGAAATGGAGAAGATAAGAGCAAAAGGGAGTAAAACTGTGGGAGCGATGCACAACTTACTAAAATCCAATCAAGTCTCACGATAGGCAAAGTTAAGATTATACCGAACAGTAATACAACCCACGGTACTGTATGGGTGTGAAAGCTGGGTGATGAATAAAAAAGAAGGAGGAGTCAAAGTGCGAGAAAATGAATGGAGGAGAAGAACAAATGCTGAAATTATGCAACTGTACAAAAAACCCGCTATTAGCCAAACAGTCCGAACTACCAGGTTGAGATGGTTGGGACATGTGACAAGGATGGCAATGAACAGGTGGGCGAAAGCAATAATGGTGAGAGGTGGAGTTCGGAAAAGAAGAGGCCGCCCAAGGAAGAAATGGCTGGAGGCGTGTGAGGAAGATCTACGCACTTTAGGAATCGAAAGATGGCGAGACCTAGCCAAGAACAGAAAAGAATGGAAGAAAATAATAGAGAAACTTTAAGCCATGGGCCTCTAAGGCCTGTTGAGCTGTATATAGATATAGAAATTTCAGTCAAAATTTACGAAATATCGTTCATAATTTAAAAGCCAGTTTTGCTTTCATAATCAGTCGGTTTAAAGACGGCTATCACAACAGTAAGCATATTATATTACGACCTAGAACTTCAAGTTCATCGCACGAACTCGCAGACAACGCGGAACTATAATTGCTTACTACTTATTTTGCAATTTTAGAATCGTTCTAGTGTACTATACCTTTGCACTTTGAAATGTTTTTATTTAGTATCTAAGCAGTTACTTTGTATAAATAGATCGTTTATTTTCGTAATAAAACAATCCAAATTTACTGTTTGATTCAATTACATCGATACTACCTTTCTAAGCCATAATTCATGAAGTGTGAGGCTGAACTTCGGGTAGTTATCTAATTATCATCCCTTTAAGTGCAATTGACTACATTGGCTTGAAACGTGAATGCAGTCTCATTCATGTGCTTAAAAATTAGGGATAAAGAACCAGTGCAACCAACAGAAACCTGATCCAGCCTCCAGGCATTTCTGTTCACACGTATTCTCCAGTAATTGAATTATAAATGCTTTTGAAATAGCATTTTGCACGTTGATTGTCATTTTTTGTTTCAAACTAAGAAATTGCCTTTTATTGGGAGTAATTTTCTGATTGCAATATTATTTTATGTTGTGTATTTAACAAGCAACATATGAAGAGCGTTTTTTTTTTATTTGACGTCAAAGTCGCGCTGAAGAGTTCATTGTGAACGTATCATATCAGCTGTTTCAACCGAAAGTCACTTTGCGTTCCTTGTCATTTAGTAAATTGTATATTCCGTTAGTGAAATATCTACGTACGTACAGTACAGTTTAATAATTTTAACTAAAAGAGAATCTTTCTTTACAGAATATTAGTTTCTCTAGACAGACAGAATTATTCTTCTTAGTCCCCTGATTATAAACCAGTGGCCTGTTTTAACCACCAACTGGTTCTGTGAGCCCTCTTTGCCCTTAGGCCGGGTAGGTAGCTAGCCTTGCCCGTCAAAAGTGAGGAATAGTTCCCTTTTTTAGGGGTTAACGACTACCACACACCTAGGGCCGGTTGCAGAAAGCAACGTTAAGTCTGGTGTTCGCTAACGCGACGTCAAAGTGAACAAAAACGAATCAAATCTCAAATGTTTATGGTAACTAATACATTAGTAAACAAAATTTGATGCGATTTTGTTCACTTTGACGCGACGTTAGCTAACACCAGACTTAACATTGCTTTCTACAATCGGCCCCTACTGTCTTATCGTGGTAGCAGGTGAGCGTACGACAGACAGACTGTAATCTGTAATCTCTACCTGTCAGTTATTTGAGTTTGGTAATGTAACCTCTTCAATTAAAATGATTTTGTTACAAGAACATACAATTTTTATGATCGAATCCTATTTTCGTAATGGCTGTCGAGTTGATGGAACATGGCAGTACTCAATCCATGATTGTCTTGAAGAGTTTAGACAGAAATTTCTAAACCTTGCGTTGCGTTATAACACTTCGTTGTTCTTTGAAGGTAGCGGTCATACTCCGAGAAGAACGGCAGATGTAATTGAAAATGTAAGACAGATTATGGAAGATGCTCGTCGAACTCTGTACGCCATATGTCTCAACATGTTTAGTTGGCATTTGGCACCTGTCATTAAATATTAAAGAAAGACATTTACGTCTATCCCTATCGTTTACAGGCTGCACAGAAATTACACGAAGATGGTTATACTCAGCGTGTTAAATATTGTTAGTGTTTCCTTTAGGTATTTATACCCGCAATTACGACTTATTGGAGAACACTTTTTTCACGTACTAGGCCTGGTTTTATTTAGATGGATACATTAATTCCCAAAATATGAGTTGGTAGAGGAGCTTAATTTTATGATAGAGACACCTCTTCATCCTCAAAAAATAGGAGTGTGAGCGGCCATTTCAAGGCGTAGAATAATTGGGCCATATCCTTTTGTAGGTAAAAGTAAGACAAAAGTGTTTTCTTCAGGCAGTTTTGACTGCAGAAAGGTATTGGGAAGAGCTTTTACGGCTCGTTCGAAGAGCTTGATGACAAACTCAGGTTTGGTTTTTTCCAACCATACCTTATCTTGCTAAATCTTGCCAAATCTTGCCACCTGACGCCATGTGATTTCTTTCTGTGGCCGTATTTAAAGAACTCAATTTTTCAGCAACCAATACATGACGTAAATGAACAACGGCATAGAATATTGAAGAAAATTAATAACAATCTAAATATGTTAATAAATGAGATTAGATTGTGCGAAGAGTTCGAGCGTCATCGGTGAAGGTGGTGAACATTTTGATAATTTGTTAGGAATTCTTTTTTTTATTGCAACAAATTACAGTTAAGTGATTACCATTTGATGCAAATGTAGTGTTTTGAAGTGAGTTTTAAATGTTTGCATTCGAATGCTTTCTTGTTGTTAAATCTGTTTTTAGAAGTAGCGTTATGTACGTTTTCTGATATGTTCACAATGAATTTTTTAACGACGACTGCGCCGTCAAATTTAAATAAACACTCGATATATGTGTGAGTGTCAGCAAATTGGCTTTTATTTGAGTATAAGTTTGAAGTATTTATATTGTCCAAGTCAGCTTCTGTTTTATTGCAGCATTGATTTTCCACAAATGGAATTATTCAGGGATGAGATAACCCATTGCTAGCTGAGCTAGCTCGAAATAAAAGGGCAAAGTAATTTATAAAAATATAAAGATGTACGAGACGCCTTGTTTCACTACGTGGTCGATCACCTAATCTATGATTCAATTAAATACGTGAAGTGACCTCTACAAATGTAGAAAGTAACAACAGATCCACACAAGATCATAACTTGTGAAGAGAGATCACAAAGAATACCAACTGATTGATAATTTTTAAGCACAAATCACGAAACGACCACAAAAAAGAAGACCTGGACTGTACGCAAGACAAAAAAAAACGAGACACGCTCATCGGTTTTTTTAACAAATTACATAAATTATCCACACCCGTATTATGTACTTAATAAAATATGAATTAATTTTCAAATTTAGCTGGAAAGATAGTAAGTTATTTTTAGCTGACAAAATTTGTAAACGTGGACGAAAAGCGGCAAAAAGTGTAAATGGATCTAGCAATTTAGACGCCCATTGTAATAGTTGAGACAATGGCAGAATTAACGGTGTAGCAGGATCATTACACCGGCATTATTTATTCAAAACTCGCAAGACATGCAAGGATATATTCAACAGCAAGCGCTTAGCTGGAACTACTCCTCTGCGGAAAACGCGACAGAGAAATATGTGCGTGTATGTTTTACCGTACCTGTTTTGTAACAATCATTAATATCAATTCATTAGTTTGCGTTTAAAGCGCTTTTACATATCAGCAACACGATACATTCAAGCTAAATTTCCGTCCAACTAACTATGGCTTCAGAATAAGATCTATTTACAGTTATCACAAATCAGGCTTGCACTATGAATATAATACATCTTTGTCAACTCCCTTGTGGAGATTTAACTTCTAACGCATTTGAGACGAAATATGTTCATTGTAGAAATTAGGGAATTTTTTTTCTGCATTAACTAATGATCTCCATAAGAAGCCATTTGTTGTAAGTAAAAAAACTATTAAGAAAAGAATACAGCTATTTATATTATACATGATACAAAGCTTCTTTGTTTCATTTCGTATCTCGTATCAAGTTGATATATGGAACAAACCTAATATAAGTATTTCCGCTATACCCAAATTTTTCTTGCATTCAATGAACTGAACGCTATAACTCTTTTATTGTCATTTCACGTGTAATACAAGGAAAAAACGTTTTCCAGATAAAAACTTAGAAGTGAATCTTATGATACAAAATCATACGATTTGTAAATGATGGCAGTTGTAAAAATTATTATTATTAGTTTTGAATCCAAAATGCCGTAAATTTCAGAAAACCGAGATTCGATGAAGTATGTTGCATTCCCCTTCTAACAACTGTTTTTTACTTTAGTTTAGCTGAATCTAAGCTTTTAGATGTAGAAGTGGACAGAATGCATTTTTTAAATGTGCTTGATTTAGCATTTATGTTACTTTAGTGTAGTGTTTTAATCGCTTATGAAAACCAAGCACAAAAAGCAGATGGCAATCACACACCAATCGTACCACTTATTTTCAAGAAGGAAGAAATCTATGTGAGTATGTAGTACAGTCACAATAATGTTTTTGCTACACATTGTCATTAGGGGTATTCATACACAGTCGTTTGCCTCTTTTGTATTCGTATATCGATGGTCATTTTTTCTATACGGAAATTACAATGTTATAAATATCTTGCGTACTGCACAGTCGTATTTTTAATTCCACTTTAACCCTGTAGCGGTCTTAAATTATTTTCTTTCGGTTAGACAACGTGCAGTGTCGTCGCACACACCTGGTTGCCAATACATATAGGGCTCTGATAGTATTTCGTAAATTTTAGAAATTTAAATTTGATACTCCCTTTGCTTTGAAAATTTTAGCGCATGCAACTTCAACGACGAGCTATTCTTCGTTTCCCGATTCTTGTCATTTTTAAGAGAATCTAAAAATTTCAGCGAATAGGAAATACAGTATTCGACTTTTTATGAAAAACGAGGCTTACAACCCTGCCACATGTAGAACAATTCCTATTATTTTGGTGTGAGTGCAGTCCATTGTTCTGTTTTGGCGTTTTGAAATCTTCGTCTGCTAAATGTCCTTTGTGTACAGTCCGCACAATTGTGTATTTAAAATTGATTTGTCATTTAATCAACATTAATAGTTCCATTAAAATCCAGTTTATAAAACTAAATTTCATGTTACAGTTAACGTTATTCAAAATAAACTAGAAGTTTTATAGAAAGTTCGATCTGAAACAACCTTTATAACCGTATTATAAATCGAGTTAAAATAGCAATTCACATGATTACAGTCACCAAGCTAGATATTCTGTAACGGAATACAACGCTCAACATAATAAAAACATGTTTTCGAAAAACCATAACGTTATTTTCGGTATCAATTTCGAATCAGTCTTTTAGCCACAGCCCATCGAAAATAACTCGTTCCATCCTTCAACGAAATACGTAAAATAACAAAACCAAAACACATTAGCATAAAATATGATGTGGACAGGAAGAGTAGTTATTTGATGTCACAAACTATGCTTGATATATTTCTGTTTTATGGCTCGGCCAAAAAATATGTATTAGAATTTTTAAAATATCGAGGCAATCGTAAGGATTCAAATGTATTTAAATAGAGAATGAAAATGATTGACTACAATAATATTAATTCGCGTTCACTTACGACATAAAATCAGAGTGAATTCTAACAAAGTAAAAGTTGGCTATAGATACAGTAGAAATATCCAAAGCCAAGTACTTGTGAGGTATAAAAATTTAAAAACTACGTTATATTAATATTTTATTAAAGATAAAGTATGGACAAAAATTAATTGGTGGTTAGGGCAACACTATAAATAAAGCCTTCTATAAATCTCACTCTATTAAATAACTACATAATTTAAAACTATCTACCTTACTACATAACTCTTATTTGTAAACATTTCTCCAAAGTATAATTAAATGAAGAAAAGCAGAAACACTTTTTACACAATTTTTTAAGTTAAATCGAGTTCAACGAAAGAAGCATCGACCATTAACATTATAATGTGCATATAACATTTAAACTATTCCAATCATATTATTATAGTCAATTAACTTGTTATACATAAGTGCACCAATAATGGTTTCTAACATTAACTTCATAACCTCGCTTTATGAGTACATATAAGAATAAAATAAAAATTTCTAATTTACAACCAACAGCCATTATTTTTGACAATACGCGCCTTCTTTTAATCATAAAACAACTCGTCATTTCATATGTTCGACTTTTTGCAACAATTCTGGTGTTATTGCATTACGTGCAGCTGGGATTTGTCTTGTAGCACTAAATCATTGCTAACAGAAGTTTTTAATATTAAGTTTTAAACAATTGGAGAATGTTGTATCGATATCGTCCAGCGTTTATTCGATAATCCCTTTTCATGAGCCGGATTTAAGAATATTGACGCCCGGAGCAAAATGTTTTGAATCTCTTTTTTTATGGGCGATTTTACACCCAGCAATGCGGATGGTTGCGGATAACTGTACAAAGTTGCAAAAGTGTAAATGTTTCAAACTCCCTTTGATTTGTGGCGAAAATCACCAAACGATTTAAAGAACATGCTAAAGCAATTGAAATATGTTTACTCGTCTGTTCTTCAGATACAGTCGCGGAGTTAAAAATCCGGGCACTTAAAATGATTCAGTGTATATCTTACTTTACTTTACTTATCACGTTACCTGGTGAAATTAGTTAAAGTCAAAATAATTACTCGCACATGACAGCATGCCTCGTTGTTTAACTGTCAATTGCTAACCTAGAAACGCAAAGCCCAATTTACATTACCCAAAAATTGCAAAAATCGTCTGTAAGACTCGCCCGGATTTTTAATTCCGCGACTGTACCTATTAGTATAAAGCGTGACAAAAGTAACTTTTAGATTTCTAATCAGATATATTACGTCTTATTATGGACCAATATACAAAATGTAGTATTTTTCAAACCATTATGAAACTGCAAAGTAGAAAAAGCGTATGTAATATCAAGACTGATCATCCGGACTGATCATCAGGATTGATTGTCATTGGCATGGTATTGGGAGGACTATTCAAGGTAGGACATTTTTCAACTAATTAAAACTATTTGATCATTCTTAAGGTCGTCGAGTGCGTATTCGATTACGTAAATTATACCATTCATAATGCACCAAATCCTTATTCAGGTCGCGTATGAATAAGTAAAAACACCGTGGTGTTATCGTTTTGGTGTTTTCAATTTTGAGATGTCAGCTGTCAATGTCATGTCATTTTCAACAAGGTTTTAGGATACGCATTAATTAAATTTTTAGTGTACTTCCTTTATAGATATTCGTGGTATAATCTAATCGACTACTCACTCGACGACTTTAAGAATTATCAAATACTTTTGCTTACAGACTAAACGGGTTGCTTTGTAGAAACACCACTCGCCTTTGTCTCGTATTGTTTCTAAGCAACCCGTTTCGTGATAATGCAAAAGTATTTTTCCACAGACGTCTCGTGGTATTATTACTGATTATACCATGAAGATTAATAAATAAATTACAATAAAAATTTATTTATTGCGTATCCTAACAAATTTGTTAGAAAGAGTATGACATTGTCAGCTGACAGCTCAAAATTGGAAACACCAAAACGATAACACCACGGTGTTTCCACTTATTAATACGTGGTCTGCAAAGGGATCTTATGCATTATGAATGATAGAAACACTTGAATATCCTCCAGGAAAATCTATCCGCCTTGTCTTTTTTGATTGGCCAGGAACCGTCAATTTCTGGATTTTTATTGATCAATTTTTGACAGATGATAGGTGAATTGAATAGTCGGGGGTTATATCTCGAGTGCCTCAAGTTTGGTCGGTTAAACTGTGTACGTACCATAATTTTTAAAATTTTGCTTAACAAATGACTCGAAGGATTTTATCTAAAATTATTATACTACGCGAAGACAATTGCTCAAAGACAATTCTTAAAAATTATGTGGAAATACGCAGTTTGAGGGATTAAAATTGATGGACGAATGATATATGTGTTGATCGAGAATAGAAACGAATATTTCCTTGATTTATCTCCATTTTACAGGTGCAAGTACAAATTGTAAATATTTGACAGTGACACTAACAGTTCAAACTATCGGGATTGTTGAATCGGTGAGTACATCACAGCAACAACAGGACAAAAGCTTACTTTGCATTGCAACAATTTATGAAAAGCTAGGTGAAAGACAACGGGTTATTTTTGTAAAATAATCACTTATCTAAGCCAGTCACGTGGTACACATTTGATGATTCTTATTGGTTAGATTTATAATAAAGGAAATAATCAGTAGTAATACTATAAGTACTTCGATATTATCGGGTTATATGTCGATAACGTGTTGCACAATAATAAAAGAGTGTCCGTTTGATAAGTTAAATAGTCCGACCGCGAAGCGGAAGATTTAATCTGCAAAACTAACACGATTTGTTATTGTGCAGGAAGTTTAAGACGTTTAACCCGAAAATTTTCTAAGCACGCATTATATTCCATTTGATTATTTTTTGAGTAAATTTAGGAACAAATAAATATTTTATTGGCAGCTCTATTTGTTTGTGTTCACCTAGCTGAAAGTCGCCGCGCCGCCATGAAAACATCAAATTAACAAAAATTATTTATTGCGTTGCCTAGTGAAGTTACTCTAGTATAATCGATTTTGTAGTATGGGAATTATACAAGATAACTTTACTAAATCCAGCCTTCTGATATATGCAATCTATATATGCCACCTCAAAGTAGAGTCTACATGCTATCAAATATGCTTTCTCCAAAAATGCTATTTTTAAAAATAATGAAATTACAAATGTTTGAAAATGTCAAATACACGTATTTTATTTATTTACTTACAAACGGGGTTAGATGATTCAATACTTTGATACATTTTTAATGCAGTAAACTCCTCTTATAGTGGACCTCAGGGGACAGTCTATATTCTTCCATTACAACCGAGTGTCCATCTTATCCCAACTTAATTTACAAGTTGCACACAAACTAAATTATACGTTGGAAAATAATACATTTATTAATAGTATATTACATGAAAGCCAGGAAACAGATGCTTTACTGACGAGACGGCATTGAAGTACTTCAGCCATCAAGTCAGGTAAGGTCGCTTTTTCTACGTGTATTGCTTACTGCATTTTCTGAAACCCCAAGGTTAAATTTAAAAATCACGATTTTTCGAAATTTGAATGACTAATATTGACAATAAAAATGAAATAAAATCAAATAGATCCTGTTTCTGCTATTTCCATGATGAATAGTCACAGTTTCGTGGAAAATTGCATAAAATTATATCATATTTTAGGTTATCTTCCCGTAAAAAATAGAAAATCATATAAATGATTTCATATTTTAAGTTATCTTTCTGTCAAAAATGCATTATCATAGTGGTCTGGCTTTTACTGTCAGGTAAAGTTTACTTTCCTGTTCCAAAAGGTTTCAATAATAAACAAAATACGAACAATTTCAGAAAAAAGTTTATACAAACAAAAAATTCAAAATATAAGATTACTTTACAAGAAATCCGTAATTTTTCTTTCAACCCTTTATTTAAAACAATTTTTATGTTGTTTAATTGATAAATATTTTCACTTATATCATTCCCTTGGTGAAAGTATTGTACGGTTTGAAAATATTTTAAAACATCTAAAAAAGTCACTTCATATAATAAACTTTTAACATATTTTGAGTTCATAGAAACAAAAGTTTATTATGAGCGAGTCCATAATATTCGATGCTGTTTATATAGATTTAAATTATTCTTTGGTAATCTCTCCATTACTCACAAAAGTATATTTTATAAGTAGACTATACTGTACATAGAATCAAAAGCTGAAAATTCCATAAACTAAAGTTTACTTATTCCTAAATTTTTAAAATTAAATAAATTATTCTTTAATCTTTAATCGTGAAAAAAACACCTTCCGAAATTCCTTCAGATCTTCACGTATCAAGTACCCTACATGACGAAAAACATGTTTTCTCAATTCCGTCTGTCTATTGGCGGTATAACCCAAAAACTATTTGTTGAAGGAAAATGATATTTTGCAAGCAGATTAGACGTCTACCTGTTCAAAATCGAATATACAGGGTCCGGCAATGAAGCGGAAGGGGAAGATATTTCTAAAACTATGAGAGTTACATGAATATTGTGTGTATAAAAGTTGTAGATACGAAAGTGGTGCACATTACTAAAATATTTTTGATTATACAGGGTGTCTCAAAAAGTGTGGCGAATCAAACTTGCTTTTTTTTAATGGAATGCCCCATATTTGGGTAGCTTAAAAGTTTTGTATCGAAATACTCATCATTTTCATATAAAGTTATATGGGTCAAACGTCAACTGTTTTGTAGATATTAACGATTTTATGCAAAAAATGCTGAACTTCAGGAGGCTGTTGTAAGCAACAGAAAACAATTGAATGAAGGAATACATTACCAAAAAATTATGACTTTTGTAAAATATCTTTCAATTATAAAATGGTGGATCTGAGTATTAATGCTATACAGAGTGCTCAATATTTGCAAATTTAATAATTTCGATTGTTTTTTAAATAGAACGCCCTGTATATTTTTATATTTTTGAAGAGCCTTTTTAATGAGCTTTATTTTGATATGGTACTTCATACCTCTAAGTTCAACTATTTTTCAGATATGCGAGTTTAAACATAAAAAACAATTTAAACCCCTTAAGATGCTTTATTTCAAAGGATAAAAAACAAATGCCATTAAAATAATGATTTAAACACCTGAACTCTCCAAACAAAAGATAAAACCAAGTTTAGAATACAAAAATCCAACCACAACTCAAAACTAGAAATAACCAATACGAAGAAACGAAAAAAGCAGGAGCAAAATAAATCTGAAAATCGATTGAATTTTGGGATAGGAAATGAAGTGGCAGAAGAAAGCTCATTAAAAGTACATTTTAAAAATACAGGAATATACAGCATGTTCCATTTAAATAATTCAAAATGAAGAGCCCTTTTAATGAGCTTTCTTTTGATGTTTGATATGCGTGTTTTAACATAAAAAACAATTTAAACCCCTTAAGATGCTTTATTTCAAGGAATAAAAAACAAACGCCGTTAAAATAATGATTTAAATACTTGAGCTCTCTAAACATAAAAACACAAAACGAGGTTTGGAAAATATAAATTCAGTCAGTATTAATACGGAAAATAATAAACACGAAAAAACGATAAATGCAGGAATAAATTAATTGCACGGTCAAATTAAAAATTAAGGAAAAAACAAAAGCCAATACACCAAAAGCTTATACGTAATTCCACTAAATGTTCAAATAGTTCTCCTTTCCTGCTCTGAGTATTGAAGCTGTACAGAGAACTCATAATCGGCAAATATAATTATTATGATTTATTTAAATGGAACATCCGGTATATCCCTGTATTTTTAAAAAAGTACTTTTAATGAGCTTTCTTTTGCCACTTTATTTCCTATCCCAAAATTTTATCGATTTTCAGATTTAATTTTTTCCTATTTTTTTTCGTATTGGTTATTTCTAGTTTTGAGTTGTGGGTTGACAGTATTCTAAACTTGGTTTTATCTTTTGTTTACAGAGTTCAAGTGTTTAAACTTTAAATCATTATTTTAACGGCGTTTGTTTTTTATTCCTTGAAATAAAGCATCTTAAAGAGTTTAAATTGTTTTTATGTTTAAACTCGTATATCTGAAAAACAGTTGAACTTAGAGGTATGAAGTAACATATCAAAAGAACGCTCATTAAAAGGGCTTCTTAAAAATACAAAAATATACAAGGCGTTCCATTTGAAAAAAAAATCTAAATTATTAAATTTGCAAATATTGAGCACCCTGTATAGCATTAATAGCCAGATCCACCATTTTACACTTAAAAGATAGTTTACAAAAATCATAATTTTTTGGTTTCTCTTCTCTTCATTCAATCGTTTTCTGTTGCTTACAGCAGCCTCCTCAAGTTCAGCATTTTTGTGCATAAAATCGTTAATATCTCCAAAACAGTTGACTTTCGATCCATACAACTTGATATGGAAATGAAGAGTATTTCAATACAAAACTTTTAAGCTACCCAAATATTCGGCATTCCATTAAAAAAAAGCAAGTTTGATTCGCCACACTTTTTTGAGACACCCTGTATAATCAAAAATATTTTAGTAATATGCACCACTTTCGTACCTACAACTTTTATATACACAATATTTATGTAACTCTCATAGTTTTATATATATCTTCCACGCCCGCTTCGTTGTCGGACCCTGTATATTAGGTCAAACACGGAGTGGTCAAAAAAGTTGCATATTTTACCAGCATTAACTACATGAAAAATAGTGCAGATTTTTCAAATAACTTGTTTTCTAAAGGGCTAAATTAAAAAGCTACGACCTTGTAAATTTGAATCTAAAAATATTTGTTAATGTTTTTTTAACACCCTATGTCGTGTTATGGAAGAAAAATTAATTTTACATAATTTTACTCTTGACATTTTTAGCTCTACATAGTAGTTTTTGAGATACACTCAAAAATGTCTTTCAGTGTAGTATTTCTAATTTTACGATGTGTCATTTTATTTAAAATATATAAAAAAAGTGCAAAACGATTATGTTGAGCTAACAATATTAAGCGAACTAATTTACGTAAAATTAGTTTTTCTTTATAATAAGAGGGTGTTTAAAAACGTGGCGCTTATATTTTTTAAATCAAAAATATTCCTTAAACCCCACCAACTACGCTACTTGTCAAATTAAAGCTTTCTTATGGCTATCAAAAATTACGGCTTTAGCAGACCCTATTTTTCCAATGTGTTTTACAATATTAAAGAAACAATTTTTAATTTGGCCCATTAGAAAAACAATATTTGAAAAATATTCACTATTTTTCATGTACTTAATGCTGATAAAATATGTCCCCAACTTTCGCGACCACCATGCATATACAGAGTAAGTAAGCACCTTAAAAATCTCTTTTTCTTTAATTGATATTAGTTGGCGAAGGCCTGCAACGTAGAGTACAGATAATCCACTAGTTTTCCGTTTTATGTAACTTTAATTATTAAATTTTGGTATAAAATTATCACAATTTTCAAAATTAAAATTGTAAGTAGTTTGTGGAATTCTACAGCCAGAATTGGATACATATTTATAGCAATAAAAATTGGTAAAAGTGTTTTTATCAAAATTTCAATGAATATTTCTTATTTTACTTTTTTCATTTTGAAATTTTGAAAAATTAAACTGCCGATTTATATCAAATTTGGTAATGTAATAGGCTTTCCTACTGTTTAGCATAGTTGAATTCTCAACATTTTTTTAGTGGCCCCCTGTGTGCCCACCACATATGTGTGGCTCCTTCAACGTAATGAACAAAAAAATTAGTTCTAATTTTCAAAAAATTTTGAGCAAAACGAGTGTAAAAATTATTTTCAAAAATTATAATAATGTCTCAAGTTATTTCTTTAATGTGAAAAAAGAGCAACTCCTTTGGGATTCTAAAGTCTGACCTCTAGTGTACGCCTTGCGACTGAGAGGAAGCAATTTTGCTTATGTTAGTTAGGTCTGACATTCGTCAGACATAGACAAAGGTCTCCCCTTTCTGTGACATCGAACCTAGTCCCACATATATTTTTTCTGTGAAACAGACCTTCTGTGTGAAATCTATTATCGGAGTAGTATGCCTACAAAATATATTTTTAATTTCTACCGTAAGAGCTGCTGGAGGAGCCCCTGCAGCTCTGATCATCAGTAGCCCCCTTGAAAACTACTGGCTTAGCACGAAACTAAACATTTTACAACGTAAGCTCCTATAAAAATTGCTAACGTGTAAACTTATCTGTAGCTCTCAAACTATTTCAGAAATACTTTAACCTGTTTCTTTTCAAAGCTGTAAGTGTTGTATAAGATTATTATTGGACTAATCATGTTATTTTACCGTCTTCTTCTACCAGTTAAAATATTTGCACAACTATTAAAGTCACCATGTAGATGAAAAGGAATCAGCATTGTAGCTAGCTAGTTTCCCCAATAATAATTATGAATAAATCGTAAATATCAAAGCCACCACTAATTTCATAACGTGAATAATATACAATTAAAACAAATTATCGACAAGATATAGAATGGTTCAGAATTCAATGTTATTTCATCATAAGTTAGAAAGGTTAAATATTGACAAAGTTAAATAAACCAAATCAAATTACTAATTAAACTTTACAGGATTTAAACGTTTTGTAACCGATAACTAAGCAATCAGCTGTTCAGAAGCCAACGCTTTGTTATACATTTTTAAGGCATTTGTATAACAAAGTTCGTACAATTCAAACCATTACACAAGATGATACTTAAACCAAATGTATGCATGGAACTATGCATGCAACAAATAAAGGTATAAGCACAATTAATTATCATGTTAACAATTAATTACAAAATTTTAAAGCAAAATGTTTAATTGATAATTGAATAATTTATACTATTTATGGTTTATAAAATGGTGGTACATACAGCTTTTCACCAGTGTAAAGTTTCAAATTTCATAAATTACTTCTTGACTGGATTGAGCACGAATTTCTAATTTAAACTATAGTTGCACGATGAATTTATAATGCAATGTAGCATAAGCCAAATAAGTACAAGGTTACATGACTTTATGGGTACTAAGCTAAAACACATGAGCGGCTCAATCAGTCCCCTTTGCCACCAATCACAACACCACACAGCTTCAATTCAAAAATACTGCCAAAAGTCCGGAGATTAGATTCTTAATGACGACGCCCAGGTCAAATTCATGACCTACAAAGAATAAGCAGCAAATCAAAAGCCAAGTCACAATTGATGACGATGGATTTAAATAATCGAAACAAATATAGGCCTAAAAAAGTAAGAGAGCAATTACTTAACTATAAATAACATAAGTAACCCTTGGTTAGGATATCATGCAATAGTAAGATTGTTTAACTGGTCAAACCAAAAGATAGTATTGAAAATTCCAATCAATATACATGAATTCGCAGCACCAACATTTGCTTTATACGTCGGCTAAAGCCGATAAAATCGGTTATTCACAAACTAAAGTGGCAAGCGAAGCATCGTTCGTACAATTTTTTTCATAACAAACAAACAAAAGCTGCCTAGTGCAGAGATTAGTGCCAGCACATACAAAAATTCTCTAAGTAGCATAAAGCACGTTTCAAATCATGGGGTAGGATAAGAAACTATATGTCGTTTAAAATCAAAACCGTTACAAAGTATATATAAAAATGGAAATATAAGATTTTTGTTAAAAGGAAACAACGTGCTTTATTAACATAATGTAAAAAATATACTATTTCAAGCTGATTAGATCAACTACGACTGGCATTTAAAAAACAAAGTTATGTCGTCATTTTAAAAACTCTATCAATACGACATTGACGACAAGATTTCGCCAATCTACCTAAAAAAGTGCATGAAGAAATCCTAGTTCTTGTTTGAAAAACATTTTATATCCGATTGAGCCATAAAAATTATTATTGGGGTTGTTCAAACTTCTGTTTGACATGAAATACACAATTGGGTGAAATTGTGCGGAAACAAATTAGACTGTAAAACTAGTTCACGATGTGCAACAATTACACTAGACGCGTGCCCCTCTCAGCATTAATATGGTATCATGAGGTCAAGTTTCAATACACATTGTTTACAAGCAAAGAGTTCTTGCAAGCGTTGTGTTTTGTACTTATGCAAACAGTAGTAATTAGATCGTATAGCAAAACACGACACAATTTAATTGTATATAAAGCTCTGTACTTTATTTGATGTTTCAATATACTTTTGAACTCTGAAGTGTATTCATTTGTGAACAGACAAATGCTAAAAATGTCTTAAGGGATAGTTAGGCCTGGCCACTCCATTCACATCTTATCCTACAACGCTTCACTAAAATAACCTGGCCCTATAACTATACAATTTATGTTGCGAAGTGCGTCCTGAACGAGTTCAAGAAATAATCCACGGAACTACACAAATCGAAAGCTTACACAAATTCGAAGAGCAACGCGGACAGTGCTGCAGCTCGGAAACCCAAATTGTAGTCTTCTTCTTTCTCTCACAATAACAAAGATTCCCATTTGATCCCACCGCAAATGGGGCAACCTGTACATCGAGCCAATTTCCAGTTCCAAACGCAAATATATTTTGTATTCGTTTTATTCTCCGCCAGAGTGGATATTGCTTAAATTTAAATAGGTAAAGAGGAGCCGAACTTTCCGACAAATCCCGGTATCGGAATTGGGAGTGAGGAGCACGAATGACACGTGACACGAGAATGCAATATTGCAATAGGTAAATGGTAAGCCAGGCATCTATTCAAGCAATGTGTAAACATGATCTAAGGGAGGTCGTTATTTGCGGCACATGAGTTGACGTCGTGCCTTCTGCATTATTCAAGTCCTCGAGATTGTTGCAATTTGGCTGTGTAGAGCTAGGAGCGGGTTCGCCTGGATAAGGCATTAAAAGCCAACGTCCAAATTATACGACAAATCACCCAGGCTTAGTGTTGGCATTGTTGTTGTTGCCCGGCTAATGTTGGTTTCCCGCCTTGCCAGCATTCGCACCGAACCAATTTAAATTTAAATGCACGGAGATGAAAGAGTAGACGACTCTATGCAGCATTCTGATCGATGCCGCCCCTTTGCCGAAATGCGTGGGTTAATCTACGGGCGATTTTATGGGAACTGCAAACCGGAAAAGCGTAACCGTAACGGTTGCGTTGCGGACTGTAATCAGGTTCTGGAAAGCATTGGTTAGAAACTGTTGGCAACTATTCCTCCATTATGCATTTCTAACACTGTGTCTTAGCTTAGCATATACAGGGCAGTCCTAAAATGTGTGTCATAAATTTTAGGCAAACCTCCAAACAAATACTAAGGTTACTTTAAACATTTTCCTACCAATGCCTCTATAGGATAAGAACTTCCAAAGAAAGTTTACAGTTTAGAATTTTTTGGTTTTAATCATATATAATAATAATCCAATAATAATATAATATATACAACGACGAAGGTGAGATTTGTGCTGAAGAATTAATGAATCAAAGACAAAGAAAAACACGGATTGGAGAAACTATAGCCAGCAATCAAAAGAAATGGGAAACATATAAACAAAAACATTGGATTTCGGATGGCACCCTCCATTAATCAAAAAAGAAAAAATACATTAATGATTAAAATTCAACGTATCTAAAACTGAGTGATGATAGTACACCGCTATACACAAATTGGTCGATTTGAGGTTGTTCAGCAATATATTTACTTGAGAGCTACGATTATAAACAACGAAAACGGCAGAAACCACTGAAACTGCTCGTATGAGTTGGAAAGGGTCTCTGTCCGAAAACCTAAGAAAATATAGTGCTATAGAATATCAAAGTCTATGAAGATAAAGCTCGCCAATTTGTTGATTTTTTTGATTATGTATGGACTTAAAAACGTACAAAGTTCTGTATTTTACTAAAACTGAACACTGAACGTGATTCCAAGTTCCTGGCGGTTTTTATTGATATCCTCTTTCCGCTTAAGCTAGGCTTCTAGTGTCAAGTCTAAATATTTCTCTGTGTTTACTGATAGATTATGATTACTAATTAATAAGTAATCAATTTTTTTGTTAGTGAAGTTAATATGGATGAACCAGTTACATGACCTACAGGGTCCACTCCACTAATACCATTACCGCACATCATACAAATACTTTGGATATGAGATCAAATTTACTAGAGATACTGAAACTTGAGAATTCATGAAACGAATAGGATTCACTTGTGCTGTATTTGGAAGGATGGGCTACATTCTCAGACTACGAGTGAAACCGGACAACAAAACTAAAAAAAAGCTGGATGACCAACGAGATCTTAGACCTCATGGAGGGAACTGCAACGCTTTATAAGAAAGAAATGCAGACAGGCCAAGGAAGAGTGGTTCTCTCGCAAATGTAACGAGATTGAGAATCTGGAAGCCAAATACGACATGCGCAACATGCACAAGAAGGTGAAAGAAGCGGCAAGACGGAACGGCAAAGCTGCTATTAAGCATAGATGTTAACATCATTCTTGATACACGCAAGAAATTAAATGAATGATGTAATTACATTAAAGAACTTTACAAAGATAACAGAAACAAATGCAAAGAACTGTCAAACGATGGAATCAACATCACTAAGGAAGAAGTGGAACATGCCATATATCTGACAAAAAACGCTAAGGTCTCAGGTCCGGACGGTATTTTTACGGAAACACCAAAATTGTTGCTGGAAGAACAATCACTCGATGTCATAGTCAAACGATTTAACTTAATTCATAGAACTGGGAAAGTGCCCAGAGATTGGCTGACTTCCACATTTGTTACACTCCCTAAGAAAAACAACTCGAAACAATGAAGTTAATATCGAATAATAAGCCTTATGAGCCACGTCCTAAAGATATTTCTGAAAATCATACAAGCCAGCATTTAGAACAAATGTGAAAAAAACATAAGTGACTTCCAAATGGGATTCAAAAACGGGTTCGGAACAAGGGAGACTCGAACTAAGTTTTTATATTTCTATTACGATTGTAGAAAAACTAGCGTATGATACACGTGTAGTAGGGAAAGTAAGGCAGTCGTCGAAGGCGTGATGCTAACCACATCACCCATCCGTCGTTAACAGTGTGCCAGATTGACTGGGTTTCGGAAAGAAATATTTCGACGACCCTGACTCGCCTTGTTTCAGGCCATGTTCCTCTATGAAATGAACTGCCCGAACTTTACCTTACACGTGTAATAAGTACATTAAAGCACTAGCGACGTTACAAGCGTCGTGCTCTTAAGCTCGTCGAACGTGCTTTGAAGGCTTACTTATACACTAGTATCATAATATACTATTCTAGTATTATGTATTTTTCATACTTAACAATATAATAATTAATACATTTCCCTTACATTTTGTGATTTATAGAAATACATTAGATAAAATAAAACCTTAAGGAAGGTAAAAACTTCATTAAATGAAGCTGATAATGATGCTGTGCCCAACACACTAGCTGCGTTGCCTCTGGATAGCAATGCATCTTCTTTGCTTGAGATATCTCTTTGCTTGAGGAATACCTGTGCTGTCAACAATTAGTTTCCTTAATTCATCAAAAAGAGACCTTGCGCTATTGCTCCACGGACCAAAGGTTTCTACCGCAAATGGAACAAAGAAATGATGATCAGATAAAGTATTATATTTCTGCCTCTTTAGGTTTTCTGCTTTATTAGCTGCGGATCTAGATGATAAACAAGACTCAAAGATATGGGATTCTGCGAGAGTATCTATACATGTTACATCCCTAATAAGTGATTTACCTTGTTGCCATGGTATAATAGTGATGCCATCAGGTCTTTTGCCATCATTCCTCAGAACACCATGTTGGCAGACGTGAAGACACGCTTTAAGATGTCATTAAGGGATCCATGTCTGGAAAGACGATCAGCACTTTTAAACGAGACAAACCGTGATGACTAAAGGTATCCACGAGAGAGCCACAACTACAAACATGAGGGTGACAAATACTAATGCCTAATCTAAGCGAAATGACAATTTGCAGAGTGGTTTTTTCCAAGAGAATGCCAAGTTGAGAGGAAACTAATGCTTCAAGAGGCAAGCTCCCGACTCTGGTTCGGAAACAGCGAGTAAAATTGATTTTTGTCGATCAGCTGAAGTTGACATTAGCACTTCGTGTTGTTTAAAATAATTGGTAAATCCCATTTTTTTATGCAGGATATTGAGATCCGTTAGATTTATCAAGCCAAACATGCCTGGCTTCATATAAAAATTCAGTTTCGAGATCAGAAAAATGAGGTGGAAGAATTGATTTAATGAGAGTTCAGTTAGCATGTATCGAAGCCAAAAATGCTGGTGTACTAGTGAATCACCTGAGCTACGCTTCGGTTCGCTAATTTAAGAGAGATTCGTTAATATAAATTTTAAAAAAAGATGCATTGGCCGGGAATCGAACCCGGGCCGCCCGCGTGGCAGGCGAGCATTCTACCACTGAACCAACGATGCTTCGTTGAATAAGGCGCTGCTATAATGGTACCGTAAAACGGGGCAACTTCGTCAGGGTTTTTGTACATTTTCCGCCCTGTAACCATATAGGATTTTTTTAAGATAAGAAAATGAAATGATACCTACCAGTTAGAGATGGACAATTATTATCCGTCCTTTGGTTTTTATAAATAACGTTTATATGTCCGATAAATCGCTAAACAATTCCTAACGAAGTTGTACAGATTTTTGGACAACTTCGTCACCTAACCCAAATTCGTCTATAAACGAAGTTGTACATTTCTAGGGACAACTTCGTCATGGTAGATAACTAATTTTGGTAACTTTATTATGGTACATAAATAATTGCATCGTTTTAAAACAAATTTAAGGTTATATTAAGGCACAAAATGACTTTGGCTTAAATTGTTTCTCTCCATGAAACCCACCATGAAGTCTTCACCAGGAAGGCTGTCTCGAAAAATCACTGCTTTACGTCCTTTTTTATCGAGATAGCCTTTGATAATCAGTCTTATTTCTAACTTTGTTAATGGATAAGACCAAGCTGAAAGTTGATTTATGGCACCATAGGCACCTGGTATAGGATAATGCCAAAACTGTAGATGTCATTAAATTTCCTCTGTGATTTTCTGAATACCAAATTATAAGAGCTACAAGAAACGTACACTTTTGCCAGTCCATATGCGAAATATTTAAATCTTGGGATATCGGAATCTGTTTTCGTCGGAGAGGGAGTGAACAATGCATTTTTACGTTCAGTGTCGGGGGTACCACCAATATTCTCCACGAGCCACCAACTTGATTTGCTAGTTATCCAAATTAAAATTTTCATGGGTTCTGATTGGTTGTATGTGTAAATCCCCGAAAATGAACCTTTTTCCACTCGTCCATATCCATAAACACTTTCAACTAACGGTCATCTGAAGAGGAGTGAACTTACTAAAATTCAAATCGGTAGGTATTGCATAAGAACCAGCTGGCAGAATGCAGTTTGCGTCAGATGACTAAGAGTCCATTTTATCACGCTAATGGGCCAACAGGAATTCTAAGATGAGAAACTGTATGCTTACTTCTAAAATTTGAGTTAAAAAGTTGCCTTAGTCGAACTCAAGTTAAAATTAATTTAACTCCTTTTTAAATGACTTTCCTTCCAATGTCAATTTCATTAATTTTCGCTTTTACTGATAAATCTGTAAAAATTTAAATCTCTAATTTATGACTTGGGATAGGTTTCAAAACTTATTGGCATAGATATTATAATTAAGAGAGCATACAAGTGCTTTGAGTTCTTACTAAAATTCTTAGATAATTACTAAAGTGGTTTCCCTCTTTCAATAAGGAATCAGTCTAATAACAGCCTTTCGAATCCGACCTAAAACGTAATTTTGTATTATTTTCCTTTTCAAGAAAATAGGTGGTCAGCATTATGATTGTCATCCTACCTTATCAGTGGATGAAAAAGCATTCATTCAGATCGTTGTTAATTATATTTGAAAAAAAATCGCGATCGCCTTGAAGGAATATTGTACTCGTAGTTACATACACTGCAATTAACCCGAAGTTCTCTTATATATGAAAGTATAACATTATAGTAACATTTTGTAACGTTAAAATGTACATAAAACGTTATACATATTTTCTTGAAAGTTTGAATAACGGTTTCAAGTCGAGAGTAAAAACAGCTGCTGTGCATAAAATTGCTTGCTCTTGCGGTTCGAGTTACACTGGATAGACTGAACATTCTCTTTATTTAAATTTTGAAGATAAAGGCAGCTAAACACACGCATTACTAAATCAGCTGTAGCTGAGCATGCTTGTATATAGTCTGTTCAGTAAACATAAAAACACAAAGTGGCCTTTGATTCCTAAAATTTCAAGAGTGTACTTCCAAAATGTATCTTTGTCTAGGAATGTACTTCCAAAAGTTACTGAAACAAATAGGTTAAGGGTGTGACATTTACCTACCATCTGTCATAAATGCTGTAAATAACTACTGTTAAGGATATTATACAAATACTGTATTGTATACTATTGACGTAGCGTTTATTCATAGGTATTTTTATTAAATTTTATAAAAGTTTAGGTGAAAATGTCTAGAAAAAATATCTACTTTACACTGACAATGAGAAATAATAATTGTCATGTTTAAATTCAAATTTGCCTTTATACAGGTGTGGAAACCTTTGCATAACAAACTACAGAATCCCTATTACAAAAGTTATATGCACATGCCAACTTCGAAAAAAATAAAATGTTTTTATGTTTACTGAATACCCTATACATGGTCAAACTTTAAGATTACAGCATGTCAGAGTACCTCACTATTCTTCCCGAATGATACTTAAAGCTATAGAAATTAAAAAAAACCCAAACAACATAAAGAAAAATAATAGTTTTACATTTTCAGTAGAATTTGAACTCATTCGCGATCCAAAGTATCACAACCACAGTTCTTCAGCCGGTTCACCCGTTGCCAAGTCCGGGTGAATTGAATTAGGTTTACACCCTTCCACAAAGCTGGCACAGAGGGCTCTAAATACCATCATATAACTTTCTGTCTAAGTATACTTATTTACAAGGTACTCCAACATCACTGACCAAAACATGGAATAACACAAATAAATAGGTATTACACAAATTTTTGTTTGGGTCACAAGGTGAAAGACAAATACATAGAATGTTAAAAATATTGTTTCTCCTGTTTCTTTCTCATTGTTCATTGTTTAGAAGCTAATGAAATGGATTCAGACGAAAATAAATTTACTAAAAAAATTAAAATCAATAATGCAATGTAAAACGTTTAACAACGTGTTTCTAGCATAACAAGTGCCACTTAATTTCTTTTCTGTGTCGTGTGTTTTATACACAGGCTTATAGAAAATGTAGTGCGATTACCTTAGAAATTCAAAGAGTTGACCTACAAGTTTACTAACAGTACCAATTTAGGTAAATTACGACGACTGTCGGATATCTAGCGCCCCAAAACGCAATTTAAACATTTAGAATTCCAAATCTCCCTCGCTTTTAAAGCCTCGAAGCATTTCACATCGACCGATGGTCGGCTACAATCCAATGACCATCCTGTATTGTGCCCCATTACGTTCTGCATAGCCGCAGTGTCATAGACACTCTGTACCTTAATCTATTGTTTCCCAACCCTCCGGCGTCTCAAAAAGCCGTGGAGAAGATTTCCGTTCATTACGTATGGATTCATGCTAACTCTTCGTAAATACACTCAAACTACCGTTGTCCATTCTATAAAAGAAGCTCCCCATTTTGCTTCCGTTTTTAAGCCAGGATCCCGCAGCATTTGCGAGCCCAACTTTATTGCACATCTTAGGCGGCAAACGATTCATCACCCGACCAACTTCCCGCTTAGCCCCGCTCACGGATTGCCTGTATTCCAGCACCATTTAATTAATGGTTTGTTATCTAATGTTGCATGTGTGATTTGCCGTCAATTTGACTACTTTTATGTACCTAGAAGAAGATTTTGCCGCCAGCATTCTGAACGAAGTGTATCAATATTGTTTGCCTTTGAGGGATTTGTTGTGTAGACATCAGCTGAGTTTCTTTTTCAAGTGACGTCACGACTAGCAGTTATAAATTAATTACGAAATTTTTTGAAATCCATTGTTCGTTAGGGTTCTGACCTTTACTTGAAAACCGCTTAAGTGTAATATTATGAATGTGATAGTAATAGAGTTCTTTGAAATGTCCTGTACTATTTTCATTTCTAAAGCGTAGTGCAATTCCGCGTGTTTTGAAGTCAAATAAGCATTTTCAGACATCCAGAAAAGGTAAGTCCAAATCGCGGAGATGAACCACGCACACGTTTCCCCAACAGTGAGTAGCGTTTTCCACGATGGAATCATCTCATTACAACCAAAAACGAATTTATCCCCGCGCCCAGGATCTTGTGAGGTACAATTATTTCGAATATAATGAGTAAGTCATTTCTTATATCAGTTAAAAACCTGCCCCTATCATAATGAACTACTGAGCACCCGTATAAGCTTGTTACATGTCGTAGAGATTTACCGATAACACCGCCTCGTTGTCATATTTTGCAACATTTTACATTTTTTTGGAATAGTATTATAGTGACTATTCAACACTATAACAAATAAGCCAATCACATTGCAGATATTTGCTTTTTTCAACCAATAAACGCAGTATATCACTGAATATTGGGCACCATGCAAAATATTCACAAAACAATGTACGTACTCAAAAAATAAATAGCCTTGTTGCGAAGTATCGCTTAGCAACGATGTTCTGTCCTTAGTGATATCGCTAGGTTACGTAACACTAAACCCCAACAAACTGTGTGGCTTGTTTTAAAAATTTTAAAATGCTGTGTTTTGGAAGTATTTCCCTGAATTTAATTGAAAATGAATAATTATATTAATTGTTGGAATATTTTTCAATAAAGTTAATCGTTATGTATTAATATTGTTAAATAGTCGTCCCAAATACCACTCGAAGTGGATATATTTTTTTAAATATTTTGCCATTTCCATAGAAATTATTGCAAATTTCACTCAACAAAATCACATTTAAATGTCACTCGCCTTCGGCTCGTGACATTTTTGATGTGATTTTGTATCGTGAAATTTAAACGCAATAATTTACATGGAAACGACAAAATATTTGTCAAAAATATATCCACTGCTTGTGGTATTACCCTTGACTATTCAATTCACCTGTCATATGTCAAAAAGTGACCAATGAAAATCCAGAATTCTGACGTTTCAGCTGGCGCACTCGTCCTAATCGTACCAAAGCGCAATGGACATTCGTTACACCACCGCAAAAATAGTCGACATAACTTTGACTACTCATAAGTGACAATTAATTGCACCACCATTTTAAGACAAATTATATAAAGTTTAAAGAAATTGTTATTGTCAACACCTTAATGACGACGTTAAACAAAACATTCGATACGATTTAGGAATAAAATTCCGAATGTTGGGTCTGGTACGTTGATAACAATTTTGTCATGTGGTCACATGGAGTAGTCGCACTGAACGAATTTTTGGACCACCAGTAACCAGCACCAATACATGAAGTTCGACATGGAAACGGTTAACAAATAGATGTTTACCGTTCCTGAATGTATTAGTAAAACGTGATGAATACTTACTGTTAATACGTGTAGTGTATCACAAGAACACCTACACAAACTTGTCTGCTAGATAAAATAAAAAGTTGGCTCGTACAATTAAAAAAGAAGATCTTGTTACTACTTTCAATCGTTGCCTAAAGGCCTGCTTTCATGAGTGGTTAGATTTAGTTGTTGAGTACATGGCCGTAGAAAATGTTCTGGAGTGATATGGCTATTTTAGTAAATTCACGTTGTATATTTTAAATTATTACATCAAATTCTACAATCGGTCTAACATTAGTTATGAAGATTTATGATTTATTTATGAGAAAACTTAGACAATTAGCTTTATTGGTTAGGTTAATAATATGTCGTTCGCACTTAAAATCTTACGCTATGGTAATACCAACATCTGACTATGAGGAAACTAATTGTAGAGGATTGTCATCAACTGCATACAATCTGTGTGAGTTGTTAGCACCTAATCTAAATGAAAAACCACGTAGTATTTGGATTGGTTGAAATTTAAAATCCAGCTCTTATACCAATTATCAATAAGGGAAAAGTCATCTTGCATCTGTTTGTAATTAGTGATTGGATTATTATAAAAGTTGATATCGTCTGTATAATTGCTTATTATAAATGAATAACATTTGACCCAACACTGATCCCTGTGAAACCCCGTTAAAAACATCCTTTACACATGAATATAGATTATTAATCCGCACATAGAAGGTTAGTTAGAAATGAAACAATCAAATAGATTCCTAATTCCGTAATATTTAATTTTATTAATCAAATCATTTTAGCGGAACTCCATCAAACGCTTTTTCATCAATATCTAGTTTTTATCTAAGCTTTTTGTAGTTACATAAGCACTAAAGTAAATTAGTTGTAATTGAACGCGCCCTAATAAACCCATCTAGTATTTAATGTTGAAAATAAATAGTTCGACGATGTTCAACATTTAAACAAAAACTATAAAAGATAAATGTTTTTTCATAGTTACAAACATTTTCCGATTTCTATGGTTAATGTGAAATAAGATCAATATTTCCTAATTTTAGACACCCAAAACTCCTGAAGAATTAGTCCCAAAGAATTCTCACGAATATAGAAACCTCCTGTTAAACAGGACGACGAAGATTCGCGCATAAATAAATAAACGAACAAGCAATTAAAAAAGGATTATGTGCCACTGCCTACCTAACTTAAATGTAAAGCTCAGCAGAGGACCGAAATGGCGCAGTATTTATAAAGGCGCAAGCCGTGTCGGGTTTATAAAGAGTCCCGATTCCCTGGCGAACACAGTTTGTCATCGTTCTGACTAGGACTTCCTGCAGTATGTCATATAAGCATGTTAAAAGCCGGGTTGATCTGCCGCGAGAATTGTTCCTGCTCTTGCGAAATGCCCGCTCTCATATTCATGAGATGGGACGACGAATGCCCCCTTCTCAGCGGCGAACTGTCTAGTTAGATACACCCCTTAAATATTTATAATGACTCTATCAAATTGCCCGATCTAAAGAAAATTTACAAGTTGAGAGGAAACGGTGCCGACATTACGCAGCAGAAAGAAGCCCGGAAGCGCCACCTGCAGGCAGAATAACACTTCATATCAATCAAGGTAATGGGCGTTTGGACGATTTCACTAAAACTTGTGTTATTAGCCACATTTTTAAATTTTACTGTAGAAATAAAATAACTAAGTTCTAAAACAAGATGAAAGACATCTACTGCTTTACCCGTTTACCCTAAGGTTTTCTATCTGTTACAATCATGTGGCCCATATATATAATACACATATATTGCTGGTAGGGCCTGGAAACTTCAGAAAACATTACGGCGCCGACATAGTCTCACTTAGAGTAAAACGCGTCTCGTGCGCATGCGTGCGAATTCGAACGCCGCCTTTAGAAGCGAATTTTAAACTTGACTACTTCCCATTGGGCGGACGACGCCGCCGCGCTTGTGCACAGCTCACCGTATACATGAAGGAGTTCGTTGTGTGTCTCACTTCATTGGTGAGTTTCCCACTCATAGCCGCTAGCAATATAGTAAGTATTAGATATATGCATGTGGCACTCGAATCCATGTTAGTCCAACCGTTGCTCCCTTGAAATCGGCATACCAATGTGTGGGTGGTCGTACTTTCCCTCTTTTGTGTTCACATGATCTTCATTCTACTATTTTACGGTATCATGTGCTTATGGTGGGTGCTTTTGGGTACAAGACACGTATTTTTTTTCAGTTCAGCGATTTTTGCTTTAAAATCTGTGATGATGGTGATGGTTCTTTCGTTTTGAACTTTATCCTTTCTTGTGTTATGTGTACCTAATTTAAATAAATAAATATGCAGCGTAATCCTTTTCTATATTTATTAATTATTTCATATATAATATTTCCTTTCATTATTGCTCAATTTTCTATTCCAACGCTAACGGCTGGTAGATACGGTTGCCAACACTGACATTTTGACCCGAAGACTACGGTTTTTAGCAATCATTCTTCGGGCTTCGAGTTTTCAATAAAATTCTTCGGATTAACTACAGGTTCATACATACATGGATTGTGAAAAAATTTACTCCTATGTAAAAGTTTCAAAGCCGAAATCATTGGCAGAAAGTGCCCAAAGAAACATAAATATAATTGTATAAAATAATACTTAAACATTTGTTTCAGAAAAATGTAGTTTCGTAATAGTTTACGTAACTTCCTGATTTATATAGGCTGAAAAAATATGCTATGTGTAACAGGACAGCTGGATCCCTTACCGATAACGTTTATTTTCATGCTTAAATATAAAAGCCAAGTTGAATTTCTTATCTTTTATTATTAGTTTAATGGCCAGTATTATAAACGATGAATAAATCATTAGATAACTATTTGTAGAGTAAATTTACTTCCCCAATAAACTAAAAGATAAATAAACAAAAGCTCATCAAAATTTGTTTACTAATGAATAAAATGTCATAAGCATTAATGTTTTGATGCGCTTTTGGTTTACTTTAACAACGAATTAAAATTTACCTGTACGGATTTATTAGCCGAATAAAGTTATTCTGCGTTTATAATATGCAACTCTACGAATAAATTAATTTATTCTCAAAGTAAATTTTATTTAGGAAATAAAAGTGTTATAATACCGAGCACAAGTATTGTATTTTATGTAACCAAATGTTCGAAAAGCCGGTCATGCCCTGGGCGTGTATTGTGAATTTCGTTTTTCTGATTGCAGCAAGAAACACACGCTTTACGCCGGTTGCGGGGATTATCGACTTTTACAAATTTTAGAAAGACGACGCCAAAGACGGCTGTCGCACCCAGCCTCTTCTGAAAGCTGCATGAATTTTTTCGACTTGAAAATAGAGTACGCGAATTGGCCCAGGACGATATAGGATAATTCAAAGCGGCCTGAAAGAACCTGGCAGCCAAAGTATGCTGCAAACAGTGTTAAAGCGCAGCGAGCCTGCGTTTGTAAATTCCTAAAACGCCTTTTCCGAGTGTACATGTAAGTACACCCCTTGCGCTATATTTGAACCGCCGCTCCAAGCCCAATTAGGGTCCTGTCGGTAGGCCGCCGTTGGAGCGTGTTTAGAATGTAGTAGTTCTTCTTGCGAATCAAAACGAACATAAGCCATTTATTATCCGAAGTCAGCTAGTTTTGCGTTGGCTAATGCAAATTTAATATTTTTAGCCTCCTCATTTCACTTCCGTTTTCTTCGTTTCTTACGAATTTTTCTCTCCGTACACCGGCGTTCACCTTGGTTCTCCTCTACGTCTTGTAATTTTCCCATTCAAGGTACCTGTACGTGCCGGCTAGTGAATGATTGAATACCTGTCGAAGCAGGGATTTTCCGCTTCTCAGCGACGCGTTTCGGATGTCCCGGCTGGAAATACCGGAACCCGCCGACTCACGCCGCCAGTGAAAATTGCCCAGTGAGAGCTACAACCATTCTTTTTTGCATTCAAGCGCATTTTCGTTTTGTTGACGGGCGATTTTTGATCGGTTACGATTAATAATTACCTTATTGCGCGCCGAACGATTTCAATTTCATGTAATATTATGTGATGCCGGGCTCCATAGCTCAGTGGTAAGCATTCTGGCTACTGATCTAAGGGTCAAGAGTTCGATCCCCGATCCCGGTGAGGTTTTTAAAAATAAAAAAAATGGGGATGTAAACCTCTACAGAATGCCATCATTCGGAACCGTGGGTCCCATGTTACTACGATGTGTAGCATGTAAAAGATTCCTTGCTAGGATTGGAACTTCTTAGTCTCGGCAAAATTCTAAGTAGGGCTAAAGTACATGGTACTCTGCATGCCTAGACCTTGTCCACGGGGTTGGCAAAAAGGCCTATGAATGCCCCACAAATAATACTACTAATACTAATATTATGTGATGAGAACAGCAGATCAGTTTGATAACCTCCATTTACTCGAATTAATCGAGGAATATAGTGAAGATTGCAGATGGAATTTGAACAATAAGATAATTTATTTTTATATGAACACGCTGCGTTTGACAGCACCCTATCGATATTCGTGAAGCGAATTAATCGGAATCTTTGTGTCTTTCATGTCTTTTATTGTTTCTTGTACAGTGAAAAACAAGTCGTTCTGCGAGCGAGTCGGGGATCCTCAGTAACAATAGCGGGTGCGGCGTTCAGTTCATGGTTTAGTTTCAATTTTATAAGATCTGTGCACTATGGGTATCAAGTTGTTACTAAAACTATTTACTGCGTTTTGGTATTATTACTATCTATTTTGTACCTAATTCCACCACACAGCTATCTGCATTCGTACATTCTTTTTGTTGTTATGTTTGCCTGTTCTTTAGATCTTACATTATTCATTGCTTCTCGTTGTTCCTTTCAGGTGTTACTTTAGATTCATACAGATCTGTGTAAATTTCTTTCACGATCTTTAGAATGTAACCCCTGCTGTTGACAACAAGTTCCTCTCAGTTTCGTTTCGCGTATTTTCCTTTTTTCTTAGTTTTTGTTTAAGACATTTCAATCCATCGGGTTTTTGTTAAAGTCTAAATTTGTTCATTAGCGGTGTTTTTACGTTTCCTAGGTGGCTTTGCGTACAGTTTCTTAGTTATTTTTGGATCTCCTGTCAATTTCGCATTGAAATTGCTCATAACTGATAACTATGTTCCAGTAAGTGAAATCCATTTGCATAGCTGTTTCTAATTGATGGTAAAACATTTCTATGTCTTTTTCTGAATGCGTTGGCATCAGGAAGCCTTTTCTAATTCCTAACTCATTTTATGAAAGCCTTTTCAGCTCTTGCTACGGTACTTGTGTTAAGCATGATCTTCCCTTTATCTATGGCTGTTTCTTCTATAATTTCCCATGTTGTTTTTCTGGTGCGTTTTTTCTTCTCCCTTACATCAACCTATTAACTTTGGTAGCCTATCTTCTCCCATTTTGTAAATGTATCCTCACAATTTCAGTTATCTTGGAGATTTTTGATTGCCAGTTCTGTTTCCATTCTTCGTCGAATTGTTAATTTAATCTTTCCTGGTTTGTTCCATTGCTTTACTTATATAGTTTATTTTCTTGGTCTTAATTTTTTATTTTAATTTGTTCTTGAAGATCCAAGTTTTTTGTGAGTTTAATACAACTGGTGCAAATACTTTACTAAACGTTGTAACGGGATTGATTCGTCTCACCGGAGCTTTTCTATATTTAAACCCTTTAGAGTAACGCTGAACAGTAACTCTTGTATTGTACTAATTAGATTAAGAACGCATTAAGTATTTGAAAATGCGCCCATGTGAATTCCATCTCCCCGATAGTGCAGCGCGGTTATCGCCAAGTAACATCGAAGTAACTAAAAATTGAACCGGAAGATGCCGCAGTTCGCAGTCTTTCTGGGAAAGACTTGAGACTTTCAAGTGAACTGTGCGAGCACGCGGGTGCCTACGAAGATAGCGGCAGGCACTTGTTTCTTGAGTGGATGTCCGGCTTCAGAAATGCAGTATAACCTTGGAAAGCATCCCAAGGTCCATATAATTCCCAGCAGAAAGTTGATACAGCGACTCAGGGTGCAGTCAACCGATTGCAGCATCGAGCGTGCTGAAGGTAAAGTTGACTGAAAACGCCATTAAAAGAGTAAGGTTAGTTCAAGGCGTGCCTGCCTAAGTCAGCAAATGGTTGGTAGTGGTTACGCGTACGCAGTACTAGATTAAGTGAATTGGCGGAGTGCGTGATGCGTGAAACACATTTTCACGAAATTTCATGTTAGCGTTAATGCTTGACATTTTATTACTTGTATTTTGCACAAGCTGTAAATGCTCGTAAAACGTAGCTTTTGGCCCGTAGCCCTTCAATTACACTTTAAGCTTGTGTTTACTCAGGGCATATGTTAATGCCAAATTGTAAAAGCGAATAGAAGTTAGCCTTTAGCCGGTAGCCATTCAACTAAACTTTAATTTTTATTATTGACGGCATATAGTATTTGCGTATTTTCGTTTTGTAGTTCTTTTATTTGTCTCTATGTATGCAATCATATAGAGTATATTACGTTTGGGTAAGCAGACTTGGCTTTTATTTCTAGAGGGTTGGAGTGCTTATTTTCAGTATTAAGGGTGTGAACGAAGCAAGCTCGGAGCAAAGCTATGTTGACAGCCCATAGCCACAACTGAGGTAAGAAACGGGTCTTGTGCATTAACGTCTCAGCTAGGCCAATTAACATTTAAAGTAACGTAGAGCAGAGGCAAACACTCCGCCTTACAATATTTGAGTTTCTATGTTCTTATCTATTCCTTTTTTCATTTTATTAATTGGATAATAAATGTGATTTGCTTTATTTATTAGAGTTGTCACATTTTGTGCATTTTTTTAATCGTTACTTATGATTTGTGTTTAAGTAAAATTATCAACATCTGTTAATATGTACTATCTTTTCCATTGGTCCTTGTTCTTTACTGACCTTCATATCCTTCCTTTTTTGCATTTATGTGTAGATTTACTCTTCCTAACTCTTCACTCCATATATTTATTACATTTAATAGTTCTATACATATCCCAATTGATTAACAGTACCGCATCGTAATAGGGTTTTCATAGATATACCGAGTGCTTCCAGCATTTCCCAATTTTCATTTTCTTAATGCATTTTTACAGCAAGTCGGTTATATAAAGTAGAAATAATATAATTTTCAATGAGATTTTAAATGGGAGTTTTATAAGAAGTAGAACAAACAATGCCAAAGAACAAAAACTAAATTGGTGTTCACTTTGCAGTAAACAAAACAAATTGTAAACTGTGAATGTGAATCAGTAAATAGCACTTCGGGTGCTGCACATTTTTTTTTCCAATTTAACTGCGTCAGTATCTCTTACCGTTTCTTTTCTAATCCAATGTTTTGATGATGGGAGCTGCTTGGAAGAACGAACCAAATACCTTACAATTTCTTCTCACACTTCTAAATAAAATGTTGACATCGGTATTCACCAATTTCTTGTTTATTACTTGGTATCTAAGGATACCAAACAAAATATTATCACAATTTGACACAGAATTTGTGTTTTCAAAGCCAAAAGTAATCGTTTTCCGCATGGCTCATGATAATGGTATATCGATTTGGAATAAAGGAAGATATTTTACTCCACATTCGATTAACTTGCCAGCACAGAGTGTTCATTATTAATATGCATTAATAGTTAGCTTCGTAAGTAGATATTATTGCTGTAAAGTATTTTAAAATGTTTAACGTTGTTCTACATAAGTGGTATTTGAAGACCAGCATTCAGATATTTATAGCAGTTTCAAACATATTCGTATATTTAAAAAACAATGCAATTAATGTTCTAAAAAGAATATTCCGAGTAAGTTCAAGTGAGAAGTGATATTTGAAAAGACTAGTCATCGACTTAGAAAATGTGATCTGTTAACAGCACAAAATACTCGGCGAAATATTCAGTTGAAAACTTCCATCTTTACTTGCTCAGGTGAAACGCTAACTTAGGTTTGCTCGTCTAGAAGTTCGTTGATTTAAATTCAAAGAATTCTCTTTTGTCGCTGGGTAGTTGTAGCAGAAGCGGAATAGTGAAAAATGAAAGAGTTCTACAGTTCATGTAAATTTGCTTGCAGAACTCCTTATGTCAGAAAATTGAATTATACAATCTTTACCACCTCCTTTCCATTTCCATACAGGCATAAAGGGTCGATAAACATTATACGAACTTATTTCTATCAAGATCTGAAAATATGTTTCAAAGAAAGAAATGCAAATCCAGTTATAAAGTGATTTTGTTTATTTACTATGAACTAATATGCCAGTAGTTCAAAATAATAACGTTATTAGATTCAAAACATTGTTGGTTTATGTCAAAGTAATTTATTTACTGGTTCACAAATTAATATTCTCCGAATTTCATTTTGACTTTTTAAATAAATGTATATGCTTTGGTCGCTCTTGACTTTAACCTTGACATTGTCAGAAATTAAGGTTAAATTAGTATATATGAGCCGAGTAGCGATTATACTATTTTTGCGCTCATCTTCATTAAATTAAAAACCAAAACATCACATTTTATAGAGTGATAGGCAGATGATTCAGGATCGCAAGTTAAATTTATTGACTACCAGCAAAACGATTATGCTTTCGAGAACGTTTCACAAACACTAGAAATACTTCCAAAGGAAAAGGTTTCGGTGCATACAGAAAAATTGCTGGGATAGATTTTAAATTCCCTTGCAGATAGATCTTACCCACGTGCATATTGGAGATATGCTGTCATTACCCCGACCTGTTACAAGTGGAGTACCTCAAGAGCCAGTCTAAGCCTCTGCTTTACCCATTCTTTACACCAGTGACTTGGGAAATGAATGAACTTCGGATTGGACCTCTCATGCGGATGATACCAAATTATTTGTAGCTCGGCTAACTACTGCCATTAAACAGTAACAAATTCACGGTCCTTAATTTTAGTTAGTAACCCAAGACCATTCGAAATCATCCTGTTCAACCAGTAACATTGTAAAATAACTTTAGAGTGCTTATAATTCAAAACCTTAACTGGCAACGTCAGATGGCTGCTGTGACAAAATGAGCAAACGTTTTGTTGTATTTGATAAGAAGAACATTCCCACCTTACACACTATCCATGTTAAGACGATTTTCACGACATCTATTAGACCGATTTTGGAATAGGCTAATACGATATTGTCACCGTACTATTAGATGGACAATAAACACCTCGAAAGTACACAGAAGCAAATAGCAAAGATTCCCAGAAAACTTCAACATGTCGACTACATTGAAACACATCACTCTA